>VWZX01002924.1:0-23458 GCA_013399015.1 Galbula dea | reverse complement strand
GCTGGATGCTGTCCCCGCGGTGGGGGGACCCGGCTGGCTGCTGCCCGCGGGGGATGACACCCGGATCCGAGCTGGATGTTGCCCCCCGGGGACGGGGGGGACCCGGCTGGAAGCTGCCACCGCAGGTGGGGACACGGTTCCCGGCTGGATGTTGCCCCTGGAGGTGGGAACCCCGTTCCGAGGAGGGGGACAGCCAGTTCCCAGCTGAATGCTAGCCGGCGGCGTGAGGGTAGGAGAACCGAAGGAGTTGTGGGGGGCACGCACGTACGCGGAGGGACAGAAGGGCAACGTGGTCCGGATCGACCATCTTCGTCTCCCTTTAAATCAGCCGAATTTGTCCCTCAGCCTGGTTTCTCCAGCAGCCGCGATGGGTTAGGAGGAAGGAAAATAGATTCACGCACATACACACACACACACACACACGCACATCCCTCCTCCCCAAAAAACAATATGAGAAAAGCAGATCTGAACTTCCTGATGGCTTTTCCAGGAGCACCCAGCTGGAATCACAGAGCACAACTGTGCTGTGACACTCACCTGAGCTGGTTGGTGTTCCTCCAGCCCCTCCCTGGGCAAGGCATGTCTCAGTGTGTGGCTTTTTGTGTCCCCTGAGCCTTTTCCCTAGAAAAGAAAAGGATTTATTGTTTTTGTTTTCCTGTAGGAAATGTACCTTGTGCATGCTGTGATGTGCATTTCCAATTGAGAGCTCTCCAAAGGGTCAGATCCTCCCAGGGCTGCAAGCTGACATTGCTCTTTTGATTGAATGAATTGCAATAGTGCTTTGGACCTTCCTCTTGGACTGGAATAGCCAGAGCAGGGAGGTGGATGGTGCAGTTGGGTTTATTCCTGTTTCTCAGCCTCAATGAAGCACAGCTACATTGTCTGCTGGGGATGAGATTCCTCTCCACTCATCACAGAGGGGCTGGGAATGCTGCTTTCCTCCATGGGTCTCCAAGATCCTCCTGGGTGGTGGTGTTTGTGCCACACTGCTGGCTCTGATGGTGGTGGAGAGAAGCATTCCTTGCCTCTTTGTATTGAACTGAGCAATTGGATGAGTGAGAGGTGGGATTAGGGAGTGCTGGACTTGGGCACCTTTTGGCTCCCTTGTGCTTGCTGGTGCCTGCTTGGGAGGTGGAAGGTGTCCAGGTGGGGTTATTTGGGCAGGGGTTTCCAGTCAGTTTGGGATTTCCCTGGTAATGCAGCTTCTAAACCTCACTTCTCAAATGAGTTTCTTGCCTTAGAAGGGCAACTGACTCCTACAGCCATCCTGCCTGCTCCTGGGGCCCATTCTGGACCCAGGGGAGTCAGTAGAAAAGCTCCCACTGGTTGCATGGAGCCCTGGGATGTAAAGCAGGCAGGAGGAGCTGCCTCCTCCCTGTCCATCTCCTGTTGCACCTTTGCCGTGGTCTAGGCAGGACTGGGATCTCAGTTACACATCCCTGTTCTGAAACAGGGCTTGGGCAGGGGCTGGTGAGGGGAGGGAAGCCTCTGTGTGGGTGTGCAGCAGGCAGGGATGGGCTTGGATTTGAGGCCAGCTGGTACTGAGGAGAGCCAGGAAAAGGAACTGGGGTAGAAATCATCTGCTTGCAGCTGGGTGGCAAGTTGTTTTGTAAGGATGGCAGATGGGGGAGAGCACAGGGAAGCACATGTCCTTCATAGACAGAGAAGGAGTGTCCAAAGACCTGTCCTTGGCACAGCCCAAACCAGGGGTGTTTTCCTGTCCTTAATGGTGCCTCCAAGTTCCTCCTGCTGTGGATAAAGGGACTTTTGGTGACTCAGGGGGGCTTTTCCCAGAGGAACTCTAGGATGGTATTTGTCCTGAGGGGAGTTATCTGGCTGAGGTTGGGCTTTGTGGCTGTGTTTCCTAGTCCTGCTCACAGATGAGGAGGGAGATGGGGTGCAAAGAGGTTGTGAAGGATTTCATCCGTGGTTTACACCCAAATAACCACACTAATGCTCATGGGATCCAACAGGACAATAGGCAGGACCTGCTCCATGTACAGCACAGCCTGTTCTGCAGTTGAGTTTTCCCCCAGAGCTGTTTCCCTCCCCAGCACAGCCGTGGGGCTGGCTCTGCAAGCCCTCCCACCTCAGCTGCAGGCAGGAGCTGCTTCAGTCAGTGAATGGCTTGAGGCTCCCAGCTTGAAGATCTATTGCTGTGCTCTGCTTTTGTGTGTCCCAAGGTGACTGCAGGCAGAGCAGTTGCACCGTGGAGGTCCTAGGCTCTTGGGGTGTGCCCCAATGCATCGGTGACCTGGAGCACAGGAGTGAAAAGAGCTGCTCAGAGACATATTTGCCAGCACCAGGGATTTTGGTGTGATGCTGGGATTTACCTGGCTGCTCCTGCTGCAGAGCATCAGCAGGGATAACCAAGGAATTACCTTCTCTGAGCATTGCTCAGCCCAGGGAGCTGCTCATCAGCCTGCTCTGTAGCTGTATTAAGGTATCCTGAGCTGAAAACAGTGTAAAAGTCTTGTGGATTTGGGGTTGAAGAGCTGAGTCCCAGTGCTTAATCATGCAGCTTTATGCTTGAGACAAAACCCCAGCATTCCAGACAGAATGGCCCATGCCCACGTGTGGAGCAGCAGGAGTGCCTGCCTGCCAGCACCTGAACATCAGTTTCAGGAGCCAAACTTACACGAAATAGCTTTTCCACTGACTGTGCTGAGAAGCTTAGCACACAGGCAGTGCTTGGGGTTGGGGGGAGTGGGGGGTTGGTGTGC
Source organism: Galbula dea (assembly GCA_013399015.1). Classification (NCBI taxonomy): domain Eukaryota; kingdom Metazoa; phylum Chordata; class Aves; order Piciformes; family Galbulidae; genus Galbula; species Galbula dea. The sequence goes on along the minus strand of VWZX01002924.1, from coordinate 20,735 downwards.
TGGAGAGCAGTGAGCCATGTCAGAGGCACTGCAGGCTGAAGTGCTGAGTCAGCACTCTGGGGAACGTCCTTCACCTCTTTCCAGCCTTCTTGGAGGTGAGCTGGAAAAAATGAGTCCTCCTTGTTCCCCACTTGGCTTTGCAGTAGGTGCAGGCAGGAACGTGCCATTTAGGTTGGAGGTTGAAAAGAGGTCAGGGTTCTGGCTTATGGCCACAGAGCAGGAGTGGCTGGGTAATCCATCTGGGAATGGCATGGGGAAGAATGGGAATTGCAGGGTTATCTACCTCCCTGCCTCTGCCCTGTGTGCCCATGCACTCCCCTCCTTGGGAAGAGTCTTGGAAAGCTTTCCCCCCCTGTGGCATGTTAGCAGTGAGGATCCCTCACACCCCCACAAGACTTTTGTGTTTTTTAAAGCCTTCTCCAAACATCAGCATCTTAATCTTGTTATCATGGTCTATTTTCCCTTATCCTTCTAATGAATTCCTATAAATAAGATAGGGATCCAGTGCCTGTCATCTCGATTCATTCAGTTCATTATCAGCTCCTGCTGGAATTTGGCTCTCCCTCTCTTTTATCCAGCCTCAAGTGCTTCACAAAAGAATATGGCTGTTTAATTAACCTACAAATCAGCCTCTCTGCAAATCAGCTATGCTGTGCCTTGAAAGTGGATTATCAGGCCCCTTAGCAGACACACTGCTCCAGTGAAGTGCTGTGGTGGCTAGTGGCCATCACATCCCCATAGCCAGGCTGTCAGTGCTGACCCCAGGGTGTGCAGCCAGCAGGGTGAAGAGTGTGTGCAGAGGTGGATGTGTGTTAGAATCATGAAGGTTGGAAGAGACCTCTAAGATCATCAAGTCCAACCATCAACCTGCCCCCACCATGCCACCAAACCATGTCCCTAACTACCAGATGTATAGGGGGGTTGTTTGGACACTGAAACCCAGAGTCATCTGAGTCATTAAGAAAGAAGCCAAATGGTGAGATCTAGCCTCATGCCTGCATGCTGCTGTGTTTTGCCCCACCACACATGATGAGATGCTTTCCTCCTCCAGCTGATGCCAGCAAGCATGGTCCTGGTGCCCACAAGGGACCTGCATGATCTCTTCTCTCTCCCTGCACTGTGCTGCTGTCTTGTCAAGCTATGCCTTGTTGATGCTCCAAATCCCACACTGTGAGAGGTAGCTCCAAAACTCCCTGAATCTTGATCTATGTCATGAGCCCTGGGACCCTGAGGGCTTTGCCCACCTCTGTGGGCTGCCTTCCTTTCCTCCTGCACATGATGTTTCCTGGAGATTGCCAGGATGTGGCTCAGCAGGGAAGATGCTGCTCCAGTTATTTCTGTCTTGACCTTCTGAGCTCTGAGCTGGGAACAAGGAGCTTGAAGCACTTGGGAGGCTGGATGGTGCTTTGAAGGGGGAGGACGTTTTCTTTTAGTGGGGGGTTGATGGCAGGAGACAGCCTGGGCATGGTTTGTTGCCTGGGAGGTAGCTACTACCTCCAAGGGCTGTTGCAGCATCTCTTTAGTCCCATCTCTCTGGTCCAAGGAGGGAGGAAAGCTTACTGTGAAGAAGTGGGCTGAGTCTTCAGGGGAAGATGGGGAAAATGAACATGCAGGAGCAAGTCAGAAGCAGAGCTGCTGCATGGGAAGAGGAGGGAGAGATGCTGCCATGGGGACAGCAGGGGATACAGAGTCTTAATTGGTGCCATTCATACTTTGCAACGCTGCTTCATGGTGAGCCTGTAGTCCCTGCAGGAGACTCATCATGGTGCTTCCCTTTCTGAATCCTCCCTGCTTTGGTGGTTTTATTTGTGGCTCTAGTTTTATCTGTCTGCATGCCAGGGCCAGGGTGGAGCTGATGGACACCTCTGGGAACCCTACAAGCGGAGGGTAGATGGGAAGGGAGAGGTGACCAGGAGAGGTCTTTGGGCCAGACTGATTGCTTGGTGCCAGCAGGGCATTCCTGGGGGCTTTCCACATCCTAGCCTGGCTTCCATGGAGCCAGCTGCTTGCAGAACAATGTCACTGAATTTTACAAGCCAGGAGGGACCTGGAGCTTTGCAGCCCAGCTGAGCCATGGGGCAGGGTGGGGGTAAAGAGACAAGCCAGTGCCTGGTGGTTACCCCTTCCCTGGGTGCCCACTCTCTGCTTTCACTCCAAGGAGAGCAGCTCATCCTTCTCTCCCCAGCTGCAGCAGCTCATCTGTCTCTTCTGACCTCTCCTGTGGATCCATTCCCAGATTTTCCCAGCCTTGGGGATTGCTGCTTCAGAAGCACTTCACCTACCATTGGCTTTTCCCAGTAGCCAGCTGATGGGGTTTGTTTGCTTTTTGCTTTGCTGGTCTCAGATTTCTACCTGCTCTCAAGCAATTGGATATTTAGGGCCTGAATGTGCACCCCTGGAAATTTTGGGGAGCTGTAGTGAGCCTCAGAGCCCCTTGGGGCTGCAGCTGCAGGTTATCCACATCCTCTGGTGGGGTAGAGAAGGACCACCACATGTCATCTGAGCAGGGTTCAGCTGGAAAGGGCCCTGGATGGGGATGCTGAGCTCTGAAGCTGTGCAGCTGGGATGGTGGTGTGTAAGAATGAATTTTCAGCTTCCAGACTCAGCTTCTCCCACCATTTGTATGACTTAACTCTTTGGATGGAGAACACTCCAATGGGCATCAAACAGCAGCAGCACCATCCCTCAGCTCCATGGTGGGCAGAGAGGCAGAGGGGATGCTAAGTGCCTGTGTCCCACAGCAAAAGGCTGTGGTGGCCATGGCCTTAAGCACAGGAGTGAGCAGCAGTATTTTGGGGCAAAATCTGGGTTTTCTTATGAGGACACACTGCCCTAGCACAGCAGGGACCAAGAGCTTGCTGCTGACTCCAGCTCCTGCTGCATCAGCCATGGCCATGAAGGAGGAGAGCCTCAGCTCTCCCAGGGAGCAGAGCAGCAAGAGCAGCATGTTCCCACAGCCTCCCTGCTGTCTTCTGCTACTGCTTGGGTAGCAAGGTTTCTCCTGCTGCTGGAGCTGGGGGGACCCTGTCACCCCAAGGGCTGCAAAAGGAAGGACTCATGGCTGAGCCAGTGGGGCTATAAAAAGAAGCATGCCTGGTATGAAACATGGGATCATAGACTGGTTTGGCTGGGAAGAGACCTTTAAAGGTCATCTGTAGTGAAGAGGCACATCTTCAACTAGATCAGGTTGCTCAGAGCCCCAGCCAACCTGACCTGGGATGGTTCCAAGGGTGGGACATCTCCCACCTCTCTCAGTATCCTCAGTGTGAACCATTTCTTCCTTATATCAAATCTCTTCTCTTCAGTTTCAAACCATCACCCCTTGTCCTGTCCCAACAGGCCCTGCTCAAAAGCCTGTCCCCATCTTTCTTCTAGGTTCCTTTAAGTACTGCAAGGCTGCAGGAAGATCTTTCTGAAGCCTTCTCCTCTCTTCTCCCAGTTTGAAGCAGGAGTAAGGCCACTGCTCCCTTCCCTAGGCTCAGACTTGTTTTCCAGCACGAGTGCCTCCAGCAGGATGCTGCCTGATTGTAGCCAAGGCAGGGAGGTTATGGGGGCTCCTTTCACTCTGAGAGGGAGGGAAAAAAATGAAACCCAAAGCTGGGTAAAGCAGCCTGAACCTCTCTGAAAAGTCATGTTTTCTCCTCTGGCATGTTTCTCCCTTGCAAAAACAGAGCCCAGACTTCCTGCAATTTCTTGCCCTTAGTGCTGAGCTGGAGGGAGCGTGAGAAAGGGCCACGGGTTGAGGTCGTACACAGCACTGATTTCTCACACCTCCTGAATGCCATGGAAGCTCTGGGAGGGCTCAAACTCCAACCTTTTCCTCCTCCCAGCCAAATTCCACACCGGTGATGTTAAGATGTTAGAGCAGCAGCCTATCTGTGTGCTAAGGACCCACCCCCCACCCCAGTCCTGGGGGGTGCAATCCATCATCTTGTAAGGGATCTGTTGAGGTTCTGTCTGCCAGGATTAAACTCAGTAGTACTAACATGAAGCAGTTGTTCCCACTGGCTCCCTTGTGCCTCTACAAGTGGCTTCTCCATCACCCATGGTGTCTTGAAGCATGGGCCATCCCCTGTGCCTTTCTGGAGCCAGAGGCAGGAGGGGACAGATGAGGCTTGTGGTGAAGGTCTATCCCTGCTTGCATCCCTCCTCCAAGGTCTGCTTCTGCTGTTCTGCTCTTCACCATCAGCTTTCTCAAATGTCATGTTGCTTGTGGAAGCATTGTGATGGCTAATGGGCAGCTTGGGGTCATTAGTGACCCCAGTTAATGACCCTGCTGCTCACACCACAGTGACAGGAGAAGCTTTGCAGGGAATTTAAGGAAGGCTCAAGCAGGCAGAGGTTGATAGGAGTGGATGTGTGGCTGCAGATCTGCACATCCTTCTTTGGGCAGAAACAGGGATGGGCTTTGATGGAGAAACTCCAAGATTCATTGAAAAAAAGAAGAGTTCTTTCTTATTTTGAAGGGGAAGATTAAGTCTCTGCTGGGCTGCATGTGGTTTTTCTTCCATTGCTGCTTGATGACAGTCTGGGCTGGATCCTATATAATTCAGACACCTTGGCATGTCCTTATCACCCCCTGCATGATGCCTTTCCACCCCCCAGCTCCAGTGGGTGGTTGTGGACAGGCTCTGGGTGGGAAGTAGCTCTGTCCTGTTGCTCACATCTTGAAGGCAGGTAGTGATTTGGAGGAGAAACAGGGAGATGTGGCTGAGACCACGCAGCCAACGGGTGGGGATGCTTGGTATGAGAAAAAGGCTGAGGGTGAAGCACATACATGCATTTTATTTCCCTGCCCCTCCTCTTTCTTGTTCCAACTCTGGAGCCTGGACTCTGGACAGAGCCATGCAGCTGAGGAATGACATGAATGTATGGGAGGGAAAGGCTTGTGCAGCATCTCTGGCTGCCTTTGATGAGCTGATCTTTCAGAGCTAGGATAATTACCTCTGCTGAGACTAGGCTGAAATCAACTCCAGGCTGTGACAGCAGGACTAGGGCTGTGAGCATTCTCCTGCATTCAGCACTGGTGAGGCTGCACCTCGAATCCTGGGGTCAGTTTTGGGCTCCTCACTCCAAGAAGGACATGGAGGTGCTGGAGTGTGTGCAGAGAAGGGCAGAGAAGGTGGGCAAGGGTCTAGGAACATGGTTTAGTGGTGACCTGGCAATGTTTGGTTAACAGTTGGACTTGATGATCTTAAAGGTCTTTTCCAACCTTGTGATTCTATAGTAATTATTCCTTTTACTTTCTTTCCCAGTCTGCCTGCATCATCCTGCTCTCCACACCCCTTTCCTTAGCCAGTGGGATGATTACCCATCTGCAGTCTTTGCTATCAAGCCATGTTACTCCTAAGCCACAGAAACCCAGCCATCAAGAAGTGTAACTGCTGTTTGTTGTCTGACTTGGTGATGGCTTTGGAGCCTGTGTCCCCTGCTGTCAGGGAGCACAGCCATGGTCTCTGGTGTTCAGCAGCAGCCTCATGGGTCAGGGTGCCAGCTGGACCTCTGTTTTATTTCCTGCATCTTCCTGGCTTTGTGGTGACCTTAAGGCTCTCAGGCTTAGGGACAGGTTTCTGAAGGTTTCTTGATAGGTGGAGATAAACCTGGATCTTCAAGGGATCTTTGGAAAGGGCTGAGATGCTGAACTCCACCTCCACAGTGTGAAGCATCATCCCCTGGGCCACTGCTTTGAGCCAGGGCATAGGTGATTTGCAGGGATGGGGAGAATCTCAGCCATGGCAGCAGGACAGTGTATTGCATGCAGATGTCCTCAGCCATGACTTCTGTGGTGGCCTGACACCACTTGTCCTGAGTGACACCAGCAGAGCTGTTATCTGGGTGTTTCAGCATGCTTGACCCAGTCACCCAGCTCCATTAGATGCAGTTTAGAAGAGATTAATAAGTGATTAATTTGTTGGCAGAGGGTCAAGTGGGTGAGGGAAATGCTCCCTTCTTGCCTTCTGAGGGTGTCCTCTTCCATTTCACCTGACAGGGTGAGCTGCACATCTCCATCCCCCTGCCAGGCATGTCTGGGCTCTTGATCAATGGGTGATAAATGCAATATAAACCAAAGCCTGGCAGCTCTGCTTGGCAGAGGCTGCACTTGTTGACCATCCTAGGCTTCATTCTTCACCAATACTGTGAAGAGGCAATGGAAGCTGGGAAGCTGCAATGGGTTATGACAGAAGGGGAAGGTCCCTAGCCTAAGTTTCTGGCATCTCCCTTTCTCCTCATCTCAACAGAGGGGCCTTTGGGATGGCTGCTGGGGAAGGCAGGTCCAGACTTTCCAGTTCTTCTCTCCTTCATGCAGCCCCACCACTTGCAGGTGGAGGCTGTTGCTTTCACAGGTGATCGGGCAAAACACCCTCTGGTAAACAGCAGCCATCATCCTAAGGGTTGCACATGGCTCTTCCTAAACCCTGTTCCCAAAACCTCCTCCCTCATGAAGCCTGCCTCTGTGGGGCAGCTTACCTTAGAGAGGCAGCAACCAAAGTCAGCACCATCCTGGCTCAATACCTCGGTGACAGGAACATCCAATATGCTGGTAGAAGGTTCCTGGGTTTTGCTGGCAGAGGTCTGCAAAACCCAAAGCCTCTGGGAGGCATTTAATTTTCCTTTCTGGAATTAGCTTTAGTGCTGAAGGTTGGGTTTGGGCCAGCCAAGCTTCCTTTGAGCTATCAGCCCTGCAAAAAACTCCTGGAGTCTGCAGAGTTTCCCTTCAATGCTGCTCATCTGGTGCCAGAATTTCCCCTTGCCTGAGTACTATAATCTCCTCAAGTGGTGGTGAGGAATTGCCCAAAGGAAACGTGACCTTTCCAGCAATGCTGCCTTGTCTGGAGCTGCTGTCCATAGCCATGAGGAGCAGAGCAGGCAGAGCATGGGGGCCTGGATCGTTGTTCTGCAGGAGGAGGAGAATAATAACCTCCTCCCTTGGCTGGGCATCCATAGGGAGGTGAAGTCAAGACCTGGATCTGCAATGAGATCAGCCAGCCCCGGTCAGAGCAGAAGTCTGAGCATCCCAGATCCTTGCCAAGCTGTGACTCCATGGCCAAAGCTGAACCAAGGTGCTTTCAGCCCACCCTTAGACCTGCAGGATCTCCTCACCTTTTCAGGGACAGATAAGCCCTTGCCAAGGGGCTTATCTGCACTGCCAAGTGCCCCTTGGCCTGGCCCTGGGCACCACTGAGCAGAGTCTGGCCCCAGTCTCTTGCCCGCAGCCTTCAGCTCTTGCTCAGCATGGAGCAGCTCCCCTCTGGGGCTGCTCTTCTCCAGGCTAAGCAACCCCAGGGCTCTCAGCCTTTCCTCCTGTCACAGATGCTCCAGTGACCTCAGCATCTTCCTAGCCTCTGCTGGACTCTCTCCTTGAGCTCCTTGTCTCTCTTGAGCTTGGGAGCCCAGAACTGGACCCAGGACTCCAGAGGAGAGGGGTATGAGAACCTCCCTTGACCTGCTGATCACACTCTTCTTAAAGCACCCCAGGGGACCATTGGCCTTCTTGGTTGGCTCATGGTGAACTTATTGTCCACCAGCACTCCCAGGTCCTTCTCCATGGAGCTGCTTTCCAGCAGGTCAATCCCTAACCTGTCCTGGTCCATGAAGTTATTCCTTCTCGGGTGCACTTTCCCTTGTTGAACTTCATGAGGTTCCTCTCTGCCCTGCTCTCAAGCCTGGGATGGACTTGGCAAAATTTTGGCTGGAGAAGAAGGCAAAGAGAGGAAGCTGTAGGTATCAGCCCAACCCTGAAGCCCTGGGTAATTATTTCTGGACATGGGGAAGGTGGTTGTGCAATGCCACTGGGGGCTGAGCACATCGAGTGACCCAACACGATGACGAGCAATTAGAGCAAAGAGGAGAGCATGTCCCCTCCTGAGGAAAACAGGACCATGTGGGAATTAAATCTTTCCACTTTTTTGCTTTGAAAGGGCAATTTAACAGCTGACCCCCTCCTCACACTTGGCCTTGGCCACATTCCCTCTGTGCTCCAGCAAACCTTGTAGATGACCCAATGGCGAAGGTTTTTGGCAAGGTTTAGTTTCTCATGTGTTTTGGGGTTGATTGGAGTTTGGTTTGGGTTGCTTTTGTTTGTTTGTTTGTTTTTCACTGAAGACAAGTATTTGTGCTGCTTGAGCCTTCAAAATGGAATCCTCCTTTTCCCTCTGCTTGTTGGTGTGAGTCCTGAACCCCAAAGCATCACTGATTAAATCTTGCTCTCCTGCCAGCCTGAGAGAGAGAGTTCCAAATCCACAAATAAACTGGGTTTAGGTGTTTGCTGGATGGTGCTGATACTTCTGAAGCCAGGGTGAGCAAGGCCTCAGTGGGGACTTTGTCCTCAGCCCTTTTCAAGGGAGAGGAGCAGGCATGTAGCTCCCACCATCACTGCCCTGCTACAATGCTTGGTGTGTTCAAGCTGCATCACAGAATGTCAGGGGTTGGAAGGGACCTGACCCCTGGCAGAGCAGGGTCACCAACAGCAGGTTGCACAGGATGGCATCCAGGCAGGTTTGGAATGTCTCCAGAGAAGGAGACTCCACCACCTCCCTGGGCAGCCTGAGCCAGTGCCCTACCACCCTCAAAGGAAAGAAGTTCCTCCTTATGTTCAGATGGAACTCGCTATGTTCCAGTTTGTGCCTGGTACCTCTTGTCCTGTCACAGGGCACTGCTGAACAAAGCCTGGCCCCAAGCATTGATGAGATGCCCCCTCTGTCTTCTCTTCTCCAGGCTACCCAGCCCCAGCTCCCTCAGCTTTTCCCCAGAAGAGAGATGTTCCAGTCCCCTCATCCCTTTAGTAGCCCCGTTATGATGCTGGGTGTCTCCAAGCTGCATCCCACCACAGCGGTGGGCAACCTAGAGGCCAATTGGTTGGGAAAGATGTTTCCCTGCTTTAGCAGAAAACTCCTTCTCCCCAAAACAGTCGCCCCTAGCTCTGTCCTCAGCCTGTTTGGAGGATGCAGGGACAGAATAGCGAGCCGGTGAGGTCATGGGGAGAGACTTAGTCACATCCAACTGGGAAGGGGAGAGGGCTGCCAACCAGCAGGCGGGGGCGGGGGGACACACCTCCCTCTAGGCTCCTCCAGGCACCCTGGCCAAGGTGATGATGGTGGCTAGGGGGGGAGGATTGGTGTAGTGTTGTCTCTGCAACAGCTTCCCAAGGAGCTGGAGGAGGAGGTGAAGGAATTCAAGCAGAATCTAACTTTGTTCTGGCACAAAGATGGACCTCGTAAGTGGGGCGAGCTGGGTGAGAAGGGGTTAAGAGGCTCTCTGCAGTGGAGACTCTCTGGAGCTGTGGCACAAGGGAGGGAGATCATGGCAGAGTTTAATGAATGACTTCATTTATATATTAAAAAAAAAAAAAAATAATCCCACAACAAGATGGTGGCTTCCTGCCAGGCTCCCAGACAAGGGTTTCTATGGGAACCTGGGGGAAAACAATAAATAGGAGTGGGGGATGAGTAGGGAAGGGAGGAGGGGAGCCCAGGCTCTGCTCTGGGTCCACTTTGTCCCCCATGGAGAGCAAGGTGGTAAAGGGAGAGAAGGGGAAAGGGCAGCTGAGTTTCAGACCCCACCCAAAATAAGGCAAGCAGTAGTTCTAGGGTGGTGGAGTCTTCTCTTGGCATAGTCCTGGGATTTGCTGTATTCCTTGCTCCTCTGTGGGCTCAGCAGGGATGGGCAACCTGTGTCCAGCCAGCTCTGCATCCTGGCTCTGCTGCCTCAGGGAGGTGGGAGTTTGGGAGGGCAGGGATGAGAAGTCACCCCCTGCTTCCTGCCAGGCTGGTGGGGAGACCATGATGCAAAGGGATGCTGCTGGGGCTCAGCTTGGGTGCTGCAGAGTAAAACAGGCTGTGAGTGAGTGTCCACTGGAAAAGGTGGCAAGGTTCATGATGTGATTAGAAAAGCCAAGTTTTTCTTAAACAGCAAAATGTCTCAATCCCCACATTTTTTTTTTCTCCTTTCCTTTGCTGATGGAGGAGGAGGTGACCTGTCCTGAACCTTAAATGAAAACAGCATCTTAGTGAGGGCCTGGGTGAAATGGATCTTCCTCATATGGTCCAGCCCAGGCTGTGGGCAAAGCCAGGCAGAGTGGCACTTTTGGGGTCAGCTGAAACCTGCCCCTTGTTCACTCAAACTGGCTGGAAATGAGTCTCAACCAAGGCAGTTTTGCTTTGGGGCTGTTCTTTTGTTCATAGAATCATGGATTTGTTTTGGTAGGAAAAAACCTCTGAGATGATGGAGTCCAACCCTTAACCAGCACTGCCAGGGCACCACTAAACCATGGCCCTCAGCACCACAGCTCCAGGGCTTAGAAACTCCTCCAGGGATGGGGACTCCACCACTGCCCTGGGCAGCCTGGGCTAGACCTTGACAACCCTTTTGGGGAAGAAATTGTTCCTAATATCCAACTTAAACCTCTCCTGCCACAACTTGAGGATGTTTCCTCTTGTTCCTTTGCAGAAGAGCCCAAGCCCCACCTGGCTCCAACCTCCTTCCAGGGAGTTGTAGAGAGTGAGAAGGTCTCCCCTGAGCCTCCTCTTCTCCAGGCTAAGCAGCTCCAGTTCCCTCAGCTGCTCCCCACAACACTTGAGACCCTTCCCCACCTTCCTTGCCCTTCTTTGGACACACTGCAGCACCTCAGTGTCTTGTAGTGAGGATCCTGCATCTTTTCCTTTCCACAAGCCCTTTGCCCCAGCTGAACTGATGTTGCTCTGTATCTCCTACTGAGCAGGTTGACCCTGTGGGGACTGCAGCCCTTAGACAGGGTCTGAAGGTGGGGAAAGTGAAGGTTGGGTTGTGTCCTGCTGCTGGTGGGAGGTTCTTCTCACTTCCTGAAGGCTGACAGAGGCTGTTCTGCTGACAGAGGTGTTGTTATCCAGATGTCTGGGAGAAGCCAGGGCAGGGGAGGAAGGAAGTTGGGCAGGACAGAGCGGGACACAACCCCTGACCTCTGCTGCCTTTCCCTCTGCTCCTGGTCAGGCAGGAGCAGTTCAACTTCTGAAGGAACCTCAGTCCCAGGGTGCAGATTTAGCTGTCCCTGGGCCAAAGCTGGAGCTGGGGATTTCTTGCATTGCTGCAAGAGCCTTTACAAACCCTTCCTGGGCTGCAGAGCTGCTTTGCAGGGAACGTTGCTTCCCAGTGTACTCCCAGTCTGAGGAAAGGTGGCTGGTCTGGGAGGAGGGGGATACACCCCACATCATCCTCAGGGTTAGGAAAGGCTCCAGCCCTCTTCCAGTCCACATGTCCCACCTTATCCTTGCACATCAGTCAGTCCCACAGCAGAGTTGTGCTGACAGAGGTGAGGATCCCACTCGTGGTGGGAACACTCCTGTTCAGGAGCCTTCTGCTTGCTGGGGGGAGGGCAGGCACCTTGGGGTGGGTGTCAGAGGCACTGCCTGGTGGTGCTAAGGATGGGTTTTCCCTCTGGCTTGGCAGGCTGACAGCACAGTGGAGCGTGGAAGATGAGGAGGAGGCGGCGAGAGAGCGACGGCGGAGGGAGCGGGAGAAGCAGCTGAGATCCCAGGCAGAAGAGGGCTTCAATGGCACTGTCTCCTGCTCAGAGTCTGCAGGGCCAGCACAGGAAAACCAGTAAGAACCAGCCATGGAGAAATCCTTCAGTGACATGTTGTCCTCTTGCAACAAAACCCTCCTGCATGCACAGAGCTGTTGGGCCAGCTTTTCACCCACAAGGCTCTGATGCTTGATCTTGCTGGGTCAGGCTTCACCAGAAGGATGTTTCTTCTTCTCTGGCCATAGGCTGGTTTCTGCAGCAGCTGCTGACAGCCACCTGGGCTTGCTCATGCAGCCAGGGTCAGCCCTTGCTATTAATCTTCCAAAAAGCTTCACTTTCCTCTTGTGTAAACACTTCCCCCTCCTTCCCTTGGCTCTTCCCGTGCTGGGATTCATCCCAGCCCTATCACTCCTCTTTCTGCAAACCCAGCTTTGGCCATTTCCTTGCAGTCCAGGGATAGAGCAAAGTTCTTCTCTTCCTCCCCCCACTAGAAAAAAAAATAGAAATAAGCTGAAAAACTGTGGGTTTGTAGAAAAAAACATGTGTGGCCTTGGGAGGTTGAGGGATGGAAGCTCTTCCAGTGACCTGAGCACGTGGTTGTGGCCAGGGCTATAAATACCAGAGGGATTCTGCATTGGGCATCATCAATGCTGTAGCTTGCCTGAAGCCCTGACCAAGGTCTCAGCAGATCCATGATCCCCTCCTGGCTCTGCATCAAACTTCCTGAGTGTTATCCTGGGCCATCCACAAACTACTGCTACACAGGCAGTGGAAAATAACCCAGCCCAGGCTGCAGTGTCCTAGACCCAGGCAGCATCACTTCTAGGCAGCCTAAGGGGATGCTGAAGTGTGGCAGGAGCTGGGCTGTGCTCAGACTTGTGGCTGTGGAGGTGCTTTTGGTGCTCACCACCTCCTGCCCTCTCTGGTGAGCCTGGGGAGGGTTTGTGCTTTTATAAACCCTCAGCTCCTGCAGCCAGTCCAACAGGAGACTCCTGAACCACAATGCTCCATATTTCAAGCCATGGGGGTTGTGGAGGAGGCTAAGCATCTCCTGATGCCTCCTAAGAGCCCAGAAAGGCAAAGAAAAGCAAAGAGAAGAGTCAGCCACATTTGTTATGTACTCTGAACCTCTGTGAGTCACACATCCTACTTCCCATTCCCAGGTGATGTGACCACCCTGCATCCCAAAACCACGGGTGGAGCCACCTCCTCAGGCCACTGCTTGCAATGTGGCTGCTCACCCAGGCTGGGAGGAAAGTCTCCTTGGGAATGCAAGGGAAGAAATAGGAACAACCCAACGATCCCTGTGCACAGCCAGCACACATCTGGTGCAGCTCCAGAGACCAGGCTGGGAGTGGGGTGCTCCTGCTAGAGACATGGAGCTCCTCCTTCTTCATCTTGCAGTGATGCCCTGAGAGACCTCCTTTGCACAAGGATGCCCCTAAGCATGTGGCAAGCAGACCTCCTGTAGTGGAGGGTAGGACTTCAAGTGGGATTTGGGAGCAGCCAGAGGAAAGAGGATGCAATAACTGGAGGGAGAGAAGGACGGTATCAGGCTGAGTGAAGCTCTTTCAGGCTAGGTTTGGGGTTTTTTGCATCTCTCTCATCCTAGTTTTCCTTCTTGCTGTGTTTCAGCTATGACTTTAAGCCATCTGGGACTTCAGAGCTGGAGGAGGATGAGGGCTTCAGTGACTGGTCCCAAAAGCTTGAGCAGCGGAAACAGAGGTGAGCAGGATGTCTTTACTGATGATCTGAAGGAGGGGATTGAGGGCACCCTCAGTAAGTTTGCAGATAACACCAAGTTGGGTGGGAGTCTTGATCCTGCTGGAGGTTAGGGAGGGTCTACAGAGGCATCTGTCCAGCCTGAACTGATGGGCTGAGGCCAGTGGAATGAGGTTCACCAAGGCCAAGTGCCAGGTCCTTCACTTGGGTTAAAACAACTGCATGAATGCTCCAGGCTGGGGCAGAGTGGCTGGAAAGCTGCCCAGCAGAAAGGGACCTGGGGCTCTTGGCTAGCAGTCACTTGAAGATGAGGCAGCAGAGTGCTCAGGTGGCCAAGAAGGCCAAGAGCATCCTGGCTTGGAGCAGCACTAGTGTGGCAGCAGAACTAGGGCAGCTCCAATCCTGGGCTCAGCTTTGGGCTCCTCTGTACAAGCAGGACATGGAGGTGCTGGAGTGTGTGCAGAGGAGGGCAGGGAAGGTGGGGAAGGGTCTAGAGCACAAGTGTTGTGAGGAGCAGCTGAGGGAAGTGGGGTTGGTTAGCCTGGAGAAGCTTAGGCTCAGGGGAGACCTTCTCACTCTCTGCAGCACCCTGAGAGGAGGCTGGAGCCAGGTGGGGCTTGGACTCTTCTCCCAAGTTAACAAGGAGAAGAGGAAACAACCTCAAGTTGTGGCAGGAGAGGTTTAGGTTGGATATTAGGAACAATTTCTTCCCCAAAAGGGCTGTCCAGGCCTGGCCCAGGCTGCCCAGGGCAGTGTTGGGGTCACCATCATTGGAGGGGTTTCAAAGCCCTGAAGCTGAGGGTCATGGTTTAGTGATGACCTGGCAGTGCTTTTTAGCAGTTGGACTCCATGATATCAAAGTTCTTTTCCAACCAAAATGATTCTGTGACACAACCAGACTGAGGAGAAGAGAACCAACATGCCCAGCAAAAGGTCCAACCCCAAGGAGGGGTGACCAAGCCCAGGTCAAGCCTAACACACAGAAGAATGAGGCCAAAAGCAGGGCAGGAATGGCCCCACACCACTGGGATGGACACTGTCCTCCTCCCCTTTGGGCTCAGGAGGAGGAACAGGCTCAGGGACTGCCCTAGGCTGTGAGGATCTTTGCATTGAGCTTTGCACTCCAAGCAGGCAGCCTGCCAGGACCCTTGGGTTTGGAGGAGTGACAACAGTGGATTTAAGCCACCTGAGCTGCTGCAGGGACTGACATGGCCTCTAACAGAAGCCAGGCCAGCCTAAAAGGCTGTTCTAAGTTATTGCTGCTTCCTGGCTCCTAGCAGCAGAGTGGGTGTTGTGGCCCCAGCCCACCTTGTGCTTGACTCCTCTTCCAACAGAGGGAAAACAGGCAGCAATGAGCCCTGAGAGGTGCTCATGTGCCAGCTGCTCCATCACTCTCTCCTTGAAGATCTAACCCAATCTCCTGCCTTAGTTCCTCCCTTTGGACAGCAGCTACCTGCTCTCAGCAGCTTGGGTTTATAGGGAATATTGCCCCTCTGATGACATGACCTCTTCTTTACCCCTGAGATGGAAAAAATGCCTAAGATTAATATTTATTGCTGAGCAAATAAACAGAGCTTGCCTCTTCCTTACTTTTTGTTTCCTCCCAAACACTCTGTGAGCTGTACCTTTGCAGCCCTGACCCCACCAGCATTGCTCAAGGGCCTCAAGATGTTGATTATCACATCTGTAGGAGCAATTTGACCTCAGCTCCATCTGCTTTTGGAAATGCTGCCTCTTTTTTTTCCACCCCAACTGCAAAGAGCTTGTCCAAAGAGAACAAACACTGCTGTTTCCTTCCTTGGGCTTTCCAAAGAGAATGAGCTGGAAGTTTTATCCCCTCCAGAAGTTGCTCCTTGGGTTTTGATGTGGTGCTGGGGTTGATTCTGGAGCAGGGTGGGAGGGTGCTGAGTAGGGGAGGTGGCCTCCATGCCAGGTGAAGCTCATGAGGGATGGGTGTTGCTTTAAAAGGGGAGCAGTCTGTTAGATAGAGGCAACTGAGGAGGATCAGACCTTTTGGGTTTGCTGTAGAAGGTGGGTTTGTTTCCTGATGTGTGGCTGTGTTCTGTCAAATCTCTTTGGCAGTGTTGCCTTTCCTCACCTCCAGGGCAGTCTTGGAGTGTGGTGTGAGTACAGGTGGGCTGTGAGGCTGGCTGGGATGAGCAGTGTTGTGGTTGGGGTTTTCCCTGCTCCCTTCTTAACTGACTCTGGAGCTTTTCATGTGAAGGATGGTTGTGTGCTGGCTGTGAATGAAGGGTTGGAGGTGGTTGCTCTCAGTTGGATGGAGCTATGACAGCTTGTGCATCCTCTGAGAGCCCTGGTGCTAAGGAATATTCTCTTGTTGGTTCTGGTTCTCCAATTTGTGGGGGATGATCCATGTCATCAGCTGCTTCTGATGCAGCTCTCACCCTCCTGCATAAGCTGCCTCTCACCCAAACCTGCTGTGGTGCAAAAGTCCTCCTGTAGACTGTGTCACATCTGCTGACCTTCACTTTTAATGTGAGCTTGTACCTTAGCTGGAGGGGTTGGTAGCATCTTGGTTAGGAGACACTAGTTCTCTGTGCCCTTCAGAGCCTGTTTGCTCTTGCTGGCTGCCCTGTTGTGGGAGGACTGGTAGGAACAAGCCAAGTGAGCCAGCATCTCCATCAGCTTTTTCCTCCCTGGATTCACTGAGGAGGACTGGCTGGTGGCTGTCCTGGGAGCTGCCTTCCCAGCAGCAGAGAGAGGGTGGGTGGAAAAGCCTTGCTTGACCTTTTCCTCATGTTTTGGTGCTGGCTAGTGAGGCACAACTGGTGAGTCAGCCTCCTGCCTGGGCAGCTGCATGCTAGCCAGCTCTCTAGCCTTGCTGTCACAACCTGGCTGATCTCACCAAGAGATGGGTGGGAGGAGAAAGTTGTTCTCTGGCCAGGGAACATAAAATGGCAATAACATCTTGGTGCATGGCTGGGAGCCAGTGAAAGCTCTGGGGTGATGTGCTCCCCCCTGACTCTGTGCCCAAAGGCATGGATGGGCTGCTCTGCTTTTGCAGAGCTTGATTGCTTCAACATGCTCTTGGGTCTCCTCTCTGCAGCCTTGGAGACCTAGGGGCAGTCATAGACTGTTTTGGCTTGGAAGGGACCTTTAAAGGTCATCTAGTCCAACCTCCCCTGCTGGGAATCCTCTTGTACAAAACCCCAGTGTGTGTCTGGGTCTTTTTTTTAAAGCTAAGCCAAGGAGTATCTCTGGCTGCTTGGGGTCTTCTTGTTTTGCTAGGCTATGAGATGAGGAACAGGAGAAGAGGTTTAACTTATTCCAGGGGGCAAAAGTCCAGCTCAGGGTCAGGTGTAGCTGTAGGATTGCTTGTGAAGCACTGTGCTTCACAAACAAACCCTGGAGGAGTGGCTCTGCAGCCTACCTTCAGCTAGGGAAGAAGGGACTCTTGGGAAGCATGTTCCTGATGGCATTGGTTGGATCCTGCTCCAGGGAAGATGAGTTGAGGCAGAGGAAGGCTGTGTTTGGTCCATGCTGGGAGACATGGGAGCAGTGTCAGATGGGTGTTTGTGCACCAGGGCCATGGAGCATGCTGATTCACCTGGGTTTTTGGCTATAGCTGAGCAGAGAGTTGAGCCAACACCACATCATGGTGGTAGTGTCCTCTGCCTGGGGTTTTGAGCTCTTGTTTTCTGGTGGTCTTGCCTGTGGTGAGGCTGGAAAGGTGCAGATACCTTCAGCTCTGCCACAACTTGTGGTCAAGCTGCATTTTGGACATTCAAAGTGTGGGAGTGTGATGGAACTGCTGTTAACATGTGGGTCCCTGGAACTGGATAGGACCCACGAGGTGGCTGTGAGCCCTGGTGTAAAATAAACAGCAAGTTGTAGGCCTGGGGGAGTGATAAAATGGGATTTCTAGAGGTGTGAGGCACCTGATGGTGTCTGTAGGCTCCTAACAATGTGTTTTACTTCTTTGACCTCTTTCCCCCACCTCTAGGTCTCCAGGAGAGTCCTATCAAGAAGAGGACATTGGTGTGAGAGAAGCTGAAGTCAAACTGGAGCAAATTCAGCTGGATCAGGAAAGACCTGAGGAGGTTCAGGAGGAGAATGTGGCTGTCAGGGAGGAAGAGAGGCTATGCCAGGAGGAAGAACAGCTCCAAGAGCAGGAAGAAGAGGGGAGAGTCAAGCTAGAGGTGGGATCAGGAGGAGGTGACCTTCTCCTCTCCACAGGGCTTGTGGGAGAGCTGGGGTTGGGGACTGCTCTCCAAGATGTGCCTTCTTGGGGTCACTGTTTGCTCCCAGAGCTTGGGGTGGCTTAGTCATGAGCTGCAGTGCTGAAAAGCAAAGTGCCACTCTTTCTCCTGGGGTTTTGCAGGCAGTGAGGAGCTTGCTTGGAGAACCCAAATCTACATTTTCCTGCTTGTTTTTCCTCTCCATGGCCTTTATTGCACCTCTGGAGCACTTTGGCTTGATGTATCTCTAAATCTTTCATTGCTCCCAGCTGAGGTTTTGCTGTTTTGCTCTTGTGAGCTGATGTAATTCCTGGTTCAGGACAGAGACCAAGCTGGAACCTGAGTGCTGTGCAAGCCCTGCCACTAGGGTGGCTGATGTCCTACTTCTTGTTGGAAATGGACTTGGACTTGCTGAGCCTTTTTGCACTCAGACTGTGTGTGCCTTTTTCTAGCCCTTCCTTCTAAAGGCAGCTGCTCCTTCTCCTTGTGACCTCTAAATGAGAAATTCATCTTTTCCTGTGGTAAGAAATGGTTATGAGCAGAGGCAAGAATCTCTTTCCATATCATTTTGGAACCTTGCACCTGCAAAATTCCTCTGATTTTTCCCTTCAGGTGACATATGAGCTTCTTCCTGGATGGTTTGAAGGTGGCTGTTGTGAGCTCAAGAGTGTCTGTGCTCTTATGTTGGTTTAGTTTGAAGCAGGGAGCCTGGAAGATGGAGAGAAAATCACTTTTTTGCTCTAGAGCAGTCTACCCTGCTCCCTTCATTTCCTGCCTTCTTCCTTCTCTGCTCTCAGGAAAAGAAGAGAAAGAGAAATGGAGATGATGAAATAGCAGAGAAATGCCAGAAGGCTCCAAGCCCAGCCAGCCTGGAGGAGGAGGAGGAGCAGCAGCTGTCCTCTGACCACACTGCTGTGTGCTCAACAAAGGTTAGTTAGTGTTCTTGGGGCCCCTCTGGAGGCATGGCAATGAGCAGAGTAGAGCCCCTAGCTAATGATGAAGAGAGATGATCTGGGGTTTATGGTGGCGTAGGGTGTGAATCCTGTTATCCCCACTCCTGCTGCAGGCTGGGACAAAGCACTTCATCTGTTTTCCTCATCTTCCTTGCTTATCCAACCTCTTCTCCTCCTGCTTTTGCTTGCCTGAGCTGTTGGAGGCTCTAAGTGTCTCTGTCTCTGCTTTGCCAATTGCTGTAAAAGTCTAAAGTTCACAGAGGGCTCCAGGGACTGGTGTAATACTGAGACAGAGGATTGTGCTTGCAGCTTGTGAATGTGGTCACAGACTACATGTGTACCTCATCAGAAACCAAAATTGCCCTTCCCCCCAAACAAACTTGAAGCCCTGCTGCTTCCCTCCCTCACCTAGGATAAAGTCAGGCAGCATGACTGAAGCTTTCTCCAACTGAGATTCCTTATCTCTGAGGCATTGTGTCCTCCCCAATCTCACTCCTCTGCACCCAGTGCTCTTCTAAATCTTCCTTTTTTGGGGTGGTTTTTTTCCTGACTGAAACCTGAACTGCATCTTGTGCATTCTGTTACATTTTACTGCAGGTCCTCAGCCCTGAGGATGTGCTTTTTGAATACAATAGGCACAGATAAGTAGTTTCTGTCATGAAGAGCTCTTTGTAAGCCCTCAAAGATGGTAGTGAAGGGAATGGTGAGGAATCTGGATGCTCTGTTAATCTCCTCTTGGTATTATCTGTGCTCTTTCTAGGTCTGTGTGATTTGCTACTCAGTCAATATTTCCTGAGTGGGTGGGGGAGGATTGTGTGAGCACTTCTCTTGCATCAGTGAATAGGTTGGAAGAGGAAGGTTTCATCACCTCCAGCCACCAGACTCCTGCTCTTTATGGAGAAGCCTTTGTAAAGACACATAAGAGGGGAGAAAGAGTGGGGGTGGTGCTCATATTAGGCTTGAAAAGTGAGGTGGGGGTGGCCAGACCATATCCTTGGAGTGGGACCAATAGGGGAATGTGGGAAATGCTTCCAGCACCTTTTTATGTCCTGAAAGTTTTGTCATTACAATCCCCAAACACACAAAGCTTCCTGAGCTTAACTGCTGCTGGCATGAGCCAAAGGAAAGGCTCAGAAATAGTCTGTGTTGCTGTAATGGTGATGTCAGAGCTCACCAATGCTCAAAGGCCAAATGTAAAGCTGCTCAGGAAACAATAAGAGCTTGGAACCTTTTTCCAGAGGCAGGAGGATCTTTACACCCCAGCTAGAAAGGCTTTGATGTGAGCACTAAGAAGTCAACACACTGACCACCAAGAAAGTGCTTTGGCATGGGGCTGCTTAGCAGAAACACTGCTTGGAGTGGAAAGAGAGAGCATTTGTGATGGGTGGGGAGGTCTCCTGCCAGATGTGGCTGGTGGAGGGCTAGGTACACATCTGAGGCAGGCAGATGTTGAGTTGCACCATGATGGGATGTTCTAACTTGCCCATCCAAGTCCCAGAGGGATGAGCAACTTAGTCTTTGAAGCCACAGCTTGGAGGCCAGCATCAATTGCTGCAGGAAGGAGTGAGCTAGGAGCAGAGAGGCAGAAAAAGCTTTCAGATAGGCTATCTGTCATGTTGTTGTGTGGGGACCCTGCAGAGTCACTCCCTGGTCCATCTCCTTTAGCCAGGGTTACACCATGTGGTGGCTGTCCTCTACCAGGCCTTGTGCTCTAAGGTACAGCTGTTAAATGTGTCCTGTATGACACTTAGCTTAAAATTTACTCACTGGCATCCTGAAAGCATCTTAAAATGAGCACTTAGTGCTGCTTTTAATCTGCTGACTTGGTAGCTGATGTTTCCTGTGGCAGGGGCAGCAGGTATGGCACATGCAGGAGGCTCTTTGATACTTGGCTGCTGCTCCTTGGCTCTGCAGGAGCTGCTAGTAAGAGCTTGCCCTTTGACTTGAAAGTGGTATTTTTCCTGTCTTCTTGGTTCCTGGGCCACAGAAACTCTGAGGTTTAGCAACATTTCAGCTTGCCTTTATTTGGTGGTTGTGAAGTGTTTGCTTGCCTTCCTGTCTTGGCCAAAGAGTTCTTGCACAGGAGCCTCTTGTGCAAAGCTCTTTCCTGATGACTTGACCTGGAGGGGAGGTGGCTCCATGTGCTGTCTTGCCTCAGCAGTGTGCTCCTCTGCTGTGGCTCAGTCAATATGACTCATGCCTGTGCTTCTTTCTGCTTGGTTCCCTCTGCAGATGTGCCTGGCAGTGCCTCCCCTTTCTTCCTTTGCTTTCCACACTTCCCCATTTCTTGGTTGTATCTGAGCAAGATATCTAGTCCTTGAGTGGAGGAAATGGTCCTGGTTGCTGTTTCAGCTGGCAGACATT
>VWZX01002922.1:712999-727724 GCA_013399015.1 Galbula dea | reverse complement strand
ACCGTAATGATTCTGTGATTCTGTGATCTGAGCCCCCTTTTGTGACATGTTGTGTAGCGTGGCTATGCAGCATGCATGTGTCAGTTTTCTCATCTCCTCTTCAAAAAAACCAGCATGTCTTAAGTTTCTTCTGCACTCTTTTTTTGGTGGTTGTTTGGGCTTAGTGTATTTGGGGTGTTCTAAGGGGAATACTCTTTTTTTTCTCTTCCTCCTTTTCATTGTCATGCTTGTGTTGCCCTGACCTGATCCATCTGAGGTAAGCGTCTTGCTCTCAGAGCGAAAAGCAGTGAGGTCTGTACTAGTCCCTGACTCCTGCGGCTTGAGAGAGCTCTTTATCTTACATTAGTGCACTTTAAACCTACTCTGGACAGCTCTGTTGTCCCAGCACGTTGAAGCTCTGACTTTTTTTTGTTGGTTTTTTTTCCTGGAGCTTTGGTTTCTTTTTTTGGCTATCCCAGACTTAAGCTTCAGGAGTACTTGTAAGGTTAAGACTGAGAACACTTAGTGCTTGAACTTCATGCAATATCCTAAGGGAAGTCACTGAACTGAGGTGAGGCTTGATGTGCCCATGCTAGCAAGAAAATGAACAGCACATTTTTGTACTGGCTGAATCTTTATAAGTGCTGGAAATGCCATGCTTTGATATTGTCTGTGGTCAAGCTGAGCAGTGACAAAGATTTGGATAACTGGAGGACAGGTCATCAACCGGCTGAGTGATTATGAGGTGTCTGAGGCAGTTAGGCATGCTAGAAAGCTTTGCTTATTGGCAAGGCAAGACTGGAGTGTTGGTGAGGAACTTAGTGGTGCTCCTAAAGTGTGGATCAAGCTGACAACCTCCAAGTGCAAACCCCCCAACCCTAAGTGTATCCTAGCACCAGGAACCTTACAGTGAGATCAACTGGAGGACAACAGCATCCTGGCCTGTATCAGAAACAGTGTGGCCAGTAGGACCAGGGAGGTGAAGGTGATCATCCCCCAATAGTCAACACTGATTAGGCCACACCTCGAGTACTGTGTTCAGTTTTGGGCTCCTCACTGCAAGGAAGACATAGAGGCATTGGAGCATGTACAGAGAACGGCAATGAGGCTGGTGAGGGGTCTGGAGAATGTCTTATGAGGGGCAGCTGAAGGAACTGAGGTAGTTTAGTCTGGAGAAAGAGGAGACACAGGGGAGACTTTATGTCTCTCCACAACTACTTGAAAGGAGGTTGTAGGAGACAAGGATCAGTCTCTTCTCCTGGATTACCTGTGAGAGGACTAGAGGAAATGGCCTCAAGTTGCACCAGGGGAGGTTTAGGTTAGATATCAGGAAAAATTTCTTCACTGAAAGAGTTTTTAGGCATTGGAACAGGCTGCCCAGGGAAGTGTTGGAGTTTGATTCTGTGAAAAAGTGTATAGATGTGGTACTTCGGGACATGGCTTAATGGCATGATGGTGATAGGTTGATGGTTGGACTTGATGATCTTAAAGGTCTCTTCCAACCTTAATAATTCTGTGATTCTGTGTGAGTTTACTTGCTTCTGAATGGGGCCAATATTTCACATTTTTGTCTGGGGCAGGTTTTCCTTAGCAGAGTTGTTTTAACATCTCTCACTACCTCATACTGTCAGCTGGACCTGTTTTTCCACAGGGTTCATCTAATCCGGGTCAGGCCGGCCATCTGGACATGCTCACTCTTGAATTGGTGTGAAGCAAAGGGTGATGGTCTGCCGTGTGAGTGAGGCTGTCTTTGCAGCTTGAGGAGAAGGCATCTGGAGCTGCACACCTGCTGTTCCAGGCGAGCTCCTCTCGCTTACATGTATGTTTGCAGGAAGAGGCTTCAGTTAGGAGGAATGCAGCAAAGGGAAGATCTAAGTAGTGAGGGAAGCTGTGGGTTATGATAATGATGAACTGTTGTACACACAACTGATTGATTTCTATTTGCTGTAGGCTGGCCCCACGTTTTAGGTAATGTATGTGAATGCAATGTGTGAAATGACACCTAAGCCTCGTATTAGCAAGAGATCAGAGAGGAGGGCCACAGGTTGGACCACCAGCTTGCACTATGCACACAAACTGAGATTAATTTATCTACAGTGGTCGGCTGCAAAAAAAAAAGTGCATCTCTCCCTGCATGAATATAATCTATATGCTGGAATGGTTCTGAAAATTCCCATAAAGGAGCATGCACAGGAAAATCCTGCCTCAAACCACTGTCTCTTTTTGACTCTGCATGCATCAGCTTTGTCCCTCACTGTAGAGCTATGGAGGACTTGAAAGCCTCAAAGACAGGTGAGATACAAGAAACCAGAAAGAACAGTGTTTTTTACACTCTCCTGACTCAGTCCCCTTTTCAGATCATGGGGTGGTTTTTGGTAGGGAGTGAATCAGCTCAGTTGTTAGTCCTTACTCTTGGAGAGAAGGCTAAGCAGCAGTGATGCTGGGCAGGGGAAGGTGGTGGTAAACTGCTGAGCTCACCTGCACTGTGTGGCTGGCTCCAGCTTCCCAGAGCTCACCTCCTCTCGAGCCCTGCCTGGCCCCAACCGCTGACTGCCACTGCCACGCTTTCCCCAGGGCTGGCACATGCTGGCCAAGTCTGCTTAGTTGTGACGGCCAGGCTAATCAGGGTTGATGGCAAGTGTCTGGAGGGAGCTATGGTCACTGTAGCATCTGCAGAGTTTGTCAGGAAGGGCCTCTGGATGCCACTGGGGCAAGGCAAATGATTTGTTTTGCCCAAACCCAGGAAGAGAGTTCAGTGACTTTGTTTTTTGGCTTTGCTCAGCCCTGCACTTTCATCTAACAGCTCACTCCCCGGCTGCTCCTCTCGCCCTTCCACCACTTCTCATCCGCGATGTACTTCCCCACACACATCGAACGTTCACTGCTATGTTGGAGCGGTGAACTCTCTTGTGCTCACGGATTTGCTCCTGCAGGATCCCCACCCCTTGCCCGAGGGGGTGGGTAAGCAACAGAGAAGCATTGTCCAAGCATCATTTCGTGAGGATCCCTCTTCCGTGGATGCCCACAGCCGATGCCATTTCGTTTCCTCCTTTCACCTGGTCTCCTTGTGAGGGTGTGTGAGGAAGAGAAAAGGCCTTTCAGAGCCCACACCTGGCACTCATGAATATTTCATGTTTCTAGCTGTTCTTCCCCTTGAAGAGCGAAACCTTTTCATATTTGATGTCCTGGGAGTCTGTTTGGTCGCTGAATGTTTCTTCATCAATGCTTTCCCTCTGTGCTTTTCCTCCAGACTGCCCAAGCCCTCTTCCTTTCTCTTCTCAAGCAACGTCTCCCTTTTTCAAAGGCTTCTTCAGAAAAGGTCATTGTCCCTTTCATATTTCCTCCTTGCTGTGAGCCAGTGTGGTTCTTGCTCTACCAATGATAAAGGACAAACAGTGATGGGAAAGGCTGCAGTGGGGAAGGAGGGTGGGAGACATGTGCTTGTACATTATGCAGAGGCAGAGAGGAGATGCAGGCACAGTGAGAGAAAAGTAATGGGGCAGAGGAGCAGGCAGAGGTGGTAGAAGGTAAGGAGGAGGCTGTAATAAGACTTTTCTGAAAAACCAGCTTTCCACCATCTTCCAGAAGCTGTCATGCAGGATGCACCAGCATTGCTGAGGATGGGGCTTGTCTGGTGAAGGGCTCTTGGAAAAGAAAGGCATTGTGGTTCTTCAGGGTAGGATGCTCTCAAAGCTGCATTGAAAAATATGCATTCTGCCCATTTTCATTACCCTGCAGCTGCTTTAAAAACCTTGTTATCTCAGCCACTTGCTTTTCAGCCTTTCCCCCAGTTTCCCTCACACCTTGTGAGTGCTTGAGGAACCAGGGACCATTTGCAACCTGCTCCCAGTTAGGCTGTGCAGACCCTGAAAAGCATGAATGGGGCTCATCCCTTCCTGCCCATAAAAGTGTTCAGGCACCTGGCAGTGAGAGTCCTTCCTTGGAGACCCGCATCACGTCCTAGTGTGCCTGCCAGACCAGCTTATCTCTTCCTGTACCTGGGGGCCTGCAAAGCCTCAGCCACGGACAGACCCATGCAGAGCTGCCGGCTCAGGAGGGGGTGAGGGGGCTGCGAGTGCTTCTGCCCAGATTGTCTATAGGGGCTGGCAGAGGTGCAGGTGGGGCACTACCAAAATGCCATGGTAGAGGACAGGGCACAGGGACTCTGGCATGAGTACTGCAGGAAGTAGGAAAGGCTAACAATGGAGAGAACAAACGTACTGAGCTTGTATTTACGCTGTGCCTTTCATTCATATGGAAGTAGTAGTTGAAATACCTCCTCTAACTGAGTCAACTTAGCAATGGAGGTCTGGTGAAAAAAATGGCTTCCCAGAGCTATTGCTTTGCAGTTAAAAGCTGGAACCAAAAGAGGCTTTGCACAAGTGGTAGGTTTGTTGTACAGCAGGTTGGCAAGTGGGAGAACTGCAGTTCATGTTGAGCATTCTTGCTTTTGGAAGGGACAATCTCATACCCAGCCAGCAGAGAAGGATGTCTTGGAAATTTGTCAACAGCAAAAATTGGGTTTCATTTGGACTTTGACATGGAACTCACCAATGCTGAAATTCTTTGATGTGGAAAAGCTACCAAGATCTGGGGTCACCTGATGGTTCTGTGTTTATGGGCCCAGGTTCCCCAGAGGGCCTAGCATGAGGGCAATAACTATAATCCTGGAGCTATGGATAGCACAATCCTGTACTATCAGTGAACTCTCTGATAGTCACGATGGAGAACTTATAAGCATATGGGATGTTTCCAAGTAAAAGGCAGGCAAGTTTTGCAAGTCACTTGTCTTCTCTTGGAACATGGACAAAATAATTTCTTAAAAATTCTGACCCCACTAGACCTGTTGTCTGTAAAATTCTGGTGGTATTGTCTCTTCTATCTGTTCTGTGTTTCAGCATAAGGACAGTCTCATTCTTCCCATTGCCTCTGCTAGCATCAACTGATCTGTAAAACCTCTCCCCTTCTTGCAGCTCTGTTGCCACAGCTTCCTGTATCTTTTGACTCTCCCTCATGTCCTATTCAGGAGAGTTTATGTGAGCTACCAAGTTCAAGCTGTAAAGCAGCATTAATGCTGGGAACACATTGCACTGTAGTGAGGGTGTGTGGCCTTAAAGCCTGAGTGTTGTGCAGAGCATTGCTCCAGGGCCTGGCAGGTCACAGCAACAGGCAGCAGGGCACTGTGGCTGTGCTGTTGGGCTTTGTGCAGTGATAGATCAGAAAGATATCGGTGACTCATGGCATGTACACAATCCCCAGTGAGTGGCTGGAGCTGTGCCCCTGCTCTGCTGAGTTGCTGATGGACTGAATAGAAACTGCCTTAACTAGAGACTAGTGATAAAGCTGTGCAGCCAGGCAAGCAGAGCACAGTTGCAGCTCCACAACCTGGCCTTAGAGCTAATGCCATTGCTCCTTGTCCTTCATGATCCCACGTAGCCATCATTAATCTTCTCCTTCCTACATGTCACCAAATGGCCAAATGTCAGTCCTGTCTCTCCCATCTCCATCTGTACTCAAAGCATTCTCTCCTGAGATAAACCAGTCCAATATTCCACACCAGGCACTCTTCTCCCTCTCCCTTCAGTATGTATGTGCCCCATGTCTGTGTGCAGGCATCACTTTCCTCCATTCTTGGTGGCATGAGCAACCCAGGGAAAATAGATAGTGTCATGTACAGCATCATGTGGCTAATTACTTGATGCTGGGCACACAAGGGGGATTAACTTGTGTCTCAAAGGGCTGTCAGAGAATCCTAATCTTTTTTTCCCCTCCTCTTTCCCCTTCCACTGCCATCTGAAGTAACGAACTGGTTATAAATACCTAATTAGCTAATTATTTGCTGGCCTACATGGAACATCTTCAGTAAAGGAACTCCCTGGCCCCTCGGGGAGGGGGGACACGACACCTCTGTGGAGGCAAGGAGAGATGACTGTATGAGGTATGCATAGGGGTGAAGGCAGTATGGTGACACTCAGAAGGTTTTGTAGACATTTGTTGTCCCTGGAGAGCAGAGGAGAAGTCATTAGCTCCATGGAGAAGCAAGCCTTTCCTTATCTCTACTTGTGGTTGGGTGAGATGAAGAGCTGAGGGAGAAATTAAAGCCACAGAAAGAATTCATTAGATAATGGGGAAGAAAAAAAGGCAAAGGAAAAGAAAAAAGGTTTCTGGAAACATTTGCATGCGCCAGAGTTGTTGTACCAACAGCATTTTGGGCTGTGTCTGTTACTTGTGTTCTCCAGCCCTGTTGGAGAGGGAGGACTAGTCAAAAGAGGAGAGTGCAGTCTCCATGACTGTCCCCTCATGATACTGTCACTGAGAAAATCAAATGATGCTAGTTTGTGTGTGTTGGAGAGGTTCACCCACTAGGAAAACTTGGCCCATTGATGCAATTCTCACAGGTTGCAGCATCTTGTTATTGAACTGGGATGGCTTTCTGTCCAAGCTGTCTGACGATGGGGCTGTTGTGCTGCTGTGCACCAGCTCAAGCACAGCTGTCACTCAGTTGCTCTTCTGCAGGAAAGGGGAGGGAGAGAAAGACATTAGTCAGATGGTACCAAAATTCTCATTCCCTTTTCTTCATGTTGCTGCAGACAGAGGCCTAGGGTTGAGATATCCTCGCGTTACGGCAGTTTTGCTGGCTGCCTGTCAGTAGAGGTTAGGACAAGAAAGGGCAACAATCATAAATCTAGCCTTGTTTGGGAAGTAATTACTTGTATTTTATCTTCATGAGCATGCGTGTGTGTGTGTATCTCCTGAGTTTTCCTGTCTCTTTCCACCTCCATGCCACACTTGCTCCTCTGGTTCTCTTCTCTGCAGGCATGCGCATCCTTGTGAACTTGCTCCTGGACACCTTGCCCATGCTGGGGAACGTCCTTCTTCTCTGCTTCTTTGTCTTCTTCATCTTTGGCATCATCGGGGTGCAGCTGTGGGCTGGGCTGCTCCGCAACCGCTGCTTCATGGAAGAGAACTTCACAATGTGAGTGCCTGGGAGACTGTCTCCTTGCTTTCTTCCAGGCACATTTCTCTTTCTTCTTCTCTGCTCTCTTACCTTCTACTGCCTCCCTCTCTATGTATTGCTTACTTCAAATAGCAGTAGGTGATAACATGAAGAGCTTTGGCTATGTTGGCATTAGAGTGCAACGGAGAGGGAGGGAAGGTGCAAAGGCAGCTGGTTTCAGTCTGTCTTCCTGGCACCCAGATGCCTGGGCTTGTTTGGATTCGGTCAAGGCACAGGTAATGTAGCTGCCTTCTTCAGCTGTGCCCAGGGATTCAAGAAATGCTCTTTCTACTACAAGAAAGAGTTGAAACTCTGAAACACCAGCCATGCTGTGTTTCTCCTGAACTTGCTGCTCTTCAAAAAACAACCAGAGGACTCCTACAGAAAGCCATAGTGCTGCCTGATGCTTCCAGGGACATCTTTGGCACTTCCAAGATGGTCTTGAAGTCACTGTTTTGTTACCTCCAGCAGTTTTGGAGGGACATGGGGAAATTATTGGCAAACTTCAGGAATAGAACTGTGTGTAGGAGTTGCCACAAGGAGGGGATTGAGGGCTTTTGGGAAAGGTGTCCCACAGCTGGGTTAGTAGAAGTGAGAGCATCTGAAAGTAAAGAATGGCTACCTGAATGGGGCAAAAAGGGGAAACATGGCATGGATTTGGCAGAGAGCCTGAAGCCACACAGAAGTTGATTACGGCTGCTGCATCTGAGATTAATTCTGGGGGAGTCAAGGGTGAGCCTGCAGAGCACGGCTTTACCCCTTCAGAGAGGCAGTGGGGTGGAAAAGCTCCTGGCTGCCATAAATTCTCTGATTATGCTCCTGGGGAACAGAGTAGTAGTTCCAGGGCACAGGTCCTTGTGTTGACTTTCTGGCTATAGAAGATTTTGGGCTTTCAAATGTCTTCTTAAAACCATATTCTAATCCCAATCATCCTATCAGTTTAGACTGCTTTATAAAAACCCAAAATCTGTAGATCAGTTTAGACTGACTAAACAATTCTGAAGCTGTAGTTCATCTCAAATTGGAAAAAAAAAGTGTGAAAATACAATTTGAAGAACAGCAGTCGGGTTGGAGAGCGGGAGCTGCTTAAAGCAGCCATTTGCTGTATTTTGTTTCTCCCCAAGGAATATATAATGTTTAGGGTGATTATCCTTTATGTAAATCAGAGGTGGTACTACTTAGTGAGTGTAATTACATCCATGCAGAGCTGATTTTACTGAGAGGTGAAACAAGGCCACAGCCTGCAAAGTGAGAGATAGAAAAACTTTGACCATTAGTAGAGAAATGAATCCTGCAAGCACCATGTTCACCAATGATGTGGATGTGTTACGATAGATCTTTGTGATTTAGTCTTGCTTAGTTTAGCTTCAGAGACATTCTTTTCTTTTTCATCAGCAGTGTTTTGTTCCAATGACACTCAGTGAAAAAGTCTGTGTTCATGCAATGTGAAAGCTGTGTATTGTAGCACTCCAAGAAATGCACCATATAAAGTTTAATGGAAAATTCTAAATCTCTACCTTTCACTTTCCTGATCATTAGCTCATCTCCAGCTAGGCAAGCAAAGATGATTTTAATTATTCATGCATTTGGAAGGTGCTTGCACTATTTGGAAAAAAGCATGTGAACTTGTCATGAAACATTGCACTCATAATGCCATCTGTCAAGAAGGAGTCAAAGTTAAGGTTAAGTCAATTTTAACTTTGCATTTCCCGATTTTAATGCTTAGCTGTGTAACCTTAATTATGCATGAAATGGAGGGGGGTTGTTTTTTTTGATTGGTTTTTGGGTTTTTTTAGAAGTACAGATGGTTCACAGCCAAAAGTTGTAAAACATGTCCATCAATGATTAGATACAGGAACACATCACAGTAAAGCCTGATGAACTTCCTTAATATTACTGCATGATTTAGCTTTGATACTAGTGGGGAGAGTGATCAAAATGCAAAACTCTGCATTTCAATTTTTCTTCAGCTCCATGCAAGCAGACTGTGTAGTTTGGCTTGGGGTGATCTGATGGCAGGCAATGTTCTGAATACTAGGGACTCATCCTGGAAATTTCCTGTTTTCCAGGAGCTTTGTCTTCCTTTCCCTTTTCCTGAGGCAATAATCTGTAAATCCCTTACTCAGTGCAGTCTCTGTGTCAGGATGGGAGCTCCCAGCTCCACTATTGTTGCTGATAGGAAACTGTCCATTGCAGAAACCTTGACTTTTTTGCTTTATCCTTGCAGACAAGGTGATATTGTCCTCCCCCCTTATTACCAACCGGAGGAAGATGATGAGATGCCCTTTATCTGCTCACTGTCAGGAGACAATGGAATTATGGGCTGTCATGAGATACCCCCACTAAAGGAGCAAGGCCATGAATGTTGTTTGGACAAAGATGATTATTATTACTATAACTCAGTCCGGCAAGACTTCAACATCAGTGGCATGTGTGTGAACTGGAACCAGTACTACAACGTGTGCCGTACAGGCAACACCAACCCGCACAAGGGTGCCATCAACTTTGACAATATTGGGTATGCCTGGATTGTAATATTTCAGGTAAGACCAAGTTAGCCTTATAACAATACTCAAGCTATTTTTCTTTTTTCCAACTTGATCTTTCTGTGCTCCTGTGATGGCTTCTGCAAGGTATGATACAGCTGCACAGAGAAAAGGGCCTTGTGACTAGTCTGGCAAGAGAAACAGTGCACACACAATGAATGGCATTCCTGAAAGTAGGGAAAGGAGGTAGAACTATCCCAGGCCCTTGCTGAAATGAGCTACATCCTCCAGGCTGACTTGTACCAGTTTGCTCTTCAATCCAGACCACTACAGGAGAGGAGCCTTTTCTTTTTACATAAAATTCCCAGCATGTGATGCAGATGGGAGCTAAAATCTGTGCCTTTTCTCTTTTCTGCTGGCTGTATGTGGTGTCCAGTCCAAGGGGTATAGAAACCTGGTGCAGGTTTTCCTCCCACTGTGATCCAGGGAAATGAACTATTTTAATGAAATATTCCTGCTGTGGGCTAGCATGATCTCACTGGTTTTGACAGTATGCCAGTGTCACCAAGCAGTACCATGCTGATTTCCTGGAATGGAAATTGGGCCTCCTTGAAATGAATTGTTTCTCACCTTCTTTAGGTTGCAACAACCCTGCCAGTATCTGCCTGTATACATTCAGGAGTGAACTCTGGAAGCCCACTTCCCTCCTGTTTCTGTTGTTGTTTGTCTTTGCAGGTGATCACACTGGAAGGATGGGTGGAGATCATGTACTACGTGATGGATGCCCATTCCTTCTACAATTTTATCTACTTTATCTTGCTGATAATTGTAAGTATAAGACTTGATGACTGTCAGCATTGCAAGCTAAGAGCCTACAGAAAACAGGTGTTAGGTTGATACATATGCCAGGGAAGCAAACTATTTTACCTGGAGATGATCTAGGAATCTCAAGAACCCAGATAGTTGGTTTTCACCAAGAGTTGATGGCAGGATCATATAGCTGTCAAGTTATTCACTTTCACTCAAAAAACATGCTTGGGATTCATTCCTAGAGATACACATACCCAGTGTAGGATAACGTTCTCATCCACAGATCTTCTCTAAAAGTAAATTCCTCAAACCAATAGGCCCAAAAGCACAGAAAACCATTTCTGTATCTGCCCTTCTACTTGGTCTCATTATACATTTTAAGCTCCTGAATCATTTCTGAACTATGTTTTATGGCTTTTGACAGCACCTGGATTTCTCAGATTCAGATTTTGTCAGATTCAGGGTCTGTCACACTGAATTACTTCTGCTCCATGAATAAAAAAGATCTGCTGCTCTGAAAGTGTCAGCAGTCCAACACAAACTGGCTGTGTGAGATCACTTGTGGCTTGTGAGGTTGGAAAGAGAGAAGTATGTCTGTGATAAGAACTTCATAAGCAGTTTTATAAACGGCTTATTTTTATTATTTTATAAATTTTTATTATTTTGTAAACTAGCCTGTGGATTTATACAAGTGAAGTTTGAAGTTTATTTTGGTGTAAGAACATTTGTTGTCAATGCCTGGAAAGAGAGGTGAGAAATGTGGTGCCATTGCCTCTTCCATTCCTTAAGCCTTCGACATATAAATGCGTTTTCTTGGAGGGAATATCCTGTTTCAAACAAGGAAGGATTTTGTTTTTATGAAGACTCTTGCACTTTTGCCAGTTGGGGACCAAAGTCAAGAACAGAAGGGAAAGACAGGATGGATTACGTGAAGTATTAAATCTTTACACAGTAGGTGTGATTTAGTTCTAGGTCACTTATCCAGTAAGGACCAGAGTGTGTATATCCAAGGCCTACATGCATTTGGATGAGCTGTTGAAAGGACCCGGCTAAGACTCTGCTCTTCATCTACCGCTTGTCCTATGTGGCCATGCCCTCCAGGAAACAGGATCTCTAGAAGTAGTCACCCAGTAACATTAAGAGACTCAGCTGGCACAGAATCTTGTTTAAATTTGAATCAACATGCAGTGACTTGAGAACAAACAAACATTAACCCAATTTCTGGGAGAAATTTTGCAGCCTGTATGTATGGGGAGTGGCACACACACAAAAAAAATCTGTTGGTTCATTCAGGTCAGAAAACATACCATAACGCTGAATCTTCATGGTATCCTGATTTCTCCCTGCCTTCTAGCCTTCTACAATCACAAGAGAAAGACACGGAAAGGTAAACAGGATGGTGACCTTTCTCCCTGTGGGCTGAAACATGAGTCAGGATAACAGAGGTGAAATACAGCTTAAGGAATGTTGCTTTTCCTTTGAGGCTGGAAAATCCCAAGGAGAGAGAGGTATGATTGCAGAAGATGGGGACAGAGTTCCCCCCAGCTATTCCCAAAGGCAAACCAGACATCCACTACCTTTTGTGAGTTTAGAAAACAACTATTTCCCATAAAGTTTGTTCAGATCTCTTACCATGCAATTGATATTTTGTACCTACTGGTATTTGCACTTTGAGCAGCATACCAGGATACCCACATTTGTACAGTTCAGCACTGAATTTACCCCTTGTCTCAGACACAGTCTTTCCTAGACCCAGGAAGGAGTGCGTAGAGTCAGTGTTTAACCGTTGGGATGGGCATGCCTGGCTCCTCTGGGCCAATTCCAAAAACTGCCTCTCACCTTTTGCTCAAAACTACATAAATTCTGTCAATATATTTTTGATTTCTAAGCAGGAGCCTTCTTCTAGTGCTGACTCATCTCATGTAGATTTCCAAAGATTCAAGCTTTGTCTCTGAATTTGTAGGTTCTGAAAACCCTGAATTAAACACTTCATCTGAGATTTTACTGGAGTGTCATTGACATTTCTAGACACTCCCTCCTCATTTGTTGAAGCCATGTAAGTTTATTTCCATCAAATGCCTGAGTACATGAACTTCAGCTTATTCTGGTGACTGCTCAGAACAAAGGAGCCATATGATAGGTGGGATACTTCCTTTGCCTCTGATGGAGTTAAATCAGGAAAGTATTTAGCCTTTCTGCCACCTTCTATGTGTGCGTAATGCATCTTTTGCAGCACATAACAATGCCACAGTTTGAACTTGCTATCACTTGGTTTCGTTTTCCCTCTGAGTCTTCTTGTGGAAATGACAATCCCCCTCCAAGTCTTATGAAGCACAGTCCTTCAAGCCTTTATCCTTCCCTCCTTCTCCATGGTTGAAAGGCCTGTGTTTCTAAGCAGGACTGCTCTGATAGTCGTACCAAGCTTTGATTCTTTTTTTTCTCCACAAATATCCTACCTTTGGCTAAAACTTACTCTTCTGGCACCAGATCTCTGCAGCGTCTTCTTTAGAGCTATGCTTTCATCCATGCTCCATCCTTCACAGAGATATCTTCAAACATTTATATAAGAGCATTACCTGCTGCTGCTCATCTGGCAGGATCATGCTCCACCACCTGGACATATTCCCAGGCATACTTACCTGAGGAGAAGAGTGCTGATTGACCCTAGCACTCAGAATGACCTTGCAGAACAACCTGATAAAAGTATTTTATGTATTTAACAAATTGCAAATTGCTTCCCCCTCTGCCGGGGACCAAGGAGGTGATGCAGAGGAAGGACTCCTTTCACTTCTTGGGTCAGTGTTTCGTTTGGGTCTTCCTGCTTGAAGTCCATCTGTATATTTGTCAACTTTCCAGTTACTCGGCCACTGCTGTGGCTCCTGGACTACAGAAAGCTCTTCTGAACTCTCAGGTTGGCATCCACATTGCAGTACTCAGTGCCCTCCTTGAAGTGGTCTGTACTTACACATGTCAACTTTAGAAGACAAGCTGGATATCTAGGCATAAGCAGTAAAAATAATGGACAAGTAAGTCAGCATCTCCAGCACCAGTCAGATATTATTAGATATTACAGAAACAGGGATCAAACCTTAGGATGAACAAGGCCAGGATCTGCTTAACCAAACTACAGCCCAGTCTGTGGGCTGAACATGACTTCTATGTTAAGGTTCTGAACCAGTGGTCTCTTACTGCCTCTGTCAGATGCTTGTCTGACTCCCTGTCAGACACTTTTAGTTTCTCCACCTAGCTAGCTGAGATGGATCGCTCAATTATGAGCCATCTGGGACCCTTCCTGTCCTGCTAGCTGGGAGGCAGGGTGAAGCTCAGCAAAGCCTCAGAGTTTATGGACTTGTCTATTGTCTTACGGATTAAACAAGCTCATTTGTTTTGTGTTTCATGTTCTTAGCTAAGAGGTTTAAGGATCAGGGGTTAGTTGCCATACACAATCGTCTGACTCAACCTGTTTTTGGAGATCACAGCAAACTGCCTGTGAGGACAGGGCTTGGTTACATGGAACCTAAACCTCCCTCTGGATTCAGCTCTAGGTTGACAGTGTAAGCCTGCTGAGGACGTTTTGTTGCTCTAAGATTCTCTACTTGCAGCCTAGAGAGAAGGTGTTTCAAGTCTTAATCACTTCTTGTTTGTGGAGGTTTTGAAAGCTGCAAAGTACCAAGCGTGCCATGACTATCGCAAACACAGCTGTTGTCCAACTCCCAACTCTGCCTCACTCAGGGCAAGCTGAGAGGGTTAACTGAATGAACAAACCCATGTTATTGTCATGTCATTTTCAGGGGGAAGAAGACAGGAGAGTGCACTGGAGAAGAATTTGAATTCCTAGTCATACTTTCACCAGTGAAAACATGCAAGACATCATGGACTAGGGAAAATCTTGGGGAAAGGCAAAGGAATTTGAATGTGGCATTTGAATTTTCAAGGCCACATACAGAAGCTTGAAGGGAAAATAAGCTGAAATACAAGTGGGAGAAGAGGGAAGAGAATCATAGAATCATGATGGCTGGAAAGGACCCTCAAGATCATCTAGTCCAACCGATAGCCCTACACTACTCTTATCCCTACATCATCCCCTGAAGAAACACATCTATCCGCTGCTTAAAAACCTCCAGGGATGGTGACTCCACCACCTCCCTGGGCAGCCTATTCCAATATCTCACCACTCTTTCAGTAAAGAAATTCTTCCTAATATCTAATCTAAACCTACCCTGGCACAATTTAAGCCCATTCCCTCTAGTCTTGTCACTAGTCACAAGGGAGAAAAGGCCAACACCCGCCTCCCTAGAATGACCTTTCAAGTAGCTGAAGAGAGCAATAAGGTTTCCCCTCAGCCTCCCCTTCTCCAGTCTAAACAAGCCCAGCTCCCTAAGCCTCTCCTCATAAGGCCTGTTTTCCAGACCCCTGACTAGCTTAGTTGCCCTTCTCTGTACCCTCTCTAGTA
>VWZX01002922.1:698484-712795 GCA_013399015.1 Galbula dea | reverse complement strand
GACTTGACTCCATTGAGCACAACTCTCTGGACTCTGCCATCCAACCAATTTTTTATCCAGCCAAGCGTGTGCTCATCCAAGCCATGAGCAACCAGCTTCTCAAGGAGAATGCTGTGGGAAACTGTGTCAAACGCCTTGCTAAAGTCAAGGTAGACAACATCCACAGCCCTTCTTCATCTAATAAGCAAGTTACCCCATCATAGAAGGAGATCAGGTTAGTCAAACAGGAACTGCCTTTTGTGAAGCCATGCTGACTGGACCCGATCCCCTGGCCGCTCTGCAAGTGCCGCAGAAGTGTACTCAGGATGATCTGCTCCATCACCTTTCCTGGTGTGGAAGTCAGACTGACAGGCCTGTAATTTCCCGGATCATCCTTCCTTCCCTTCTTATATATGGGGGTAACATTGGCTGGTTTCCAGTCTGCTGGTACCTCCCCAGTCAGCCAGGACTTTTGAAAAAAAGGGTTTTGAAAAAAAGGGTTTTGAAGAAAGAAGGGTTCAATGACGAAGGGAAACAATTATAACAGCTTTGAAGGGTGCTGAGAGGAGGAAAGACACAAGCCCTTTGTTTTGAGATGGTTTATTGTCCTTATATTAATTCTATTTGGGAAAGGCTTCATGTTTCAAAGGCTTATTCAGATTTTATCAGGGACACCTCCCTTTGAAATACTGAGAGCCACAGTATTGTGCCTCCAAACAGGGAGAAAGGGATAACCAATAGTGGCAAGGACAGTCTACTGAGGGGAAGGCTGCTTGGATAGGTAAAACAAACTGAGGTAATTGCATAAAAAAAATCCACCTTTTCTGTGCATGACAGTTGAGGTCAGATTATCACAACCTTTGCTTGCCCTCTCCCCTTCATTGGAAGGTTTATATATGGGAGGACATCTGAAGATAAGAGCAGGACTGGATCCAGCTATGTGTCAGAGCTGTTTGCTTGGAAAGGAAAGATGGGGAGATGAGACTGGATGCTGCATGGGCTTGGACAGGAGGAACATAGTGTATGCATGTCCCTTAACAGGGACGCTTCCTGGTCCAGCGGGAGCAGAAATCTTTTGCTGGTTCTTTCTGTTCTCCAGGGGGGCTGGTCTGCAGAATGCATTTCAGAGCAGTGCAGATATATAGTCCTTGTTCAGAGATCTGAATTCACGTTTTATCAATGCAGTACCACCACTTTACAGTTCTGTGGAACTTGGGCACCAATCAAGGCATCATAGAGTTTGAGAATGATTTTGAACATGGTTATCAGCCGTGTTACATATTAAATTCTCATCATATCATAGACCAGGTTTCATCCTAAGTGTAATTGACAGATCTCCTAGCAGAGGTTAATCTGTAATTTCATCATTTGTAACACTAGGATTGAGATTTTTACCTCCAGATTTCTCAGCACTAAGAAATACCTGCTTTATTTTACAGATAGGAAAACTCAGGCAAAGGAAGCTTAAAGGGAACATGCAAAGGGGTAAAACAAACCTCATAAAATTTTTTGTTTCTGTATAGAGAATAGAAAGAATTTGGGCATTTTGGTTTGTTTCTAAGAAATTGAAGAAGAGGATTGAGGTTGATTTTGTGTTTGCAATGGAAAGCCTACCTTGGATGCAGGACAAGAACAATAAGAGCTAATATAACGTATCCAGTGTCAGAAGAAAAGAAAATGAGCAAGGAAGCACTGTTTTGACAAACTATTCAGTGTCTTTCTCAAAGTCAGTAATTTTTGTAAACTCCTCTTTGATATCAAGAGCCTATTCATTTCAACAAAGTGCTATCTCCCTATATGGTGAATTAAGGTGTAAATGGTAGAAATAAATAAAATACTCTGAGAATACTGATGTTCCCCAAGAGCTGAAGACCATAAATAACAGTGCATCATTTTTCTAGTTGTAAAAGACCAACCAGTAGAGAAAGCAACCAAATTACCAAATGAGTCCTCTGTCTCCCACCTTCTGTTTAACACAAAGGAAGGGGAAAGAAAAAGTCCAGTTTTCATCAAACCCTTTCCAGGTAACTTCGAAGTGACATGCTAAAGGTCCCAAAGCCTGCCCAAGAAGCTAAAAGCAGGGCTTGTGTTGCCTGAATTTCAGTTCAGACCTCTTCAAGTTCTGCGCGGAAATGATATTGAGAGAGTTCTTAAAAACAAGTTTAGCCAACTCTGCCTTCCTCTGAAATCCCATCTCCATACACAGACTTGTTCCTGTTCCTCTGTCTGCCTCCAGCCACTTCCTCCTCTTCTCTTTTATTTCCCCCATGTGCGTTTGTTTCCTTCAGCTGACGTTGACTGTCCTTCCTTCTCCTTTGCCACTAGGTCGGCTCCTTCTTCATGATTAACCTGTGCCTGGTGGTCATAGCCACACAGTTCTCAGAGACCAAGCAGCGTGAGCACCAGCTGATGCAGGAGCAGCGGGCTCGGTACCTCTCCTCCAGCACTGTTGCCAGCTACATGGAGCCAGGAGACTGCTATGAGGAGATCTTCCAATATGTCTGCCACATCATGCGCAAAGCCAAACGCCGCACCCTTGGGCTGTACAACAGCATACAGAGCCGGCGCCAGGGCCATGTGGAGCCAAGCAATGCAAATCTAGGCATTAACAGGAAAAGCCAGAGGCACTACAGTAAGGATTGCATGGGTAAAGCTGGAAATGCCGTTAAGGAAAATGTGAGAGTAACTGGGAGCATCCTTATGTGTCAGTTTGCCAGAGAACCTGTGCCTACGAAGCACAGAATTAGAATTGATATTGGCAATTGAGCATGGGGCTATGGCCAGTGCAACAGACCAGCAGGATGGGGATGACCAGGAAGAGCTGGAACAAAACAGGGATGACCAGCTGGGAACATGGAAAACCTAGGTCTGAAACCCAGGGACCATAATGGAAAAGCACCAAAGGCACTGACTTAGGGTCATACAGAGCTCCAGGTCTGGTACAGCGGGGGACTGGCAGCAGTCTGGGAGAGATGGGTATTAGAAGGATATAGGAGAGTGGGACTAAGTATTGGGCCGGGTGACAGAACAGGTCCTTCAGAGCTCTCCTCCCAAACTGAGTTGCTGTGGGACCTCAAGAGGGAGGACAGGGAAGTAGATCTGTAATAGAGTGTTTCCTGAACCAAGGGAGTAATACTGAAGAAGTCAGTTTGATACGCAAGGGCAACAAGACAGTTTATTTTGATGGAAGCACATACTGTTGCATAAAAATAAACAAGAGATACCATTTACATTGGGTTCCTGGCCTGAAAAGTAACTGTAAAAATAGTTTTATAGAGTTAGTTTTCCTCTCTAACTCTGATAGCTAGCGTTAGAGTCAACTGCCTGCTAATGCCTTTTGTAAATAATGCTCCCATTACATGCAGAAAAGATGGATTTTTCAGCTAGTCTTGCATACTAAGTCTTTCATTTTCTTTCTTTGCTGGGAGGAAAGTTTCTGCAAGCCTCATACACTGTGTTAATGAATTGATTGATCCCTTCTCCTATTTGATATGCCAGGCCCGACTGGAGGATGGAGGAACACAAACTTAGTTTTTTCAATGAAGTAAACAAATCTGTTCTGATTCAATGCACAAGGACTATCCGGAGGAACTGTTCTTGTGCTGCCTTTTCTGGCTTCCTGAGATATTTTATTAATGTAGCTTCCCTAATTTAGAGAGTTCAACTCAGAATGTGGGTTCTTGGACTCCACTTGTAACTGTTCAGGCCAAAAGCAGCCCTCATGATTATGTTTTCCTCAGTTTCTGCTTACACAGCCTACTGAGTCTCAAGCTGTGATTCCTACATCAGACCAAACAATTCTTCTTCCAATGGACATAGACCCTCATTGAGCCTAATCTTTGGCAACTGAACAGTACTGTGTCTTTTGGTGACACAGGCAGTCAGTGTGTAAAGCCTGTAATGGCAGAGGCTTTTGCTGCTGCCCTTGAGACAATGTGCTAGTGTTTAACCACCCTTACAGCTAAAAAGCCCAGCTACTCTGCCTAAGTACTCAAAAGCCAAATAGGTGCCAAGTTTGGATATGCTTGTCAAAACATTCTCCATAATACGTGATCTTGTCTCTCTCTAGGGCTTTGCCAGCAGCACAACTCTCTTGACTGTCCCCCTCAGGGCTTGGTCCAGCCCATTGCTGTGACGGCAACTTCTGATCCTATCAACTGCCCCAGATGCCATAGCACAGAGCACAAAACATCCCAAAGACTCTCTGTCTTGGATAGTGCTGATTCAGACCAGGAGGGTGGAGGAGACAGTGAAGAGGAAAGAGAGGGCAGCGAAGAGGATCAGGGTGCCTCAGCAGTGGAGGAGGAGGTGGAAGAAGGCAGACGGCTGAAGCTTTGCAGTGACATGTGGCGAGAAGTGAGGGCCAAGCTTCGAGGAATTGTGGACAGCAAGTATTTCAACCGTGGCATCATGATTGCAATCCTAGTGAACACAATCAGCATGGGTATTGAGCACCATGAGCAGGTAAGGCACCTGAGGACACAAAGTGGCCAGCATTGGTGAGTCCTGCTCAGGGTTGCAGCCTTGCTAGGCCATTGATGCAACTCAGTGGAGATTGAGCAATTTGGACCCCAGGCTGCAGCACAGATGGCCCCAGCATGGCTCTGGAGAAAGCCTCAGGATCTTGTGGGGTCTTTTCTTTCTTATCCTTGCACTTAATCCCTTTCACTGTATCATGTATTTTCCTCTCATCAACTTGTAGTCCCTTTATTTTCCTCCTCTTACTCACTTTTATCCCTTTGCTTTTCTTTTTCATCCTGTTTTCTTTTGCTATCTGCTTACCTCTCCTTCACCTTTGTCTCTTCCATCTTCCTCATGTCTCTCATTTCTCTCTTCATTAGCTTACTGAATCCTTAGTCTATTTGGTTAATTTAATGTGCCCTCTGGGGATGTCACAGGCACTTCACCAGCATCTCAATTCAAATCCATCAGCTTGCTAGCCTTTTCAGCTTAATTAAGGGACGCCTGAGCACAGTCTATCTATATAAGAAGGCTAGGAAAGGCACCATCTTCTATCTCCAGTCATTATGGGGGCTCAGGTGGCTCGAGCTTTTTGTTTGCCATGACAGCAAGAAGTGATAGGTAGATCAGACATAGCAGATTTGGCCACAGGTTCGACTTTCATGCCAAGTGTTTGCAAGCAGCTCTGAGTTAGCAG
The DNA here is from genome assembly GCA_013399015.1 of Galbula dea. Taxonomy (NCBI): domain Eukaryota; kingdom Metazoa; phylum Chordata; class Aves; order Piciformes; family Galbulidae; genus Galbula; species Galbula dea. The sequence continues at coordinate 707,658 of VWZX01002922.1, read as the reverse complement.
TGCACTTTATCCTAATGACAGACATGTAAGATGGAGAGGGATTGTGTGCCCTCATTTTATAGCTGAGAAACAGAGGCTGTGTTTACTTTGTGAGATGCAGAACCAGCTTCAGAGGTTGTTAAGTGCACCCATGACCTTGCATCTGCATTGCTAACTGGTAACTCTGCTGCACTGTGTGTACAAGGAGTCCATGCTGTAGATCTATGTCTCAGATCTATGCCACTAGTCTGAATGTGATTATGACTTGCTCTATGTGTCTGCCCAGATCACAAAAAATAAGAGATCATTCCACTGCTGAGATGCTGACTGCATTGAAGCTTTGGAGCCAAGGTGAAATATAATCCTGAACACAGCTTAGGCAGCAAAGAGACAGACAGTGAGTCTGGTTCAAACAAGCTACTCAGATTTAACTTGTGCTGTATCAAGATGGAGCTATCTTGAAACCTAGAATACCTTAAATTCCCTGTTTGAAACAACACAGTGTCTGAGCCAGTGTTTGAAGCCCCAGATGTCTAGATCCCACCCACATACCAAGCATTAAACCATTTTTCAAAGCCCAGCTAGTTTCTAACACCAGAATGGGAAACCTTAATTTGATCCCAGAATGCAAAACTGCACTGGGTGCTTCAGTACCAGAAAAATACTGGCAGAAACTCAGGGAAAGAATAATGAAGAAGAGGCTGGAGGGGTTGACTCATGAAAAAAGATAAAAAGGAGTGATGTATTTCTCACGGAGCAGAGAGATGACTAAGGCTTGAAGCCCAGGACAATCTGAAAACTGCCCACTACTGCTTTAAAGATATGAGCACCAAGCAGGGAGAGCCATTGTTCATTTTGGTTTATTGGAGACAACATGAATTAGGAGTTTAGCAGAAGAATATTTGAGCTGGAGGTAGAGAATTGACTCTCATGTTCTGGCTATTGTGTGTGCAGATTTAAGCCCTTCTAGGCCGCCTCTGCTGTGTTTGTACAGCCTGCAGCAGAGTGGGAGCTGCCTGCAGCCTTGGGGTTTCTAGTAGCGGGTTATTAATCACACATACTTCAAGTTATACTGTCCTTTTTTATCTATAAGTAGCTAGGAAAAGCTTATGACCCTGCATGCTGTTTCTACTAGACAGAGATGTCAGCTGAGTTGATTACAACTGAGAAATGTGGTTCAGCCTGTTTATTTGTGTATACTGAATGCTGTTTCTCTGGCACAAGAAGGTTTAAAAAAAAATAATATTCAGACCATACCATGAATTTCAGGTCTTTTTCAGTCAGCAGTTAACTCAAAAGCACACAGGCATTTGCACTTTGCCTCTCTCAGTTTTCCTCAAGCCATCATCTGATGTACGTCAGTACATCTTAGACTGGTGCTTCATCATCTCCTTTTCTCTCCTTCTTTTCTCTTTTTCCTGTTGTTTTCCCTCCCAGAAACACGAATTTTCACAGAATGATATCCAGAAAAACCCCTCTGACCACAGAGATCTGTGATTTGCAGGGTGATGCCATCCTATGACAGAAGCAGCTTCTATTGCTTCAGCTAGTTCATCGTAAAAATCTCTCCTGGTGCAGAGTTAATAATGCATATAGAGACCTCTCAAATTTTTATTTTCTGGTGCATGGAAGATCACAACCCCAGACACCCTCTGGGGACATATCTGGGTGGCCAAGAGGGCATGTGAAGGTGTCCAAGGTTTAAACAGTCCTGGGAGCAGCTCATGGAATGTTCATCAGCTCCTTGCTTCTGTACTTGTTAATGAAGTACGCACAAGTGAGCAAGCCAAAGCACCCACAAGCCATCAGGTTAAGGGGTGAGAGAGACTGCAGGAGCCACGCTCAAGGTTCAGGCTCAGAAACACAGGAACCTGGGAGACAGAACATTGCCTAGCAGATTCTCATATCCTTATACATTTCTTGTGGGGGTAATAAACTCACTTTGGGGCAAACTGCACTGTTATTAGTAATTCTTACTCCTTAAACTTATCACAAATTCTCTACTGCATACATTGTATGCGTTATACAATGTAATAGCCTCAGTATTAGGCCTTCAGATATTGCTGGGACACTGCAAAAAGTCAAAATCCATAATTTCAAGCTTTGTCCTGCTTGAAATAGTTTTGCAGTTCTTCGGATCTTCTTCTACATGGAAATGCCTATTTTTAAAATCCAGTGCTGAAAATCAAGATATTGGATGCTTGTGGCTGTCCAGAAGGATCCTTTTAAGAGGCTTACTTTTTTTAATATTCACAGACGATCTGGTGCTTCTCACTTTTCTCCCTTATTCAGCATGAGAAAGAGAGGCTGGTCCCAGCTTAATGTCCCAGACTGCCCTTCTTATATATTTCTTGAAAGACCTGCTGGACTCGAGCTTCTTTGCCATTAGCTAATGAGACAATTACTGAGTAACTTGGTTTGTCTTTTCTGGTGTCCACTTACAGTATTCCTTCATACATGAGACTGATACTTTATGAGGTCTGTCTTATGTGGATCAGGAGATGATTCCTTGTTACCTAAGTAGACCAGCCCTGTGGATCAGTACCTTCACATCCTTTAGCTTGCATGATTTCTCTTTATGGTAGCATTTATTGCGTCCACAAGTTCATATTTTACAATTATTGCCTCTCTTTCTACTATTTGCAAAACATTTAGCAACTGTCCAAGCCAGTTCATCATACTGACATTTAGCAGATGATCCAACAGTCTCCCTAGAGTAGTAGATGAAACCACTTTACTTCAGTCTTGTAAAACTAGGGTATAACAAAAGATCATGATATTCTGCATTGGTTATGGAGTGGTGCTTAGAGCAAGTAAAAGCTAGCTGATATGTTCCATGGCTTATATGATTTCTGATTATTGTGAAGTGATTTTGAAAGCATGAGTAAAAATGGACAGGCTGGAGAGACCTCTCTGTAGAGTATTTATTTCTTGTGTTCTTAGAGGCAACAATGTGCAGGTACAGTTTGGTAGGGCTGGTCTGCATAGATCACATCGATTACTCTTCAGTTTCTATATAGTTGCCAGTTTACTCCTGATTAGGAGAAACTCCTCCCGCAGGGGCGTCATGGCAGTCTGCATATTCTTAACATTTCTTATAGTGGAAGAGTTTCTTGCTGTTGTCACAATAATGAACTAATTATGTTCTCAGTCTCAGCTAAGATAAGAATTCCAGTGTTAGTTAGTAAGAAACTGAAAAGGAGAAAAAAGCTGAGCAGCTGCCTTCTGTTGCCCCAGGTCTAGTTTCTGATATCTGGGCGGCAGCCTTGAAGGAGACCAGAATTGTACACTTCACTCTCAGTATCTGATCTACAGTGGTAGGGATGAAGGACTCGCTGCTGTGAAGATGTAAATTAGGTAGTTTCATAGATTTGGAAAGAGATCTACATTCAGAATAGGTGAATCAGTCTGGTTAAAATAGTGGCTCTGCTCCCTGGGTTCTCTCTACCCTTCAAGCTACCCTCCTCACCCAAATTCTCAGCTCCCACAATTGTTTTCAAGTTTCCCTCCTGGTGTGATGAGTAAATGAGTCTATCCTGGCTTGGCAATATGAACAAATTTTTCTTATGGGAAGATTTCTGGTGTTCTGTGGTTTTGCTTGGACTAAAATTTCAGCCTTTCCTCATGGAAAAAATTACAGTTTCTAGACAAACCTGGGCGTCCTGGGAGGAGGAAGACTTGCTAATGGTTTTGATGATAAATGCCTGAGCGCTGTCTGTGGGAGCCTGTGGAGATCTCACAACTGTGAGGTGACACATCTATTGTGTTGGAGATCCCATGTGTCATTAGGAAGAAAAGGATATCTCCAGAAAGGGCTGCCATGCAGGATCTGCCTTTAGCCAGTGAGTGTGTCTCTCTAGCTGTTTTTTCTCTTTTTCTCTCTTTCCCCCCCCCCGCCCCGAATTAATTCCTGTTGTATTCCTCTTCCTTCCCCAGCCTTTACATCTTTTCTACTGTTTTTTTAAATCACAGAATCACGGAATGTTAGGAGTTGGAAGGGACCTCGAAAGATCATCTAGTCCAACTCCCCTGCCGCAGCAGGAAATCTCTACTTCTTGTGTGTGCCAGCGAGTTTATTTTGCCTTTTTTTTTTTCAGCTTTGTTTTTTGATTCCTCTGCCCACCTCTGCTTCCTTTCTCTTCCCAGTTCTTCTTGCCCCTCTCTCTAGGAAGGATGCTTTGCTGGGGTTGATTGATGGCCCATTAGAAAAAGATTAACAGGTGGAGGCGCAACTAGAGACACAGATGTCAGAGAGGGAAGGAGAGACAGGGGAACAGGTGACCTTTTCTATAAGAGAGATGCAAGCATGGCTTTTTAAACATCAATTGCTCCCTACTACAGCACAAGAGAGAGTGTCTGGACAGCAGAGAGGAGGATAATCCACCATCATAGCCTGTCACTTTTTCACATTGCTCATTCTCACTGACATAATCATTTGATTCAGCCTGAAACTGGCATCTCAGTTTAGCACATGGACCTGATGTCCCTGGCAAAGTGTCATACTGCCTGGCTCTGTGTGAAGTGATCTTCATTTCTCCCTTCCTGTGTGCACTTTCTCATTCATTCTCTTTCTTTGCTCTTATCTCCTCTCCCCCTTATTTTCAGGATGGTTTTGTTATTCAAATGTAATTATGGATGGAAATTGAGCCATATCCCCTTTTTTTTATTTTCAAGAAATAGACTATTTCAACAAAAATCCACAATGAGGAGCGTAAGAAATTAGCAAAGGACAAGGGAAGCCACAGATGTGAGGAGCAGTTTCCAACCAATTTGCTCACTGGGGAGGGGCTGGACCCCTAGGGGTCCCAGAGCAGGAGTTAAAGCAGCCCCCAGCTTCAGGGAGAGGGTCAGACACAGAACTCCATGCCTCCCTGACTTCCCTTTCCATCAGCTGCATAAGTAACAGGCACAGCCAACACAAAGGCTGCTCTTCAGAAAAGTGGCAATTTTGCAGTCCTCAGGAAGACACCATGAATCCCCTTCTTAGTGGGCAGTAATACTGAACTTGTGATAAAAATATTGGCTCTGACCTACAGGAATTCACTTTTTTGTTTCTGCAGTGCCAGGAGTGATGTCCCCTCTTGTCCCAGACAACAGGCTTTCGGAGTTTTTTTGTTCCCATCCATTTTACGTGATGCTTAAGAGAGTAGCCTGGTGGCCAGGCATAGCTCAGGCCAATGTGAAACAAGAAGGGTGTCTTCAGCTACCTTTTCGGCATCAGTATCTAAACAGTGAGAGTACCACTGCCTTCTACCCCAGAGCCTGGGTCAGACTCACCTCAAAGGCTTGAAGCTGAGGCTCAGTGGTGCAGTCGGTTACACATCAGATACATAACATTGTATAAGGTGTGACATACTTTCCCTTAAGGTAAACATGGAAATTTGGGCCAGAAGAGGCCTGAAGAAGTGCTTTGAAACTGCCATGCCTTGTCTCTCCACTTAGGTAGGTAGCACACCTTTGTCTGGAGCAGGTTCCCACCAACTGCTGCTTGGGAAGGTGATGACTAGCAGCATGCTACAGCCAGGTGAATTGTTTTAGCAGTCTCATGCAGTCTGAAGGCCAATGGTTGTCTAGCTTGTCCCCAAGATGCAACCCATTGTACTAGGAGGAATTTTTTCTCTCACTTTGGGAAAATTTGTACCTTACCATCACTGTTGTAACCTGGGCTATGTATGCGTGTGTCTGAGTATATACTAAAATGGGCAGGCTTGCATGTGTCTTGAATCTTATGCACCTGACCTTGCTCAAGACCTCAGAACCTTGCTGTTTGGTCTGGTTTACTCCTAGTCCCTGGGTGAGAGCTGCTGTGAGCAGATGAGTCCATCTGAAAATCACTTCAGGGAATGCCTCCATTTGACAGGAGATTGCAAGATACCGGCATCCCTCATCAATGACATCAGCACAGCCTTTGTCTTCCTCTGAAGCAATGTTTCATCATTCTTAAGGAAACAGTCTAGAACCTTTCCTGACCTTGTTAGAGAAGTTTCCAAGGCTACACACATTGAAGAATAAGTAATTAATTCAGAAAACAAAAGAAGGAGTAATTTAATTTGCTCAGACTTGTTCAACTGATGGAGTAATTAAAACACTTTCATATGCACAAACACATCAGTCTCTGCTGGAGAAGGTTGTATCACAGGGGCTGAAAGATGTGTCAGAAATTCAACAGAAAAAAATGCCTGAAGCAAGGTCAGATTACCTTTTTCCTTTTTTTTTTTTTCTTTCAACACAATCATCTTTTGACATACCTGGAGGTTTTTGTCTTTTGCATCTACCCTTTTCCTCTCATAGTTAATTTTTTCTCTTTTTCTCACCCTGATCTGCTCTTCCTGTCCTTTACAGGTAGGTGTTAGCAGTGTTCACCTCCTCAGGGTTGTCTTATTCATCCAGTCTGATATACACTTGTGTAATTTCTGAGACCGTTCTGAGGATAGAGGCATGAGAAAACACTGTTGGAACAAGACCAGAAAACTAATGCATACCAAGGATTTGATAGGGAGTAGGGGAGAGTAAAATGGGAAAGGGAAATAATAGAGGGGGAAAGGACAGAGAAGTGCAGTGGGGTGCAGAGGAAGGTGGGGAACCATTTTCCAGTCATTCAGTTGTTTTTGGAAATTCAGCAAAAATATGTGCCAGTTACCTGTGGAAACTGGAGAGGAAGAAATCCTTAAAGAAAGAGGTTAGCTACAGATCAGCCACTTTTGCCCTTCTTCAAAAAATACTTGACTTCTTGGCACAAAGTAAGGCAACTGTTATCCGGGGGCCAGGGTATGGAGTGAGATGTGAGAGACACTGGGTCAGCCCTGGCTATGCGAATGAGTGGCTGTGGGGGTCCTGACCAACTCTAGTAAAATAATTTGTTAGGAACTAAATCTATGATGAAGGTAGTAAATGTGCCAAGAAATTGGAGTGCAAGTGTCTCTACCCAGTCCCACTCTAATCTTACCCATGGGAGCTTCCCAGCTCCATACAAAGCCTGTCACCTGGGAATGGTGGCACTTTTATTTCCTGTAGTTTCAGGGATCTTTCAGTTCTGACTCTCTGAATTTGCCTTCTCTACAGCCAGAAGAACTGACTAACATCTTGGAGATCAGCAACGTTGTCTTTACAAGCATGTTTGCCCTGGAGATGATCTTGAAACTTGCTGCTTTTGGTCTCTTTGATTACCTCCGCAATCCCTACAACATCTTTGACAGTATCATCGTCATCATCAGGTGACAAGGGCCTTGGGGAGCAACTGAAATACATATTGAAAAGAGTACCACAGAGCTAGCACATTTTCATGTGCTTTTTCAGAAAGGATTTAGTGGCTATACTGGGAGAAGCAGAGCTGATGCAAGGACTTGCTGTTGCCAAGGACTGGGAGACCAAGATGTGTTTTCCCAACACTTGGTGACCCCAGGCAAGCTGCATAGCATTTTTGACCCTCAGCTCTCTCCTCTGTAAAGTGGAGGCAATTACAAGTGCCTTGTAAGTCGACAACAAATATTAGCCATGAAATATTTTGTAAATGCACAAATTAAGGATGCTACAAAGGTTTAATGCATGATAGAAGAACTGGTGTTGCTGGAATTTAGTTCCACAGTCCTTTACTCATTCTTGCAACATACAGCCCCATCTTCATGTACTTAAGGGAGAAATGCAGCTTCCTCCACCTAAGTATAAGCCTACAGTATATACTAATAATATCTTGCTCAAACTGATTTTCTCTGTCACCTCTTTATACTTGCTGACAATGCAGAAATGAAAACTTAGATCAGAATTGTTATTGCTCTTCTGCTTGTTTGGTTGTTTTTCATCTTATCCTTTGTACTCTCTGTGCTTCTCTGGGCCATAGCATCTGGGAGATTGTTGGCCAGGCAGACGGGGGCCTCTCTGTGCTGAGGACTTTCCGTCTCCTGCGGGTCCTGAAGCTCGTGCGCTTTATGCCTGCTCTGCGCCGCCAGCTTGTGGTGCTGATGAAGACTATGGACAACGTAGCCACCTTCTGCATGCTTCTCATGCTCTTCATCTTTATATTCAGGTGAGGAGGCAGTTAGTAGTTTCACAGTGTTTTGGAGAGGCACTGCTTGACTCATGTGGACAGCAACTTCAGAGCATGATTGTATGACTCGTCTTGCCCATTGCTCTAGGCTTAGGCAGTACTGACAAAGGTTTCTTTGCTCATAAAGACTGAGATTACTGAGATTAATTGGGTTCAGCAGCTGAAGATTTGGCCTGGACAGGGTGGAGAAATACTGCCACCAAATGCACACATTGAGCATAATGTCCCATTGCAGGATAGGTAAAGTGTCTTCGTAATCAACATTAGCTGCAGGAACTGTTTGGTTGGGAGGCTAACTCTGGCAGAAGGATGGCAGGAAGCAACGAGGAAACTTTATTAGTACATCCTATGGATGCAGCAGTTGGGAGATGAAAAATGAAAGCAAACAAGAACAATGGATCTGAAGGACAAGTTGAAGGGAATACATGAACTCTAAGGCAGGACAGTTGGAAAGCAAAGGTTTTTCTGTGAGATATAGGGATGCAATATAAAGCTTTTTCTTCATGGATAGGTACCAGGGATCTGGCTGTGTTCTTCTACCCTTCACTCCTGTGGTGTGATGTTAGATTGTCAGGAGGAAAAGAGAATGACTCTGATGAGCTCATTGTGGTGGCAGAGATATTTATATTTGACACTATCTCCACTTCTTGTCCCAATAGCATCCTGGGAATGCACATCTTTGGTTGCAAGTTCAGTCTGAGGACAGACACAGGAGACACAGTTCCTGACCGGAAAAATTTTGACTCCCTGCTGTGGGCCATTGTCACTGTCTTCCAGGTGAGCCTACTTTGCTCTCTACAGGTGGATCAGGGTAAAGTGAAGAGGATCAGGAGGTGCTTTTTCTTATTGCAGAACATTACACTCATTCCTGACAGCACAAAAAAGCCACACAAAAAGCTCCAGAATGTGATGTTTGGAGAAAGTAAAATTGTGTGTTGTGATCAAATGACTATTAGATTAGATGAAGGAAGGGCTGTGGATGTTGTCTACCTTGACTTTAGCAAGGCGTTTGAACACAGTTTCCCACAGCATTCTCCTTGAGAAACTGGCTGCTCATGGCTTGGATGAGCACATGCTTGGCTGGATCAAAAACTGGTTGGATGGCCAAATCCAGAGGGTTGTGCTCAATGGAGTCAAGTCTGGTTGGCGGC
>VWZX01002922.1:561806-697935 GCA_013399015.1 Galbula dea | reverse complement strand
AGGGCTATCGGTTGGACAAGATGATCTTGAGGGTCCTTTCCAACCGTAATGATTCTGCGATTCTGTGATTCTGTGACTGGTGTATCTCTCAGACAGGAACAGTTTGCAAGGGTCACTCCTGTTGTGGCAACTCACATGATTAACACTGTCACCTCAGTACATGACTACCCTCATGGTTGTTCTTGTTTCTTCTTGCTCAGCTAGTGTTATTGGGGCAGTACCACAGCTGGACAGTGCAAGTGGGCAGTGAGTGTGTAGTTGTGGGGAAGTTAAGGGGCCTGATGTATATCTCTTCACTGTCCTTTTTCTGAGAATCTCCTTCCCATTCTTCCTTCATGTTTATGTGGCTCCTTTTCCTGGTTGCAGATCCTAACCCAGGAGGACTGGAATGTTGTGCTCTATAATGGCATGGCCTCCACTTCTCCATGGGCATCCCTCTACTTTGTGGCTCTCATGACATTTGGCAATTACGTACTCTTCAATCTGCTGGTGGCCATTCTTGTGGAGGGGTTCCAGGCTGAGGTGAGTTGCCTCCTAGGCCTCATCTGGAGGAGGAATAGAGGTGCTAAAAAGAGGACTTTTGAGACACTGTGAGTGTACTGGGGTGGAGGACTTCCAAAGTATCACACTTCTGTTATTTTTTGTTAAGTTCAGGATCGGTTTCATTTAAAAAGAAAAAAGTGTTAACACTTGCAAGGAAGAGACATGCCCTCTGGAAGGGAGTTCACAACTTCTATCATGTGCAACAGACCCTCACCTGCTAAGGATGACTCCTTTGCCACACAAGACTCTTTCCATGATCACACTGATACCTGGCTGCCAATGGGGATTTTACAGTTGTTCCAGAAATGAAAGACAAGAATAAATAGCCTTTTCTGTTTGAGTTTCCAACTCCTAAATGTGTATGTTCCAGGGTGACGCCAACCGGTCATACTCAGATGAAGATCAGAGTTCATCAAACATGGAGGAGTTAGATCAGTTCCAAGAGGTCCAGGAAGGCTCAGGTACAGCCTCATTTGCTTATCTTCCATTGCTGTTTCGTGAGAAATCTGAAAGCAGATTCTGTAGAAAATTCACTCCTATCTCCAAGAACTTAATTTTGAACTTTATGCAAATTTGTGGCGTTATCTGTGAAAAAAAACTGAGCTGTGTTGGCATCCTGAGGAATGTGATAGCTAATGTTCTTCAATGACCTACAGAATGACAATTAGGATTAAGAAGTCTCTGCTTAGCTTCTGGGGCACCATTTCAGGAATGCTGTGTCCAAATCTGGAACACACATTTTGATAGGGGTACCAAAACATTAAAAACGACTTGGACAAATCTGGAACTCTTGCCTCATAGCAAGAGTCTAATGGAGCTTAGAGGAACCAGAGATTGACTTGTTCACACACCCTGTAAGTGCCAACCATAAGAAGAGATTTCTGATGGTAGATGGCTCTTTAATTGAGCAGAAAAAAAGCATAATGAGATTGTAAAGGTTGGAAGCCAAAGCTAGACAAATTCTGACTGAAAAAAGCCACATATTTTTAAGGAAAGTTAATTAACTGTTGGAACAGTCTGCCTACAAACTGCCGGCTAAGACCTCCACCCCTCAAAGTGTTTCCTAGAAGACTGCAAATCTCTCTACAAGAGGCATTATACTTCAGATAGGAGTTGGTGGCAGAGAGTAGCGAAAATGGCTTGCTCCACAATGACGGCAAGCCAGGAACTCATGGGGAGGGACTGCACCAACAAAGGCACGGTACATGCACAAGGTGAGCAGGGCAGGCCTGCTGACACTAGCCAGGGTCAGCCAACAGTTCAGTGATTGCCAGGCAAGTCCGCAGTGGTGAGGCAGATCTGAGGTCAAGCAATGAAGTCCAGTCAGCAAGACAAGATCACGATTAGCAAGGTGGAAATAAAGGCACAAGCATACTCACAGCATAACCCAGACAAGGACCACAGGCACAGGTCTGAGCCTAAATGCAGCTCCCACAACAAGGAGGAGTGACTCCAATATTGGCTTATCACAGTTCTTTCCTACAACTTAGCTGTTTTCACACCCATCTGATCCTGGTTTTTATGGCTGCAGGATATCAGAGCTTACCTTGAATGTAGGCAGCCAAACCCCTAAGGAGGTTCAGATGAGGAATTGGTTACAGAGCCTGCTGGTGAACTAATGGCCGTAACACATCATGCAGGCAAGGATATGTGACCTGCATAAAGCAATAGGTCAAACAAAAAGGATTCCTCCAGTCCCTTCAGGTATTGAAATCTAGTACCCCATCCTCTACATCCATCTCAACAAACGCTGATGGTTGTCTGCAACACTTAATATACACCTCAAAGGTGTCCTGGATCTTCAAGGTGAATGATCAGTCATTTGAAGAGACTTGGTGTAGTAAGATAGACTCAGAAAAAGAGTACGATTGCAGGAATTTAAAGGTGACCTCAACACATGGATGGCTGCAGATCTCCCCATGTCTTAGTCTCCTCCTCACTGTATCAGCCATACTGCTTTAAATAGCCAGTCTGACAGTTGGTGGTATTTGTTCAGACCTGAAGATGCAGGTGTCTTCTTGGCACATGGAAGCACACTCTCCTTCCTTTGCTGTCAGATTTCAACTTCTTGCTCTCCCTGTCAACCTAAGCCTGCTGCTCATCTCTCTGGCCCCAAAGAGAGCTTCCATTAGTTTTGAGAGAGGAGCTGGGAGCTGGGGCTGTTTAGCCGGGAAAAGAGGAGGCTGAGGGGAGACCTTATTGCTCTCTTCAGTTACCTGAAAGGAGGTTGTAAAGAGGCGAGTGTTGACCTCTTCTCCCTTGTGACTAGCAATAGAACTAAAGGGAATGGGTTCAAGTTGTGCCATGGCAGGTTTAGATTAGATATTAGGAAAAATTTCTTCACCGAAAAAATGGTGAAGTATTGGAATAGGCTGCCCAGGGAAGTGGTGGAGTCACCATCCCTGGAGGTTTTCAAAAAACAAGTAGATGTGTCACTTAGGGGGATGCTTTAGGGATAATAGTAGTGTAGGGCTATCGGTTGGACTTGATGATCTTGAAGGTCCTTTCCAACCTTGATGTTCTGTGATTCTGAGAACAGAGGAGAATGGTTCAAAGTCTTCCCATCATGCACTGCTTTTACCACAACACCCAAAACCAGAAGGAATTGATGTTGACTGATGTTAAACAGCTAATATTCTGTTAGCTGCTGCTGACATGCTAGTTAGCTTAGACACTGGAACAAGTCACTGGATAGTGAGGAATGCACCTTCTTTTTTCTTTCTTCTTTCTGCATCTTTCCACCCAGATCCCAAGCTTTGTACAATTCCTGTGACACCTAATGGACACTTGGACCCATCCTTGCCCTCTTCCAGCTTACCCGTGGCTGCTGGGGAGGTGACAAACCCTTCATGCAACTCCCTGCAGCCTGATCAGATCCATGTTGCTGCTGGTTCCCGGAAGAGCAGTGTGATGTCCTTAGGGAGAATGACTTATGACCAGAGATCCTTGGTAAGTGAGTGAGTGAGTAGAAATGTGTGTCCTACCCTTCTTTTGAAGTGCAAGAACTCTATTGTCTTTCTGCCCCATCAAGGGAGGGCTGTGGAGGATTGCACTGCTACTGTAGGCTTCTAACACAAGCACAGTGCCTGTCTTTAGGAAGCCAGGTCAATTCACATTATTTATCTAATTTTCCAGATTATTGAAATCTATTTCCAGGTTATTGATCTATATTCCATTGAATGTAGGATTGAGCTTTTTTATATTCTTCTGGCAGGAGAAGGGGAGAAAGTAAAGAGACAGAGGAAGGAAATATGCTTTGTGCCTGGCTTTTTCCATGTTTTCCTAGAGCATAGGACACAAAGAGATTCCCTGAATGAGGTATGAGCATAGGAATATCTGGGTGATGCCAGAATTGCCAAGTCCCATTATCAGACAGGTTTTCTGAAAGTTTTTGTAACAATGAAGACAGAAATCTTGACTTAGAGGTCCCCATAGCAGGTCCTGCTGCCCTCTAGCACTTCTCCAACCACTTCTGGCTGTCCAGCCAATGCATGGTAGCATCAGCTTCTGGGCTTTCTACCTACAGACACAGCTTTGGGAGGGTGTATCAGTGCTGAAAGGGTTTATGTCCCTGTTATTTCTAACAGGGAGAGCAGCCACGTACTACATGGTGAGTTGCTGGTGTGGTTGGACTAAACTGGAAGCAACAAGCCTGTTTCTCTTATTTCTTCATTTTGCTAAGACTGTACTCAAAGATGGTGTATCAGATTATCCATCACCACTTACCTTGTGTTATCCTTTACCCCAGGGCAGTGTAAAGAGCTGCCGATCAGATTTTCTGAGAGCTTTATTCTTGCTCTGTGCTGGTGTAAGTAACAACATCAGGTACCTGGCCTTTGGCTTTATCTTTTACCTTTCCCGTAAGTGCTTTGCACACAAACGGTGCTGTAAAGTAATCACAGCCAACAGCATTGCTAACTCATTATCAATTTATTGTCAGATGTACAGAGATTGCAGCTAAATTCCCACTATGCAACTTCCTTAATGGATGAGAAATGACAACGTCCTGGCTTAGGGGCCCAGGTAGAACTCTCTGATCTGAAGTAGGATCACATGGTCCCTCCTTGCACCCAGAGTTGCTAAGCCCTTGTCTTGCTCTCTTACAGTCTAGCTCCCGCAGTTCCCACTACGGTGCCTGGGGCCGCAGCGGAGCCTGGGGGAGCCGTCGCTCCAGCTGGAACAGCTTGGCTCGGGGACACAGCCTGAAACATAAACCTCCCTCTGCTGAGCATGAATCCCTCCTGTTTGGGGAAAGGCACAGGGAAGCAGATGGGGAGCCGGATGGGACAGGAAGATTGTTTCACCACCGCCGGACACTGTCCCTGGACTACAAAGGCTCCTGTGACCTGCTGGAATTGGCCTCAGTCCCATCTGGCCACAGAGTGAGTCGTAAGCTGGGGGCAGTGTCCAGGGCCAATGAGCATCAAGACTGCAATGGCAAAATGCCCAGTATTGCCAAGGAGATCTTCCCAAAGATGAATAACCGCAAGGAAAGGGGAGAGGATGATGAAGAGATAGATTATGTGAGTACTTCTTGGAGGGAATCTGTGGTATGGGAAACTGGTGCAGGACCAGTGCTGTGGGAAACCCCAAATCCATCCTCAGGTTTCAGTGTCTTGTTGATGGGAGAGCTTGCAGGAGTGCTTTGAGTACAGCTGGATGACATCATTCAATACAGATGGGACCTTCTAGGCCCAGACAAGCTCAAACCACATTGTCAGACTTCCTGCAAGGCAGTTGTACAGCTGGATGGTGGGAGGAAGGCAGATGTGAGGCATGTGCGTAGTCATTCAGGGGCTGTTATTTCAAAGCAGTGTGACCAGTAATTTCTACAGACTAGGAAAGGTCAGCCTGTGTGAGCTTTGCATGGAGAACATCAGCAGATCACAGTGGGAAGCATAGGCACAAGAGACAAGACGAGAGTTTTGAGGTGCCAGCCTGGGAGACTGAAATGCTAGATATGTGAACAGATCAAAGGATGGAAAGAGTGGAGGGAGGCTCAGTAGAAATTTGAACAGATGTATAGGCCACATGAAATGAAATAATTTCCAGACCCAAGTGCCAACAGAAGGCCTTCCCATCCTACCTCCTTTTCAGGTGCTTGTTGCTCTTTGAGTCCTTTTCCTCATGAAGGGGCTTAAAGGCAGGTAATACACCTGGCAAACTGCAGATTGTGGTGATTTGCAGTCAGATGTGAAAGGAAGAATGCCTCTCTCAGGCAAGTGGGAAGGTAATCAGTGGCACTTGCTTCTGCTGCATCCCTCCAGAGCCTGTGCTTTCGCATCCGGAAGAT
The DNA here is from genome assembly GCA_013399015.1 of Galbula dea. Lineage (NCBI taxonomy): Eukaryota > Metazoa > Chordata > Aves > Piciformes > Galbulidae > Galbula > Galbula dea. The sequence continues at coordinate 692,099 of VWZX01002922.1, read as the reverse complement.
GATGGAAGTCTATAAGCCAGACTGGTGTGAGTTACGGGAAGACTGGTCCATATATCTCTTCTCTCCTCAAAACAGGTTTGTGGAGTTTTTGCCATGAGAGGGTAGAGAATTTGGGGCAGATTCTGTTGCTGTCGTGACCATATCCCCTGAGCTCCATGTTAGGTTGCAACTTTAAACTTACCATCTGGGAATATGTTTTGTCTCCTCCATCTCTCCTTCTACAGCCAAACAACTCTTCCTTTATTCTGGAGATGTAAGGAAGGATAAGAATCCTAAATAGCTATTGTGATTTTGCCTCCCTTTGGAGCATCCCGTTTCTCTTTTGTGTAATCATAAATATTTATAAGAAGGCATGACAGGGAATGCTAACATTAACCCAAAAAGGAGAAGGAACGTATTATTAAAAACTTCATAGTTCTGTTTTTTCCTCCCTTGGTACCAGAACAGTCTCTCCATTTCATTTTCAGCACCAGTACCAATTTACCAGCAGTCACGTCATACCTTTGAGGGCACAATTAGGATTCTTCTTGCCCAAAAAAGAGATATTTGGGATAAATTGTTCCTCCTAAAGGGGTTTTCCCACCAGGAGAAAATGTTCATGTACTCCATGGTATTCTCACTCGTGTATCACCCCTTGAAAAGAAGAGGATTTCATTACAAGTCATGAGGAAGAGCTTTTTGCTCTGTGTGACATCTATGCTAACGGGCACAGTGTCTTTCAGAGTGGACAGAAGTGTGGTCCCCATGGCTGCCAACTTACCTGTCTCTCCTCAGCTTTCAGCATGTTGCCTCTTTACCCTGGGGTGGTACAAATTGTGAGTTTGGGAGGAAAACTGAAACTCAGACTCTTTGTCTACAGGGCAAGAGAGGAGCACGGAGCCATAGTGGTTAGGATACCTCTCTGCCACTAGGGCAATGGATGAAGATTCAGCTTCTTGTTCTGCCATTGCTCTGCTTCAGGCTCCCTGTGCGACCATGGGCCACCCTGGGATATTGTCACAGCAAAGAGCATCAGTATCAGTCACAGGAAAGCAGCTATAACAGAGCTCAGTTTTGGCCAGACCTCTCAATTCTGTGTCCTCATAGCTCCTAATCTTGCTTTGCCTAAGGCACAGGTGCCTACTGAAACTTTCTTGCAGGTTTCGCCTCCTCTGCCAAACCATCATTGCTCACAAGCTCTTTGACTATGTTGTGCTGGCTTTCATCTTCCTGAACTGCATCACCATTGCCCTGGAGAGACCACAGATTGAACACAGAAGCACGGTGAGAACCATTTCCTTCCAGTTGCTTTTTAGCACAACCTCTGACAGAGCTTTGTAAGTGTTCCTGGCATTTGGTATGACGTCTGGATGAACTTCAGCACTAAACACCAACTCCCACTCATCTGTTCAAATGCCCAGGTATTTGTAATTCACATAGTTTGTGCTTTCCCCACAGGGTCTTATGGTGGGGCAACCCACTTTATAATACAATAATCCTAGTTCACTCCCTTTTGGGAAGTAAGAGAGTCCCCCAGGCACCTACAGTTAAGAGATGACTGGCAAAAGGAATAGGGACTGTGAGCTAAAAGTTAGAAGTAACTTCCATTCTGTAGGAATGGCATACCATCATTCATGTATGTCGCTTTTGAGCTATCTTGGAGATGACTCAAGCTGGCAAGTGAAATGGCCTTTTCTGCTTCTCTGCCTTAGCTGACTCCCAGACTCTACTGCACTTACACACAATCCAATGGTCAGTGTTCAGCAGCCATTTGGGAAGGAGTCCCAGGTCAGTGCAACGGGTCAGGGCTGAGCAGACTGGCAGAACAGGTCAGAGAGTGCCTTGAAATTGGATTTGCATTGCAAATCTCATCCTCTGTGCTCTTGCAGAGTTGCATAAGTCCCTGTCCCAGATATGGCACAGGGATAAGCAAAGGTATATGAGCTAAAAGCTGCCCAAAACTGACCTTTACTAAGCACACCTCTCTCATTTCCCCAACTTTAAGATTCCTCACAGGATAACAAAGATATCAGGGTCAATCAGAGGGGCCTGACAGAGTAACAGGAAGTCATCAAAATGCATTTAAGGCCTTTCTCTTTTTTTTTGCCCTAGGAGAGAATCTTCCTCACTGTGTCCAACTACATTTTCACAGCAATTTTTGTAGCTGAAATGACACTGAAGGTAAGTTACTGGAGTTGAACATCTCAGAACCCTTTCCCAGTGATCATGTTTACTCAAGACCCCTCTAAAATCTCTACATCTTTTCAGTGTGCCAGTCCTTCTTTCTACCTTGGTAAAGGCAGATAACTGCCTGAGGTTGAGTCCCCTCTTGTCAGGCATGGGAGGGATGTTTATCCTAAGCTTTAAATCCAAAGGGATCTTTGCATCCAGCAGGAGTAGCTGGCATTCAGGTATGGATTTTGTAATGATAACAAATGTCCTTTCCCCTTCTCCTGGAGCAAGAATGAGGGAAATGACAATAGTAATAAAATGCTCTTAGTTGAGATAATTATTCAGTAAGTATCTAAGGAGTTTGCAACAATAGGGAAATTTTTTTATTCCACTCTTGTGATTGGGAAAGAGTTCTAAAACTGAATGCCTAAAGTTAAACTCCCAAAATTCATACCTGAATTATAGCCACGATTTGCAGTGTGCTCAGTTGACCTCAAGGCCAGCAACTTCTGTAGCACCTGCTAGTGTTGAGAATGGCTGAAAGTCAGACTACCCCCTTAGGAGCTGAAGTTTGGGGTTTGCTGCCTGATTTTACCTCCCAGCTCATCTCTGGACTAGGAGCCTTGCCCCAGGTCTGTGGTACTGCAGGGAAAGGTTTCCTTCATGTTCCCTACAGTGTCCTGTTGCTCAGGGAGGCAGAGGAAACATAAGACACCATGGGCCTATTATTTCTGGAGTTATGTGCCACCACTTTCCCCAAACGCATTCTTCATAGCCTTCCAGGTGAATGAAAAAGGTGGTGAGATGACACTTCAGTGTCATAGTTGATAACTCTTCCCCATCCTTCCTCTTTCTCCACAGCTGCCTTCTACTAGGCAACGTGTAGAGGAGTCATTTAACCTCCTCTGTTCTCCCCTTTCTTGCAGGTGGTCTCTCTAGGGCTGTATTTTGGGGATCAGGCATATCTCCGCAGCAGCTGGAATGTCTTGGATGGATTCTTGGTCTTCGTGTCTCTTATTGACATTGTGGTCTCGGTGGCCTCTGCTGGTGGTGCCAAAATCCTGGGGGTGTTGCGAGTCCTCCGGCTTCTGCGCACCTTACGACCCCTCCGGTGAGAGCCCCAATGAGCCCTTCTCTGCCTTCCCTTCCCTCCATCACCCTGCCATGTTCCCCCTCCCCCAAAAAGTCGAAGAGTAAAATCCTGCTGTGCCAAAGTGCCTAAGCCACAGAGAGGTTCCCCTTAGACATGTGGGTCTGGCCCTGGAGGTACCTCACCAGACAACCAAACCATGGAAGAGAAGAGGCTTTTTGGTCACTGGAGAGTGATCTCCACTGATGGGTCACAGTACAGGGAGAGCATGGGTCTGCTGCTGCTGAAAATGCTTAACCTAGGCCAAACATCCATGACCTGTCCCTCTGTTAATCCTCCCCTTCCTTCCCTTTCAGGGTCATCAGCCGAGCGCCTGGCCTGAAGCTGGTGGTAGAGACACTCATTTCTTCCCTCAAGCCTATAGGAAACATTGTCCTCATCTGCTGTGCTTTCTTCATCATCTTTGGCATCCTGGGTGTGCAGGTAGGCTGTTACTGCCCATCAAACAGCCCCCATGACCCCACCTTACCATGGGCAGTTATACCTACAGGTGCTACAACAGACACAGGAAAGCAAGCAGAGCAGGAGGGACAGGCAAACCAGGAAATTTTCTACATCTGCCCTCTTCCATGAGTTCTTTCCCACTATAATGTCCCTGCAGCGTATGGCAATGACAACCAGGTGCAGGAGTGCAGGCATTGCTGGATGTTGGCAGGAGTTGGATCAGGGTTTGGGTCAGCATTACAAGGAAAGCCCAGGGCTAGTGTAGCACAAGGCTTGCTGGGCACATCCATGTCACACCACAAGGGCAAACAGCTTAGTGCCTGCTTGCACAAACCCTGCCTCAAGTCAGCTCCGTTTCTCCTCTTTGCTCTGAGCCCTAAATCCACCCACAACCTTCTCTTATTTTTTTTATTTAATCCTCTTTATTTTTGGCTGTTACATTGCAGAGGAGCAAGGGTGTGGGTGTTAATTCCATCTCAGGGAATGTGCTATACTTAGTCTGCTCTGATGCATCTGTACAAATGCACAATCCAGTACCTTCCATATGGGGAAAGGAGCCCTGGGCAGAAGAGCCAAAGCAATGCTGTGCAGCTTCATGAAAAAACGTATCTGAGAAATAGGGGATGTTTTTTCTGGTTCTTTACCCTCAGATGAGATCTTCTTTTCCCATCAGCTCCTTCAGTAACTGGAAGCAAGAAAGGGAGATTATTTCTGGGGACTGAATAGAAGGCATTTTTCCTTTTGGGCCGGTGGCTCTAATTCTGTCCAGAAAGGCTGCCGTAAAGGCTGTCAGATGCTAAGGGCTTACAGCCACTGCTGGCCTGGGACAATGGAGGAGGCTGAAAAGCCAGGTGTGGGTTTTACAAGGGTGGCCCTGGCTCCTTAGCAGTATTTGGGCCTGTGCTCTGTGTCATGTTGGTGGTCCACTCTACCTGTCAGGCTTCACCTGGCTTGCAGCCCTGCAGCACACCTACAGTCTTGGGAGCTTCTGCACATCCCAGGGAGCATGGGGAACCCTGTAGGGAAAGGCTCTCATCCGGTCACTCCCTTCCTGCAGCTCTTCAAGGGCAAGTTCTACCACTGCCTGGGAGTTGACATCAGAAACATCACCAACCGGTCTGACTGCATGGCTGCCAACTACAAGTGGGTGCACCACAAGTATAACTTTGACAACCTGGGACAGGTGAGTGTGCCCACAGGCCCTGTCTCTGATAGGAACCCAGCACAGGGTTTATCTCCTCCTATACGTACCCCTCTCTGGAGCATAGATGCGGTGCCTGGAAAGCCTGATCTCTAGGCCAGGAGAGGCAGTTATCTGGCATGGGTATCCATGCAGAAACTGTGTCACTAGTGAGCTGGTATTAGGATGATGCTTACAGGTTGCTGGAGAAAGAAAAGAGGTGACAGCAATGGGCTTGATTTTCTTTTTCGTCCTGCTGTGAAGCAGATGTTCTTCACAACCTCCCTCCTCTGCTTCCTGTCCCCATCCTGCCCCCTTCATGGGGGAAAGAGCAGGTTTTGATGTATACAGAAACACAGGCAAACAGAGTATTTCAATGTTGTGTATGTTAGAGCATAAACCCACATTTTTTTTCTCAGCCTGCCAGATGCACCTACTTCACATCTGCTTTGCTTTGCATGTTGCAGGCTCTGATGTCCCTCTTTGTTCTGGCTTCCAAGGATGGCTGGGTCAATATTATGTATAATGGACTAGATGCTGTGGCTGTTGACCAGCAGGTACAAAGACTTCTTTGTTGAAGAATCTTTTTTGTTTTCCTCAAGCTAGTATAACAGAAGCATGTTTTGACATCCTGCTTCAGGCAACACCCTCAAACCAAGAGTCTTTTCAACGGCTCTTCTGAATCCTTTGCTCACCTATTTGCAAGAGGTCAGTCATGCCTGGTCCATGTGGGGAGGTGCAGCTGTAGCTGTGCAGTGGACATCTGTAGAAATTCTCACCCTCTACTCAGTTTGGATCTCACAGCAGGCCTTTACCTATTTGTAATGTTGGAGCAACAATTACATGAGCCTTTCTGGGCATGGTGGCTCCCTCCTGGCCCACAGATGATCGTTCTAATACCCTATAAAGCAGAGACTGTTAAGCTGCTGCCCACTGCATCCCTATTCCTCTACTGCTAAGGCAATGACCTTGATAGTGTCCTTGATAGTGTAGGCACCTCCCAAGAGATGCAGTACCACAGTCTTGTACCTCAGGGATGATGCTCCATTTACCTCTGAATCTCTGCACAAGATGCGCCACTGTTGGCTTTGTAGGCTTTTTGTCAAGAGATCCTGTCAAGGCCTTCTTTCTCTTTGAGCCTATCTCATTGCTGTTTTGGTGGTGTGTGTATGTGTTCTCTACTTCCCCTCAAGCCAAAGGTTTTTCTGGACCACCCATTTTACTATATAATGGCATTGTACTTGACTGGTGGCTGGGGTTGTGGCAGACTTGTAGATGACTCTTTCTAGGCGGGTTTTTGCCCTTGACTCCCACCCACTCCATCAATTGCTAGCTGATGCTGAAATCCTGTCAGCCAGTTGCAAGCTGTCTTGCCTCTAGCCCCAGCTCTTCCCAGCCCCTCCTCTTCCACCTGCCCCAATTTCTATAACCCCTCTCCACCTCCCTTGTAGCCATCCACCATGGCAGGTCCCACCACCACCATTTCCATACTACCATGTATCCAAAAGATTGACCACCTCTATTCTCCCACTTCTTCCAGCCAGTAACGAACAACAACCCCTGGATGCTCCTCTACTTCATCTCTTTTCTCCTCATCGTCAGCTTCTTTGTGCTCAACATGTTCGTGGGGGTCGTGGTAGAGAATTTCCACAAGTGCCGGCAGCACCAAGAGGCTGAGGAGGCACGGCGGCGAGAAGAGAAGCGCTTGCGCCGCCTGGAGAAGAAGCGAAGGAGTAAGGCACAGCCTAAGTGTTTGGTCGGTTCGTAGGCCAAGGTTTTCTGAGAAAAACCTTCTCCTCTTCTTTTTCTTTCCTGACGGACCGGTCTCTGAAATGCATCGCTTGTGGCCATGCTCTCAGGCTTCCTCCCTGTGCTGCTGCCATGTTGCTACGCACCTCACTGGGGCGGTCTGGGGAAGAGGGGTGGCTGATGAGGTCTGCCGGGACTCCAGGGAAGCCACTGGGGTTTCAGCACCCTGCTCCTTGGGAGATAACATATACTGAAAATACCCTTGTGCACATGCTGGTCATGATAAGATGTGCACACATTACTACATCTCCTGGGTTTGAGATAGTCTCACCTGGGCTTCCTGCAAGGCAGCAGGTACTTCAGGGAAGACCTGGACCAGGCCATTCTTTGTGTTTAAAACCAATTCCAAAGAAGAAGGAGGGAGAAAAAAAAAAAAAAAAAAAAAAAAAAGAGGAAGATCCCTGTTTTATTCCTGGCTCTTTCCATCAGTGTTGCAGTGTCAGTCCTTGGGGTCCCAGACTCTGGTGAACCTAGGCCTCTTCCTAGTGTTTCCATCCTTTTCTGTATTACCTTTAGACAAAAGTTGTAAAAGCATACTTGCCCCTGGAAGTCACCCCTACTACCTTAGACTGATGGTTTTCTTCTATTCACAGCCTGTGAGCATGCTTTCCCTTCCTCTGCTCCATTTTCTCCCCTCTCTTCTGTGACACCCCAGGGCCTCTCCTGGAACCATCTGCTCCCTTTTATCATTTGTGAACTTAATTTGTTGAGGCATGAAATGCTGATTTAGCACCATTCCCACAAACATAGACTAACTGATTTTCTTTCTAGCATTCCTTTCCTTGTTTTTTTTTTTTTCTTTTTTTCCCTCACTTCTTCCTTCCTCTTTTTTTTTTGGTATTTTTCCCCTCTTTCTTAGGTCCCCCTTTCTTTTACCTATCCTCTTCTATTCTTTCTCTCTCCCAGCTTTGTTCCTTTTTCTTTCAACACCTATCACCACTTTTATGCCTGTTCCTTCCTCAGTGTTTCTTATCCATTTCTCTCTTTCCTCCAATTTCTTCCTAACTCTACCCATCTCCCTCTTTCCACTGAAGAGGCGCAGCGTTTGCCGTACTATGCTACCTACTGCCCCATACGCCTCCTTATTCATTCGGTCTGCACCAGCCACTATCTGGACATCTTCATCACTTTCATCATCTGCCTCAACGTGGTCACTATGTCCTTGGAGCACTACAACCAACCTGTGGTGAGTGAGATGACAGAGATAAACCCTGCCTCGTCATTATGTTATTTTGCTACAGCTCTCTGGTGACCACTGCCCACCAGCGTGGGCAGGACACTGGAGCGTCTCTGAAAAAAATGTTTAAAGCGTTGCAAGGCTTAATGTAGTAGGTGAAGTCATGTGAAGAGTTTCCTGTCCAGAAAGGTAGCCTCTGCTCAGACACTTGTTATTGATTAAAATCAGCACTGAGAAGGCATCTAAGCAAAAGTCAGGCCTCTAGAAAGCATGGTGCAATTAAGTGTGTATGCTTTTATTGCTAAGTGGATATGTGGGTCACCCCAATTTATCTGCTTGGTCTGCTTTGTGCATTCCCCTGGATCCTAACAGGAGGAGTGGTGGAAGGAGCAGTATTGTGGGAGCTTTAGGTTTTGCATCAGATTTCTAAATATCAGTCCAGTTCCCTGGACATATGGTCTGAACTGAGAGGAGTAGAGTGTCTGGCTGTGTGTCATGGGATGAGGTGTCTTTACTGAGCCACCTTTTTTCCATAAAAGAAGCTGCAGGGTCACAGACGTGAGGAGAACCTATCTGAGCTGCAGAGGCTGATTCCCAATAAAGGGCCTTGAAGACCAAATAAGTTTTATATTTCGACTGGGGAAGATCATATACCTCTCAGTGTTCCTGGCAAAGCTCTAGATGCTTTTGATGGAAAAAAAAGTATGTTGCACATATCAAAGGAGCTATCTGCCTCCATATGTAGCATTCACCATAACATCTGCCTGGTGGTATTTCAGTTTTCTCTTCAGGAGACCTTTTGTTTAGATGACAGATCTGGTGTCTCAGCAGATGCTCTCCTAAAGTAGTTCAGGCTTTGGGAAATTAATCTGTCCATGCCCATTCAAATCCACTGCCAGGCTCCTCTGTTTCTTGCCCATCTTGCCCAACTGCTCAGCTTTGATCTTGCCTTTGATGATGCCCAGTTTTGTCATCCTCACTTTCAGGCCTTTGTTTCCAAAGAAGCCACTCCTCTTCCTTACTCCTCAGCTACCTTCCCTGGAACAGAAGTCCAACCGTAGCATCTTGCTGTCAGGCTCTGCTAAAGACTCTTACCAAAGCACTTTGAATCCTTGCAGTATGAAGTGCCACCAAATGCTGCCCACTGGTCCTTGGTGGCAGAGAAGGGGTAGCACATAAAAGAACAAGAAGCCCGACAGCTGAAAGATATTATGTATGTCTGCCCCTGACAAAGGCACAGAGGGATTTCCTTCCATCAGAGGTGACATGTAGCCACAACTAGAGTAACCATCATGCCTGATAGATAGCTATGCCAGTGCTGTTAACCTGGTGGCATCCAGGTGGCATGGACTACTAGCAGAAGAGAAGGCTAATTGTATGTGGTGGCTTCTCCTTGCAATAACTTCCTCCTCACCATTATGCTGCTGAGCACTACAGGAGAAAGGAGCAATAACCAATCCTGAGAATAACACAGGGAAGAGGGGCCAGATGGTGGTTGCCTTTAGTAGATAGCCTCCACATTCACGTAGGTAGGAGACATGGGGCAGGTTCACCCACTTCCCAGTAAACCTGGCACTCAGGAGAGTCCCCTCACAAGTTGTGCACTTGATGTTGCTTTTGCCTCAATTCTTTATTGTCACTTTCTGCTGGCAGTCCCTGGAGACCGCCCTCAAGTATTGCAACTACCTGTTCACCACTGTCTTTGTCTTGGAGGCAGTCCTCAAGCTGGTAGCATTTGGTCTGCGGCGATTCTTCAAAGACAGGTGAGTGGAGAGTTATGCCATGCATGGCTGTGGGACAACTGAGTTTGGGGTGGAGATTCTGAGGATAGATCCCTATCTGGAGTCTGAGGTGTTAGCAGGATGCCCTGACTGCCTCCCAGTTCTGCACAGCATAGACCTAGCCTCAGCCTGCATGAGCTGCAACACCTAGGCAATAGTAAGAGTTGTCCAAAAATTGCAAAATTGCCTCTTGATTGGCATTTGCTGGTTAGGCTAGAAAGCAAATGACATAGGGTTAAAAAAAGCCATTTTTTTCCTACCTTTGAGGCAAGCTGGAAGCATGCTGAAGCAGAATGGCTGTAAGCTGAAGCATAGGAGGTTCCATGTGAACACACGTAGAAATTTTTTCCCAGTTCAGGTGCCAGAGCACTGGAACAGACTGCCCAGAGAGGTTGTGGAGTCTCCTTTTATGGAGGTATTCAAGACCCGTCTGGACGCGCTTCTGTGTGACCTGGTCTAGGGAATCCTGCTGTGGCAGGGGGGTTGGACTAGATGATCTTTCGAGGTCCCTTCCAACTCCTAATATTCTGTAATTCTGTGTGATTCTGTATATAATGAAGCTGATTTGAGGAAGTAAGACCATAAAAACCTAAGTGCATTAGTCAAAGCATAACACTGTAGTAAACCAGCTCCATGCTTTTAGATCAGGCTGGCTTTTCTCTGGCTGCTCAGGGTGTGTGCAGAGTGAGTCTTTGTCCGCAAAAGTCCATACAGGCTGACTCAGAGTGAGGCCTTGAACTCCTGTGTAAAGAAATATTTAGGTTGAAGTGGATGCAATTGACTTTCAGGGAAGTGGAAAAACTCAATCTTCTTTTATTTTCTTCAATATTTCCTCTTAAGGTGGAACCAGCTAGACCTGGCCATTGTGCTGCTCTCTGTTATGGGCATCACGTTGGAAGAGATTGAAATCAATGCTGCTCTCCCAATTAACCCCACTATCATCCGGATCATGAGGGTGCTGCGTATTGCCCGAGGTGAGAGAGACACAAGTCAGAGGCAGTGTAGATGGCCATGGAGTGGGACTTGGGGCCATGACTCACTGAGCAGTGGCTGTAGAGTCACTGTCTCTCTCTTTCTCTCCCTAGCCCTGGGAGGGAAGCAGGGGATGTGATGAAGGACAGCCCAGAGGCTAAGGCTTTCTGACTTCCTTTAGCCAGGCATTTAGATGCAGTGATTTTAAGAGGAGGTGAAGGACTAGGAGAGTGAGCAGACCATGTGAGATCTGAACTTTCCTTGTTACTCTTTTATGGGGCAAGTTAAGTGCTATTTGGAGAAGAGTTACCAAGCAGGTTGAAGCTTACACAGGGAGTACACCGAATCTTCCTGCTGGAGGCCAAGGTGCACTAAGCTGCCTTAACAGATGGTGGCTAGAGGAAGAGAAAGTGATGGAATGAAAAAATTATAATAGAGGGAGAATTGTGATGCATGTTTCTGGGGAAAAATGAACTCTTGGCCAGACTGTCTGGGTGAAGCTGAAGCCCAATAAGCGTGGGTGGCAGAAATAGAGTATTTAGTAAGAGGGAGATGGACTTGAGAAGGAACTACCCCTGGGGTTGTAGAGTCAAAAGAAGTGGGAAAAGGGACAAGAGGGCTGAGAGGAGCAGTCCAATTTTTCTAAAAATGTCAAGGGGATACAGGACATCTATTTTGTGCTACAGTCGTTAGTAAGTCACACAAAGGATGGACCTTCTGAGCTCAATCTGAATGACACTACTCTTGTGCTTGTTGTGCTAGTCCTGAAGCTATTGAAGATGGCCACAGGAATGCGAGCACTACTGGATACAGTTGTTCAAGCCCTGCCACAGGTAAAACAGACTAGTTTCCCTAAGAACTCTCATTTTCTGCACCCCTTTTTCAAAGAGTTAATTTTTGTGGAGTATCAGAAGTGGTGTCGACTGTGTTGTGCAAGCAACTCCTTGAAGGTGATGTCCAAGTTCTCATGTCATTCATGAAGGTACAGCTTTCCTTAGGTGGGTGTAGTCCAGGTTAGCATGTCAGTCATGGTGGTAGAGATCACCTCACATCTCTTTTCTCCAGTGGGTGAGTTAAATAAGACTTGATTCCTGCATATGGGCATATTTCTTCCCATTATGCCTAGCTGGTGTCTAGCTCCTTACTGCTAGTCCCCAGCTCCTCTCTCTTCTCTCAATAAGAAGGGAAGAGTGACTGGAAGCCATTTCATGAGGAGAGGACATCTTTGTGTCTCTGCTCTCTCACCCTTCCCTGCACGTGCCCTCTTTTCCCCACTCTTTCATTCACACTCAAGTCACTTCTTTTCTTAACCAGTGCATCCTCCTTCCTGCTTTCTTTTCTTCCTTTCTCCTTCTGGAACCTTTTGTGTTCCTGAGCTTCTCATGCATGAGAAGCAGTGACATGCTCTGTTGTGGCTCACACAGCCGGCAGTTAAGTGTCTACTGCAAGACAGCTAGACAGAAGGATTTCATGAGCTGTGAGCAGCAGCTGTTCCTGAATGAGATGCTGAGACAGTGCTTTACACAGGCTTCAGGCCCACTATAGGGATCCTACATGATGGATGAGCAGCCAGGGAAAGTGGACCCCTTCCCTTTTGGGTCCTTGAGAGAGAACTGTTAATCAAGAAGCAATGATACTAAGTGGCTCTACTGATCATAGATCAGATCATTTACCTGGCAGGGTCTGAGCAGTCAGCAACATGGCATGATATCAACATGCATGGGCATTTGTCAGTTGATTTATCAGCTAATATGCCAGTTTTGGTGATTGATGCAGAGCTGAGAAACAGTTGGAAAACAGCATGAGTAGTTACTCAAGGAATTTACTTCTGATACTGGGGACAATAAATGTCAATCTTAGAGAAATCTCATTGCACAAAAGCAAGGGAGAAACACTATGATCTTCTATGTATCCTGAGCTCTGTCTGATCTTCCATGCTTCTTATTAAACAGTAATAATTTGTGGGTTTATCTAATAATGATTATATAATTCATATGAGTCAGCAGTGTGCCCTGGCAGACAAAAGGGCCAATTGTGTCCTGGGGTGCATCAAGCACTGCATTGCTAGCCAGCCAAGGGAGTGGATAGTCCAACTCCACTCTGTGTGGGAGCGGCCTCATCTCGAGTACTGTGTGCAGTTTTGGACACCACAGTATAAGAAGGATATTAAGTTGTTAGAGAACGTCCAGATGAGGGCCACAAAAATGGTGTAAGGTCTAGAGGGGAAGCTGTATGAGGAACAGCTGAAGCCACTTCGTTCAGCCTGGAGAAGACTGAGAAAAGACCTCATGATGGTCTATAAATTCCTCATGAGGGGAAGTGGAGGGGCAGATGCTGATCTTTTCTCTCTAGTGACTGGTGATAGTACCTGATAGAAGGAAGTTGTGCCAGGGTGGTTTAGATTAGATACTAGGAAAAGGTTCTTCACCCACAGGGTGTTAGAGCACTGAAACAGACTTCCCAGGGAAGCAGTATGACACCAAGCCTGATGGAATTAAAGAAGTATCTGGACAATGATCTTAGACACACGGTGTGACTTTTGAGGTTGTCCTGTGCATAGCCAGGAGTTGGACTTGATAACCATTGTAGATCCCTTCCAACTCAGGGTATTCTATGGTTTTGTATGTAGGATATATAATAATATTGTCATTCAGAATAGTTGAGGGATGAGATACACTGGACAATGAAAGGAACAGGGTTCTAAGTGTGTTTCTACAGCAGGCAGCTTTGGGCCAGTAACTTTTATTAGTTCTGGCTCTGCTGCCACAGGCTGGCTCAGTGCAGCTTCTTTACACCTTGCTCTTTTCTGTTCCAGGAGCCATAACAGCTTATTTTTCTCAGGCAAGGGTCTGTAATGGAGCTGGTCTCCAGATCCAGCGTCTGCATGTCTGTGGCATATTTATTCTGCAGCCTAGATAAATGCACACAGTTATTAAGAGTTGGCTGAAGTAGTATCCAGAAGCCCTTGCTAAAAGGACTCTGCAGTACATTTGCACTTAAATGGTGAAACTCATCTTCTACCCCCAAAATACAGAGAATAAGTAAAAGATGAGGAATTGTTCATAACCTTGTCATGAAGATGGAGAAACAGAATCATCAGTAAGTGTAGTGTTTTGCTCAGGATGGCAAAAAGCCCAGGTAGGACCTCAGTTCAAGCTTCTGAGCTGTGTTGTGGTCCTAGCCACAAACCATGTGTATATTATTCCATAATTTACAAATTCTGGTTTTTCTCTAGGTATTCCCTGGAAGGTGATAACAAGCAGTACTTAATCCTTCCAGCACCAAAGCCTGTGATTGATCCATTTCCTATTGACTAGCATTTGCTTCCTTCTGTAACAGGCTAGCTTCACTTAATAAAGTTCAAAAGTCACTCCTTAGTTAAAGTTGTATAAAAATCTGCTCTTGAAGCAGGGCTAAAATCCCACTGTTTCACTCTTAGAAAGTTGAATTTAGTCTCCATATTTTACATGTTGGGTCTTCAGGGGACAACTGAATTATCTGAAATTTATTTTCCAAGATTTATTATTCTCAAAGATTTATTTGTTTTGCCAAAAGAAACAGTATAAAATAAGCTGTCCTTTCCCTTGCACCTTTTCCTCCTCTTGACCTTTCCTAGAGCACAGACTCACATCAGGGATTTTGGCTTGTTAATGGCATATAGGTCCAGTTGTCATGTTTCAGTTCCCTTCCTGTCTTTGTTATACTGCAAAAATTCTTAATAGTGAACAGAGCTTTAATTTTAGAAAGCCTTGGAAATGTAGCTCTTAGCTAAGTTTTATTAACCTCTTATTCTTAATGCCTTGTAGACACAGACCCGGAGGTGTGTGTTCACAATGTTTATTATAGTGTCCAATTTAGTCATCAGAAATAATTTTTTCCACTGAGTGTTTAGGGAGCCAGGATTTGACAGCCATGAGGACTGGGTGGGACGAATCATTTATTTCTCTCCTGAATTTGGGTGGCACAGCAGTTGTCATGACTAAATAAGACTTTTGAGCTGGATGATCCTAACAAAGGCCCAGAGGCCACATGCATTCAGACCAGACACTGTTCAGTTTTTCAAGAACAAACCAGTTAGGTCCTTAGTTTTCCCTTGCTTTCTATTGCTCCACCAACAGTGCACTAACTGCTACTGGCACTTTCTGTTACTCTTCAGCCTACCTCTTCCAGAATCCCCTCCTCCCCTCACATATAACCTTGCTGCCCCACATACTGGGTGACAGGAGATTCAGAGGCAAGCAGTGATTTGGGAGAGTGAGGGCTTGAAGGCAGCACCCATATTGCTGGTGACATTGCTGTCTTTGTGCACCATAAACCAGCAATTCTTGCACTGAGGGGTTTCCAAACAGCAGCTGCTGGAGGCCCAGAACAATAATAGGCTTTGACCTTTTATTCATGAGATGCAAAGGAAGCTCTGCTTCATCTCTTAACTCCTTCATAGTCTCCTCTCTTCTCCTCATCTCCACACATTTCAAAAGTGCCTTCCTTCCTTCCTGCTTGCCTACTCCTTCCACAAGCCCTTCTGTAACCTCCACACATAGCTGATGCTTTGCCACACCATATTCTGCCTGGTTCATAGCAGATGCTAGTGTACTGTGTCCCTGTCTCTTTGGAGCACTGCTATTACTTAAGTAGTTTGGGGCATGTAGCATTGCAGGACATGTCTGTATGCTGTAATCCATAGCTTGTAATTCACCTAGCCAAACTGGCTTCACCTTCTGTGCCCCTACTCCAATATGCCTTTCTTCATCTGGCCCAGAAACTGCACACTTTTGTCAGCCCTGGCCAGAGCTTGTGCTGGAGTGAAGGCAACTGGGAAAAGAGCATCCTTCAAGGCCAGTTGCAACTGATGCCATCACTGGTGATTTCCCAAGTGTTGAGCAATTGTTTGGGGTTTTTTTTGCATTACTGCTGTTCTCTTCAGGCTTTGAAAGACAGAAACACCTGTCTATACAGATGAAATAGGCTTTGGGGTAGGCTGACCATGCCATTTGCTTTCAGGTGGGAAACCTTGGACTCCTTTTCATGCTACTCTTTTTCATCTACGCTGCTTTAGGAGTGGAGCTCTTTGGAAAACTGGGTAAGTCTCCAAAAGATCATGCTTCAGTGTTAGCTATAGACTTTCTGGGAAGTTCCAGTTTCTCAAAATCAGTATTTATTCAATAAAGGGATTAAATTACTTAATGGCCTTTATTCTCGCTTATGTGTAATGGATGTAAGAGGAATTTCCCTTTAAATTGTTATTGAAACAACAGCCTAACAAAATAAAAGCAGCAACTGTCTTCTCTTTCATTGTTAAACTTTTGCTTTCTCTGCACCATGTACCTTGATGTTGCCTGCAAGATTACAAGAAAAACTTAGAGAAAGTTTATTTACATTTCTTTCTATGGAATATTGACCAAGAAGAAAGGCAGTACAATGACATGTTGCCCTGAGCAACCGAGTTATGCTGCCTGATATCCTGGGACTAGGTCATGGGGAATTCTTTTGTATTTCTGGGCCACAGCCATCTGTTGAGCAGGGTGCTGATGCCATTTCCTGAGATCTACAGGCTGTGAGAAGCCTGAGGTCCCCGTCTCCCTTTTCTGCTGTTGATCTCAAGGTCAGCTGTGTGTCCTCTGCTTATAGCTGTGATCTCCTTCTTTTCAGTATGCAATGATGAGAACCCCTGTGAAGGCATGAGCCGCCATGCCACCTTTGAGAACTTTGGAATGGCCTTCCTCACACTCTTCCAGGTGTCCACAGGCGACAACTGGAATGGGATCATGAAGGTAACTGGGCCTCAGAAGCATGAGTGTCCCTATTGTGGGGAAGGAGAATTGTTAATGTGTAGTCTGTTCAGCAGTGCTTGGACTAGAAAAAGGAATGAGTGCAGGAGCTGGGTTGCCAGATAAGGTCCTTGGGTGAACTAGACTCTTCTTCCCCACCATGGTAACTCAGACCTTGGGCTCATCAAGTCTTACAGACAGCTGGCTGAGAAAAGTGCAAATTGTCCTTTGAAGGAACAAAAAGACTATCCAGGCCAAGAGAGAGTACCAACTGTTGTAAGGTCTGTTATCAAAGCTGAATGCCGGTGCATTGGACATGGCTCTCATTTGCAGAGCAACCAGGGCAATCTAAAATAAATACTTACTTCCTTCAATGGGCATAGAGAGAGGAAAGTTCTTTCAACATGTATGTCACTTTTGAGTCTGGATGGGAGAAGGCAGTACTAGACTGCTCATTTTTGTTCTTGCTCACATGTGTGGGGCTACAGTGGCAGCAGCATGTGATGGTCTGGAATTAGTTTTTTCTGTACAACTTTGGACATATTTACTTGAAGCACAGAACACAATCATGTAGCATCCCAGATTCTTTGAAGACTTAATGACCCCAGAGTGTGTGGGGTAATAGAAATGTCTGCCTTGTTCTTTCCACTGACATTAGTGGTTTTTGACAGGAAGAGCAGCTAAGCTTGTATTCTTACTTTAGTCCTTCCTTCCTTCCTTCCATCGTTTCCTCTCAAACCCACCTTCCCCTCAAGGATACCTTGCGTGACTGCAGCCATGATGACCGGAGCTGCCTCAGCAACTTGCAGTTCATCTCCCCGCTCTACTTTGTCAGCTTTGTGCTCACAGCCCAGTTTGTCCTCATCAATGTGGTGGTAGCTGTGCTCATGAAACACCTTGATGACAGCAACAAGGAGGCCCAGGAAGATGCAGAGATGGATGCTGAGATTGAGCTGGAAATTGCACATGGACTGTGTTCTCGCAAGTCACGCTCCTCAAATTCAGGACAGGGAAAAGGAACAGGAACAGGAGGAGGTGATGGGAGATCAGATCCTGAAGGACGTCTGTGCATGAGATGTTACTCTCCAGCACAAGTGAGTATGCTTTTGAGCTTACCAGACAGACTGCAGCAAATAGTTGTGGGGAGAAGCTAGGCAGCAAAGAGATGACTGAGGACTTAGCAGGAACAGACAGACTCTTCCACCTCAGGGAGCAAGGTTTGCTTTCAGCAGTAGTCTTTTGAGTTGGTAGCATTGTGTGGGGACGGTGTTATGACAGTGGTGGGTCTTGTTCATTGTCATCATGGTGAACCAGAGGGCCAGCAGAGGAGGGATGGAGCAGGTTAACTAAAGGTGTGTTAGTAGTTAATTTGAGTCAGGAAAAGAGAGCTCAGGAGAAGAGAGTGGGGAACTGGCAGAACAAGAGTGAGAGACTCCAGCAGAGCTGAAAGGAAGGTGTGAGTGGTGCTGTGGTACACTGACAGTGAGTGAAGACAGTCCCTCTTTTTTTTTTCTTTTTCACTGAACTCTGGCTCCTTTACACACCCAAAAGGGCAAATGGTCCCCCAGTGACCCTGTGTGGGTGCCTGCAGAACAAGGCGCTGCTCCAGATGAGTCAGGACGGAGAACCAAGCCCCAAATTCACATGAAACCTTAAAGCAAAAAACTCAGCATTCTTAAAATGATCTCTCCCATCCTCCCCCCTTTCTTGTCCCCTAGGAGAACTTATGGCTGGACAGTGTCTCTTTAATTATTAAGGACTCCTTCGACGGGGAGTTAATGATCATCGATAACCTATCGGGCTCCGTCTTCCATCATTACTCCTCGCCGGCCATGTGCGAGAAGTGTAACCATGACAAGCAAGAGGTAACCTGCGTACGAGGATGCGTGAGGGGACTCTTCCCCCAAGACCTGCATATCCACACCCACATGCCCACGTATCATCTGACGTCTGCTCCTGGCTGCAGATTGTGTAGACAGAGAGTGTGTTGATCTGTGTTTGTCAGGAATTGCTGATACAGCCTCTAGTACAGGTCTACTCTTCTTAGCCATCGAGAGTTGTTTGAGCTGGTGGAGAGATGTGCTAGTACACAGGTCAGAAGAGGCTGTATGAGTGTCACATAAACAGGGAGCTGCAGAGAAATGACTATGAAGGCATTCTGGCAGCTCTTGTTGTTCATTTCTCAAGAAAAGCAGAGGCTCAAGCTCATGTTGTGTGGAGGACTCAAAGGACCTTATCCCAGTGACAGCACTTGAGGGCAATTCAGTGGGAGATTTAAGCATGTGTTTTGTCTTAATTTTAAACACGTGATTGTTTATTCCCTGTTGAGGTTGATGAATTAAGCACATGGTTAAACATCTTGTTGAATGCAGTCACTGTCTGTGAGCAAGGGTTGGTTTGTGGTGAAAACCAGTCAATTTGATTAAAAACTACATAAGAATGGGCCCATTGAGAAAGGTTGAGAATCTCTTTTCTGATGTAGAACCTGTTAGCTGACAAATGGGTTGTTGTTAAGAGCAGGACACCAAATGGCTTAGACTTGTGCTTCTGAAGATAGTAGATGATTTGAAAAACTACTTCCTAAGCAATTAGTCATTTCAGATCATGAAACTTCAGGAACAAAGTAGTCTGGGAGAAGCTAGGTGACTAGCATCTGAGTTAGCCAAAAACGTTCACTCGCATTTTGTTTGTAGTTTAATCCATCAAGATGTTGAGCACAATGGATGGACACAACACTTAAATGTATGTTTAAAGTTATTAATGTGTGCTAAAGTGTTTTGGTTTTTTTTCTTGGGTAGAAGTGTTCAGCATCTTTCCCATTTATGCTGCTGGCATCTTATTTTCAAACCAGTTATTTGTACAATTAAGGATTTCTGTAATCACAGCTCTGTTTTTTAAAGATATAGCTGCACCAGTTATTTTCTAAGGGATTTATGTGCATGGTTCAGTGTCTCAGGATGATGTCCCTGGCAGTTTTCATGGACTGTGATCCCAGTGAATAGCTCCTTCTCCACCTACTGCAATTTTCAGTGGTGTTTTTTTTTTTTGTTCCTCATCTTTTGCCAGAAGATTTTTAAATATTCTGCAGTAAGGGATGCTATAAGAACAAAACTTTTCTTTCATACTGTTAACAGCATCTCTTGTCACTGGTATTCTTTCATTCTTGGGCTGGTTAACAGTTAGACATCTGTATATTGGTGGCTGATAGCGTGTTTAGCCAATGGCAGGAGTTTGCCAGTCAGCAGGGGTGAATAATGTCTCCACACATGCAGTTATCTATTCATTTCTTTATTGATTATGGTTTCTGTGTAGAGCCCATGGTGGCTAGAATTTGAGAGCTAGTGGTTCAGTGAAGAGCAGACTATTCTGGCTTTTGTTGTAACCCTTTTTTATGGATGGAGAAGGTTTTCACATTTCATGCTCATGTCTCTACAAGCACAGTTGTAAGGCTGTTTTGGCATAACAAGCACTTAGGCGAGTAATGGATGAGTATGCACATTAAGTGAGCTTGAACAAACACTGTGTTTCTCTACACAAGTAGTTGCTGACTGGTGGCTGTGTAGCGTGTTTGGCATAGCTTCATTGCAGCCTCTCTGGTGTGTCTGGGCTGCAAGCAGCAGTTGTCAGTTTGGGGCTCTCTTAATGGTTGAATGGCACCATGTTCCTATGTCAGAATAACATCCCAAATAAGGACCCCATTTATGCCCTTTATTTAAATCTAACTCTGTTTTCCTGTCCTGTTTATTCAAAGTGCATTATCCATCAGATGGAGACCCCTTTCTGTCTCCAGCATTGGCACAAGCCACTAAACTCCCAGCTCGAAGGAGTCATCTCTCCAAATGTTATGCCTACTTTTACAGCACAAAAGCTGTATCCACCTCTTGCAAACACAAATGCAAAGAAAGACAAGATAAATGGCCGGGAAGCAAGCTGTCCTGACTGAGACAACCCAGAATATAACTCTCCAGAATGAGGTGTTAGTTGTGGGAACTGGTGGGACTCTAGAGACCAGTGACAGAAAGCCAAGCGCAGGAGGGACAGAGCAGATGCTTAGGCTACTAGAAAAGAGAGATGATTTTCAAACATTGTGGGAAAGAGATACTAGGCAGAGAGGAATTGAAAGCTTGGAGGAAAAGGGGTAGGAGAGGGGCACATGTAGTATGAAACAGGCTGAAAGATGAAGCAAGGTCAGGCATGGGACAGGAGCAGAGCAGAGGCTCAAGAATGAGAAAGATGCAGTGGTTAGACTTGGTTTCAGAAAGCAAGAGAGTACAAATAAGAGTGGGCAGGAGGGGTGGTTTAGGAATGGAGAGTAGGATGGAAGACCATGTTAGCTGAGGTCTTGTGTAGGTTAGAGATGAGGGGAGATGGAAGCCACAGGGAATCTGAAGGGAAACAGGGTTTCAGTGATGAAGGTAAGAGAATATGAAAAGCATGATACTGGCATGGGCTGCAAGAGGCATGATTATCCCTGGAATGAAAGAACCTTCACATTTAAGCAGGGGTGTCTGTGGCGCCTTCGGAGAGAGGAGTCCATCTCTCAGCAGATCAGACTCTCCTGTCCCCGGCCTGAGGGAGCCCTCTCCCCAGCTGGCTTTACTTGCAGGGCCTTGTGCCAGCTGTATCACTGGGACAGATTCAGGACTCCTTCCTCTAATTCTGGCATTTTAGGAGCATGGACTGGTGGTGGGCTGCTTGCAGATCATATGTTCAACCTTCCTTAAAAAGCGGATTCTCCTGTCCAGTCCAGGTCTGGTTTCAAGAATAATCCAAGGAGTATAACCCAAAATTGATCTCAGGTCTACAGGCTCTTACTTACCCGCCATAAACAACATGACTGCTTGAAATATGGATGCCAGGCACAATCTCTGATAGCTCCTTTCCCTTCCTGCAGGTCCAGCTGGCTGAAATGGAAGCATTATCCCTCAACTCAGACAAGTCCTCTTCCATCCTTCTAGGAGATGAGTCAGATAATCGCAGCACTTCCCAGCTGAGTCCTAAGGAGATCAAGGTTAGCCCCAGGTGGACATAGGCATGTTGCACCATGTGCTGTATTTCTGCCCCTGACCATTTGAATTGTTCTGTATTAATCCAAATGTCCCTGCTGAGGAATATAAATGCTGGTCACTTTTCAAGATCCTCTCCATAGAGATATATCACGGAGAAGGATTTGAAGAGAAAAAAAACTGATGCATATTTTTGAAAGTTCTCTTTACCACTGTCAGTAACTTCCTCTGAATGAGGCTAAATTTAGGGGATTTGAAATGGAAACCTGAACGTCTCTTAAATGAGTTTGAAAATATCTTTAAAATCAGCTATTCTTGAGACTTTGACAAGTCTGCTCTATCATCTGCCATTAAATTTCACAAGGCTTGGTCCTTATTTTTTCCATCAGGATGGCCAGGACAGCCCTGACTCCAGTGGGGTAGGTGATACGGGGGAGTGCCTGCTCCCAATATCTGGTGTGGAAGGCTCTACAAACCCAGAGAGCTACCTGCATGAAATGGAGAAATCTCCTTTCAACTCAGTCCAGTCTTGGCTAAAGCATGAAAGTACCAAAGGTGAGCACGACACTCATCGTTCTCCAGGTCTGTTGGAAGTGTGGGTTGGTTTGGCTCATCTGCCTCTCCGCTGCGGGGAATGGAGTAAAAGTGACATGAGGTTACTCTAACCAAGAATTAGCTTTCAGTTTGCCAGCCTTCAGGAATGGGACTAGAAGCAATTCCTTCTTTTGCTGCTAGATCTTATATCCTCCCTCAGACATGCATATGTGAAATATCATGAAAGAGGTGGTTCACATTCACAGTTGCGCACCATGCACAGCTAGGTAAGAGTCAGGACAGGCTCCCATGACATGCCAGCTGGATGAGCTGTGCTCACTTGGCATGGTAAAACCTTGCTGCCTCCTGAGACCAGGCTCCTCAGGTCTAGGTTTAGACAATATAATACATCTGCCCTTGGTATAAGCGCTCCAGTTCTTCTCTTGAGCATGCTCTGGCCTCCTGTGGTTATCAGGTTTCCCAAACCGCGATTTTATTTCTCACTCTTCATCCCTTGCCTTACAGGATCTGGGATGAAAGTCCTCTGGCAGCGATAAGTAGTTGAATAAAGGATTTACAGCTCAGCATTTCTCTGCAAGAGCAGCAGCAGGAGAGGCAAGCTGGGCCATTGCTTTATGTCTCTGAGCTGTGTTAGATCTTCTGGGTCTGGTGCAGGTTTTGGTCCTTGTGTAGAAAGGGAAATCTATGGTGTGAACAGTAGACTGAGGCATTTTGGGCAGAAGTGTGTGTTATGAAATATCCTGCATATAATGGACTTGCAGGATGCTTGGTGTAACAACAGCAAAGGCACCAAATCAGATTGGAGAACTCTTCAATCTTTTTTTTTTCCTGTTTCTGTTCTCCTTCCCATTTTTTTTATGCTTTGTCAGTCCCTCCCAGCCCCTTCTCTCCAGGTGCATCTTGCCCTCTATTACCTGTACCAGCAGAATTTTTCCACCCAGCCATCTCAGCTGCCCAGACAGGGCCTGAGGAAGTCTCAAGTCCATGCAACCTTCCTAAGATCTCTCTGCAAGGCTCATGGGCATCACTGAGATCTCCGAGTGTGAACTGTTCGCTTCTTCATCAGGTGAGGACCCTTGCTTCCCTCTGCTAGGAAAGCTTGTTCTTCACATTACACCCAAACAGAGGGGAATGAATAAGGAGAAAGGCAAAGGAAGTATAGAGGCAGCTGTGGCCATGGGCTGAATGACCTGATCTAACCTGTTGCAGGAGCAGAGGGGACTGCAGAAGGGCTAGGGAGGTGAGAAGGTTATGTGGCAAAGGGGTGTTGTATAAATCTCGCCCCCTGGAATCATATATTCTTCTGCTTTAGATCAAAAAATATTTTGGCAGCTGCAGCCAGCCCCACATGAAGATGAAATCACATCACCTTTTAGCTCACTCCTGGATCCCCTGCACTGAGTGAGCTGCAGACACCTGCGTGCACAGCAGCCACAGTG
Organism: Galbula dea; assembly: GCA_013399015.1. Classification (NCBI taxonomy): domain Eukaryota; kingdom Metazoa; phylum Chordata; class Aves; order Piciformes; family Galbulidae; genus Galbula; species Galbula dea. The sequence goes on along the minus strand of VWZX01002922.1, from coordinate 668,667 downwards.
TGAGCCAGGGAAATGACAGCTATACAGCCTCCTAGGTGCTTCTTAGCACCATAACTCTAGATCATGCACCTTCTTGGTTGGAAAAGGCTTCTCCCCACCTACCTCCTCCACAGCCCTTTGTGCCACATCCACTCATCACATCCCTGAGCTCACTGTTTTCCACTGCCCACTTAGCTCTTAGAAATGTACTCTCTCTTTCTGAAAAGGCAGCTATTTCTCACTAATGAAAGAGAAGAATAAAGGTGTTGAGGGAACATCAAATGCCTCTGAAGAGCAGAGGAGGTAGAGATGAAAGTCCAGTAGAGATTTCTTTTATTGTTCTTGGAAGATACTCCATGAACAATTCCTGTTTGTGGAGTATAGGGACACTCTACTCCAGACAAACTAAAACCAAGAAATCATATGTTATCTAGTTCTATGTTACAAACACTGTTGCCACAATACAAATGTGTATAAATTCATCAAGGATAAATTTAGCCTCAAGCTGCAACCGCCAGGTTGTTGCAGTGTTGAAACTTCTGGTTTAAGTTTAGACATGAGGAGAAAGAGCTCTGGAGCTGGCACACTACTAGGGCAAAGTACCAAACTGTTATAAAGGAGAAACTGGTAAACATCTGATTATGTGGTGCAGACTGTATTGAGTAGCTATGGTTCAGAAGACCTTTTCCAGTCCTACATGCATCATTCCCAGTGCTGTATTGCAGTGATGACTTCATAGCGCAGACCAATTTCCTAGGAATGCAGCTTAACTAGCTGAGCCTTGATACAAGCAAATTAAGGCCGTTTCGCCTTTCTGCTAGAAAAGGACTCCCCCTATTCTGCCCTAAATACCATCATTGTCACAAGTGCTGATCAGAAGAACTGCGAGGCCTCTTTTTCCTCCCCAAACATTGCTGATTTTTACTGAGAGGAGATCTATGTACAGAAGTCCTCTGTTTTCTGGCCAGCTGATGGTTTTCATGTGTCTGCAGCCTGTGTGGCAGGTTCTCAGGGAAGCCAAGAGCAAGGACCCACAGGGAACCTCTGCTTTGCTACCTCTTGGACTACCAGTGGTCAGAGACAGCCAAGCAGCAGGGGCTGCAGAGCTTACAGACCCAGCACCTCCTCCCTTTGGCAGAGCATTTCACGTAGGAGGGGAATAATTATCCTGAGGCAGAATAAGATCAGAGCTCAAAATACTGAAACCTTTCCTCCTCCTCCAGAAAAGAATCCTCTGGGCAAGCTGCATGGCTGGAGCTTTGTAGCATTGCTCACGTAGCTTGTAGCTGTCCTCCTCAGCAAAGTGAGAGAGGAATTGGAGTTTTTCACCTTTTCCTGTAATTGTGTTTTATTTTCACTCCGAAAAAAGAGGACAGTCTCTTCTACACTGCTCATTTCTTTCCTGAGAGAACTGTGTTTTCACACTACTGCTCCTCAGGCCCCTGAGAGCGATACTTCCCTGGACACCAGGAGCAGCAGCTCAGCAGGCAGCCTGCAGACTACGCTGGAAGACAGCCTCAACCTCAGCGACTCTCCCCAGTGCACTCTTGATCTTCCGGTGGCTTTGTGCCCCATGCCAGCTGCCGACAGCCAAAGACCCCTGGCAGCACCCATCTCCCCCACCTCCCGCCGCCGGAGCCTGAGGGGCAGGGGGCTCTTCAGCCTGCGAAGCATCTGTCGTCACCAGCGCAGCCACAGCAGTGGTGGGAGCACCAGCCCTGGCTGCACCCACCACGACTCCATGGACCCCTCGGATGAGGAGGGGGCAGGCAGCAGCCTGCGGGGGGGCGGCAACAACAGTGAGCCCTCCGAGACCCTCAGCAGCCTCTCGTTGACCTCCCTCTTCTCGCCCCCACCTCCGGGGCTGACATTGGTGAAGAAGTGCAGCAGCACCAGCAGCCTCCATGGCAGTCCCTCGCTCCGCCGCCCTGCTGCCCACCACACCAAGCCCTTCTACACTGTTGACCCCCGAGGCTTCCTCTCAATGCCCTCCTGGGTGACGGACTTCTGCAAGGACACCCCCTCACCCAGGGAAGGAGAGGAGCCAGATGGCCCTGGCAGACTGGGAACAGGGGACTGCAGCTCCCCACTCCCGTCCAAGCTGGACCTGGGCGATGGAGTTAGCAAGAGGAACAGATGAGGGTCCTTGGGGTGAAGGGAAGCGAGTGTTCGGCCGCCGGCATGGGGAGTATGTTTCTCTAGCTTCTCCCCAGCAGCAATTCCAAAGGATTTGCAAGAAAAAGAACCAGGCAAACAAAAATTTATGAATATATATATATACATAAATATATATATATATAAAAAAAATAAATACTCTGGTACCGTACCTCAGAGGCATGGGAGAGTGCAAGCAATATGGGGACAGTCCTGTCTGAGGGCAAGACCTGAACCATCACCACAGAGACCATAAGTGACAAGAAAAGGCCATGGGGCTGGGAGGGGCAGACCTTCCAGCCAGGTGACTGTTGTGTGGCAGCTGTTTAGTTATATACATAGAGAGAGATATCAATTTATTTATTTTTTTTTACTGAGAGATTATGTATTTCAGAAAGTGCTAAGGAGGAACAAGCGAATGGGGGCTGATGGAGGTGCTACACCAAAGGAGGGCAGGGGCAAAGTGGAGTGATCAGCAAAGGAAGAGCATCTGGGGTTTGCCTTGCCTGTTTCTGGGAACTTCCTTATTGTCCATGCTTCCATTTCAAACATTAAAAATTCTGGGCTAGATCTTCATGTCGAGCCCCAATTTGCACAATGTGATTGTGCACTTCTGTTGGTGTAAAAGCAGCAGAGCTCTGGCTTGAGGTGGATTCATGCTGATTTACAGCAGGTGAAAATCTGGCCCCGGCAGCAGGGAAAAGCAGCCATGAAGCATTGGAATCGTTTTGAGGTGAAAAGCCTTGCTTTGAAGGGAATGTTGTGAACACAGCAGGCATGCTCATGGGAGGAGGGGATGGGGGCTACATATTTTTGTTGCTGTTTTTTTGGCTTTGTCTTTTTCATTTTCCAAAGAAAGAAAGGGCAAAAAATTAAAAGGTACTTGGAGAAAGTTGGAGTAGGAGAGGCAGGGTAGAGGAGGAGGGGGAGATAAAAGGGGAGAGGAAATTTAACTTTTCCCCCTTTCATTTGCAGTAATTATGTTTTAGAAGCGCAAAGGTGCAAAAACCACCTCTAGAGAAACCTATCTGCTATTTTTGTATCTATAGCTATATATATTAAAAGAAAACAAAAACTAGAATTAAAAAATAAAAAGCAAAGAGGGCTTCAGTAACACAAAAAGTAGTCAGTCCCCTGGCTGAGGGCTGTCTCTGTTCCAAGTTCTGGCAGGAAGACCCTACAAGAACACCCTTGGCTTGCTGGTGGCTCTGACTGCTCTCCATCGTCACCTTCATCCTCAGGCATTTTCCTAATTTGCATCAGTGTAGCTGGGACCAGAGTCCCACTCAGTGCCAACCATGGACATGCAGAGCAGGGAATACTGGCGCATGTGTGCGTGCATGCAAATATAAGGATGTTTATGTGCATTGTGTCCAGGCTAACTGGCTCACCAGATGGAGAAAAGGGGGAGAGGGAGAAGGAGAACTGCAGCTCTCCTTGCCTCTGCCTTGCAGGGGAGTATGAGTGAGGATGGCTGCAGTGTGGAGGGCAAGGGCAGATCAATTCTGTGAACCATGACCCGCCTCAGGATCCCAGGTTCAATCCAGCAGACATGGTTCTCTCCCAATGTGGTTGCAGCAAAGCCTCAGAAGGCCAGGTCCCTCCTTGCCTTTCCAGTTGTATGACTACACGTCTCCTTCTGGATCAACTCCTTCACTAACTCCAAAGATTTCTGCCCTTCTAAGGTTTGCAGATGGGTAGGAAACCCAGCCACCCAGAGGGCACAAAGAATTTTGGAAGTCACCTACCACCCCAGGGAAGTTCTTCTAAAGTGTGTCAGAGAAGAGAGAGAGAAGGCCAGCAGGGAGAGGATAGCAACCCAATGGAGACAGGGAGGTTTGGAGGCTGGTGCACACCGCTCAGAAGACCAGGGCTCCCTTGGAAATTCCTGTTCCATTTTTTCCATCAGATCAAGAGAGGCCCAACAGCCCTTCCAGAGCTCTCCCAGCTGGCATATGAAACATTGTGAAGTTGGCAGTACAAAACAGATGTTCTGCTTTTATTGTGACCTGTCTGATTTTTAAGCAGCTGCTGCATCTTACAAAGCGGGGCTGTAAACAGCAACCACGTCAAATGGACCAACAGCCAGGAAAAGGATAATTGTTACATTACTGTGTGGACTTGATTTATTTGCTGGAAGGGAGTGTTTGTGTTGCAAGCATGCACACTGACTGCAGGGAGGTCAGATCTGTGGGGCAAGGACAGGAGAACCTGGGTCCTTCTAGGTCCTTGTCCTTGCAGAAAGGATGCTGATCCAGATTTATTAAAGCAATAATAAGGATCTTTAAATGTTTTATTTGCACTGGTGATTCTTTGGATAAGTTGCCCCTGCCTGCTCTCCTGTAGGCAGAGAGGAGAGACATGACATTTCACAGGAAATGTCCCTAGGATGGATGCTCTCTCAGCTTATACTCAATTGTCCCTGGAAGTGACTTGCAAGAAAAAACTTCTTTTTTTCCTTTATGGCTTGGAGTTTGTGCCATTCATTTTGCTCTGCATGATATCTCCCTTTTACCTCCCAGTAGGGTCATGCCATCACTCCCGCCTCCCCACAAAAATGCTTTCACCCTCTGCCATATGACTAGAGCAAAAGGCTTCTGGCTTAGGAAAGAGGTTGCTATGGAAACAGAAGACTAGGTTATCTTTAGAGAATATTTTGTCTCTCTCTTTTAATTATTTACTAACTGTTTGAAGAAGGAGGAAACATCCATCCTTCCCAAAGTGGAGGCATAATACTAAAACCCAGCAAATGCCTTGTGTTTTTTGGCTGGGCAGGTTGTGCAGTTTCTCCTGGCAAGAGCTGCCTTTCCCAGCTATGTCTGGCTGTTGGCACCAGGAAAAACCTCTGTCATCACCCACCCACCTCCTAGACAACACCTGAGGGCAGCCCAGGATTTGCCCAGGCATCTTTTCAGCCTCCGATACTCACCACTTCCCACGGGGGACTATATTGCAGGCAGCTCCTGCCAAGATGCTCTTTGCTGTTGTCAGCCCGATATTCCTCTGGTTTGTCCTGCTGCCACAGTACCCTCATGCCACCTCATGTCGTTACCCTCCCCCACGTCTGCCATCAAAAGCAGCCCCTTTCCCTGCTCAATCCTGAGCTCCTCCACACACTCACACGCCACTCCCGTGTCCTGCTCCAGCTTTTGCTCTACCAAGCTAGGCATACTTGGCTCATTTCATCTTGGCTTAACAGCTGGTTCCTCCACCTCTTTTCAACATTTTTCTGAATCTTTTTTTCTAAGCCTTCCCTGTACATTTTCCCCTCTTGCCATGGCCTCTGGGCTTTTTGGTGTGGTTTATGGCAGCTGCAGAGCACAGCCCACCCCTAATACTTCTCACCTTCTTTGCACATGAAATCCTCAACCACTTGAACTTGCCCATGGGAATCACACCGGTATTTGGTATTTCTTCTGCACTCAGAGACCTTATGACAGCACTGCCAAATGAATGAAGTGTACTGGTAGGTGTACTACTTCTAGTGGCTTCTCCATGTTGTCTGTCTTCCATACTACTGCCGGAAGTTTCCTTGTGAAATTGGATACATGAGAAACAATTACCAGTGTGACCGCTCTTTTCATTCATGGGAAGTTGGCAGTGTGATGAATTTTCATTTTGTTTGTTTTATTTGGGAGGGTTTTGTGAGGCCAGGTCCTGCGAGGGACCAAACACCAACAGATTTCTGTGAAATTAATGCTAGTTGAGCAGGCCTAGGATGGGGGGGCGGGGAATGGAAAGGGTGATTGAGCAGGAAAGTGAGCAGCATTTTTCAGACAAAAGAAACATAAGCAGAAAACTTCAATGTCTTCAATTTCCTACTTTCCTTTTTGCTGAGAATGAAATTATTCCTACCAAAATGGCTCTCATGTCTACAATGCTCCCTCAGGGCATCACAGAAGTGTTGTGTCCTGGGTGGCCCCTAGTGACTGTCTCCTCATGACACCAGGCCACTTGTCCACCCCAAATGGGTGACACCAGACAGTAAGGTGACCACAAAATGCTGCAAATGTGCCCTGTGCACCCACTGTGCAACAACATCAAAAGGCGTTGTAGCAGCTGCTCAGGAGCAGAGGTTTTGTTTTAGCTAAAGTAACAAAAACCTCAAAATTTATTATGGAAGATGTGGAGGTAAGCAGCTTTTGTTTGCTTGTTCTCAACACCAGAATTTCACAGAGAAGAGAAAAATTAAACTACAGTGATTTTCCGACTAGCTGTGATATAAAACACGCAGAGCTCCTTGTAGGAAGCACCTTGTACTTTGCAAAATCAAGCCCCTGGTTGTATGCCACCCAGTTCAGCTTGTCTGCATGTGATCTGACTTCCCAAATACTCCTTTCCCTCATCTTCATGAATACTTTATTTTATGTCATCTGCCTTTTTTCTCATCTTTTCCCATGTTATTTTTGTAACTTGCTAGGGACTGGCTTCCAGTAGGAACTCAGTATCTCTGTGTCTTTTGAATTATCATTCATTGCTTCTATCTCATTTAGACACACATGTTTCTTCTCTAGCACTTTTTCTGCATATTTCTAAGCCCCCTGTTTATTTCTGCTAAGATCCTGTCACACTTTGAGAGGGAGCTGGCAATGTGATATTCAATATTTAAGACTCCGGGCCACTGCAGAGTAGGTGTGCCCAAATTACAAGGAAGAGCTCTCACTAACACCAAAACCGTATCCCAGCCTGTGTTTTGCAACATGCCTCCACTTTTGCTCCTACAGCATTCGTAGTAATAAGGACTCCGCCCTCTCACCTATGCCAGCAATGGGATTACGCATCTGGACCTTAGGGCTGGGCACATTCTTAGTGTTGCTTTGTATGTCAGCAGAGCTGCTGAGCATCTTTCATGTTCATGACATTAATAGGAGCAAGGAGGACACAGCATCTTACAAAGTTGCTCCCATTAGCAGTTCAGCTGTTGCCATGTAAGCCACAGGAGGCTCCAGCTCGTGATCCCTCTTTTCTGTGCAGCACCATAGGCACAGAGGAATACAAATCTTTTTCCTTAGCAGTTTTGTTTGTAGTTACCAAAATCAACAGATATGGCTTTCTGTTTCTCTCATAGTCCCTGGAGCAGAATGACAGAGTGAGAGAGACACTGTTTTTGCAAGGATGTTTTCCTGGAGACCAGAGCACTTTAACCACTCTGGCTAACACTGGTTTAGTTATCTATTTTATTTCTGAAAACTTTGAAAGATGCTGTGGCTTGGGGTTGGTTTTTTGTTTTCTGGTTGCTGAGACAGTGTCAGTGCATGTAGTGCTCTGTGAAAAACCACAGCAGCTGCTCCTGCAGTGGTTCCCCTCCCTTTCCTCCATGCAGTGGGATTTGCTGCCTGTCATTGCCCTACTGCCACGACTTTCTTTTTCTTCTTATCTTCCACTGTTCCTTCATGGAGCCTGCAGACTGTCTCCAAAAAGGGGGTTGGTAACCACTCAGCACAAGCAGGTGGGGATGGCTGCACTTCCCTTGGTCAGAAACACCTGTAGGGGCTAAGATGCTTCAAACCAAATCATTGGCAATAACATAGGCCATGTGGTTGGCAGTCTGAAGAGAAAATATTTTTCAGTGAAACGTGTTTTATCTGAGCTCTTGGTCTTAAATTGCAAAGTGCCTTCTTAGAAGAGAGCTACTCACCCACACACAAGGAGGAGAAGCGTCATGCAAGAACCCAAGGTACGTGGTCCATGCACAGGCAGGCATTTTTATTACCCCTTCAAGTCCTTGGTATGAGCCTTGCTTTTGACCTGTCACTGTTTTGGATAAGAAGTACCAGGTGGGTTTCCTCTAAAATTACCACCATCACCTTTAGCTGCACCTAATAATTGCTGGGATGGTAACAATGAAGCAGATTACTCCATTTCTCCTTTCAATTACAGCTTCACAAACACAGTTCATTTATGTTCCTGTTTATGTACTTCTTTCACATCCATTTCTGAGCCATATGAAGGGTTTGTTTCAAGATACGATCTACACACAGAAATACTACACACATTTTAGATAATGATAGATATTTTTAAGAAAAAGTTGAGTGCACTGTAAATGGGGTGGCATGGATAAAATTATCTCCTTCTACATGTGTACACACCCCCCTTACACTTATATTTCTTGCCACTAAAAGTCACCCTCCATTTAACGTAGAGTTAATAACACATGAGAGACTATTAATGATCATTGGCTACCCAGGCATAGGAAATAAATCAGGAAGAAATAAAAAAAGGATGGTGGAGGAAAAAAGCCAACAACAAATAACATCGTATTAAATAAAAAAAAAGAGACACTTTTGAAAATCCCTTGACGTCTGCTCAGTATTTATTCTACTATTCCCATAGTCACTGCTGCTCTGTGTGCATATTTGTAGGTTGGCAGGTACCTGTTTCAGGGTAGCTGTAGTTTATAAACAGATCTCCCACTGGTCTTCTTTCTTTTCAGGTGTATATTAAAGCAATAAACAGCACAAACTGCTGACACTACTCACCAGTAGTCCCCACAGCACTGATACAGGCAATGCCTGGGCAGCACTACTATCACTATCTACAGTGAGTTGCAGAGGTCTCTGCTCACCTTAGGGCAGGGAGGTCCCCTCTAGCCATGCACCATGGACCTGGAACAAGGGGCAAACTCAAAGTGTCGCAGCCTGAGGAGCTAGTCATGGTTTGGTTGCAACCTGTGCTAGTCATTATGGCATGCCCATGGTTGCTGCTCTGGGGACCAGCATCTGTGCTGGTGGGAAATAGGGGGAGCAGGGCTAGCAGGTAGCTGTGGCAGACCTCATGGTGAGGCATGCAGGGGCCCAATGCTTCTGGAGCCACAACGTATGTATGACATGGTGTGCGTATGTGTGTGTGTACTTACACTCTGGGGACCACCAGGACTCCCCTTGCACAGTGTAAATTGCTACTCCATCTGCAATTCAGGACTTGAGCTGTGACACTTCAGCATCAATGATTCCCTCAGGAACATAAAGAGGTCATATGTCCATATCAAAACATGTTGAAATACTCTGTCTTTTGGGCAAGGACCTGCAGGCACCTACATAAAGGAGGCCAGAGAAACAACAGCGCTCTGTGATGAAAACCATGAGTGTGCAGAGCCTTGGCTGCAGCAGACAGGTGTGGTGAGCATCCCTGTGCTGCTCATGAATTCAGAAGTTTAGTTATCACCTACCTCAACATTCCTCCTATGTGGGTTTGCATGTGAAATGGAGACAGTGTTGGCAGTCAGAGGGAACCAGGAGCCCCTGACCCTGACATCCTGGAGCTTGGTCTGACCCATAACTTGGGATTTTGGTTTCAGTCCTGAGTATCTCTGATGTGGGAATGGCTGAACAGCCCAAAATCCCACAACAAGGGCAACAGGAATGATCCTGCTAACTATAGGCTAACTTCTAGCCTAACTATAGGCTAACTATAGTCTCACTTCTGTGCCCGGCAAAATTATGGAGAGGATTATTCTAGGTGCTATAGACAAGCATCTGACAGATAATGCTGTCATTGGTCCTAGCCAGCATGGGTTAATGAAGGGGAAATCATGTTTAACTAACTTGATTTCCTTTTACGATAAAATCACCCATCTAGTTGATCAAGGGAGACCAGCTGATGTCATCTTTCTGGACTTGAGCAAGGCTTTTGATACTGTCTCCCGCAGCATCCTAATGGATAAATTGTCAATGATTCAACTAGACAGGAGAATCAGGAGGTGGGTGAATAACTGGTTTAGGGGTCGGGCTCAGATGGTTTTGGTGAATGGAACTATGTCGGGGTGGCGACAAGTGACAAGTGGGGTCCCACAGGGATCCATCTTGGGACCAGTGCTGTTTAATATCTTTATAAATGACATGGATGTAGGACTGGGATGTATAATAAGTAAATTTGCAGATGATGCTAAATTGGGAAGTGCTGTTGACTCTAGCGAGGGCAGAGAGGCACTTCAGAGGGATCTTAATAGATTAGAGGACTGGGCTGCCTTAAACCATATGAAATTTAACAAGGACAAGTGCTGGGTTCTGCACTTGGGTAGGGCCAACCCAAAAACAACTTACCAGCTGGGGAATGTGAGGCTGGAGAGTAGTACTGTGGAGAGGGATCTGGGTGTTTTGGTAGATGATAGGTTTAATATGAGCCAGCAATGTGCATTGGCGGCTACGAGGGCCAATAGGATTCTGGGGTGCATCAAGCACTCCATTACTAGCCTATCGAGGGAAGTACTGATCCCACTCTACTCGGCTCTGGTGCGGCCTCACCTGGAGTACTGTGTGCAGTTTTGGGCGCCACAGTACAAGAAGGACACGAGGTTGTTAGAGAATGTCCAGAGGAGGGCCACAAGGATGGTAAAGGGAATGGAGGGGAAGTGTTAGGAGGAAAGGCTGAAAGCACTTGGTCTGTTCAGCCTGGAAAAGAGGAGACTTAGGGGAGACATCATAGCTGTTTATAACTTTCTCACCAGGGAGGGACGGGTGGGTACTGACCTCTTCTCTCTGGTGGCTGGTGACGGTACGTGGGGGAATGGCATGAAGCTATGCCGGGGGAGACTTAGATTGAATATTCGTGGGAGCTTCTTTACCCAGAGGGTGGTGGAGCGTTGGAACAAGCTCCCCAGGGAGGCTGTCATGGTCCCTACTCTCACAGAATTTAAGAAGCACTTAGATAAGGCACTTAGGCACATGGTGTGACTGTGGAGTTGTCCTGTGCCTAAACATGAGTTGGACTAGATGAACCTAATGGGTCCCTTCCAACTCTGGAGATTCTGTGATTCTGTGAACAAAGCAAGAGTGACAATGCAGGTGCCAGAACTGTGACCAGAGTCAAGCCTGGGGCTCTGGATCCTGCTCTAGATTTATCCCTTCAGGCCTCATCCATACTCCTGCTTTGTGATCACAACGGAGGCAGAGCCATCAGCTCCAGTGCAGCTAACTCTGAGCCCTGGTCTGGTGAGACCTGTTGGCAGGCTAAGCCCGGGGCATGGGGGTTCTGGCTTCAGTCCAGCCTGACTGGTAAACAGCCTTTCCTTTTGTGCTTGGACGGACACAGCATTTTAATGTTTATTTGTGTCCAACCAGGCAAAAATACAGCCTAGGTAACAAAGAGTTGAAAAGGCCTGAGGGGAATTTACACTAATGATAGAGGAAGTTAGTTAAGGGTCTGGAGGAGGTGAAGATCTGCTTGAGACAAGGATGATTCAACCTGAGGGACACCCTGAGGGTGCGGATTTCTTCCCTCCAGCTTCGCTCTCACTAACACTGCATTTTTCTGCTTTGTAAATACTGCAGGAATCAATGCAGCGTCTAATGGGGAACTTTTGACATTTGAGGTAGGTTCATCTCAGAATCAAGTGTATAAATCTGATTCATCTAAAGTCCAGAAATGGAAAGCAGATGCTGACTCACAGCCACCTGCCTGCCCAGGATCTCCTGGTGGCAGCTGCAAAGGGACAGGACCCATAGGTGTGGAAAGCTGTGGGGCCGTTGAAGGATGTGTCTGAGCTTGAAGACAGAGAGGGAAAGAGGCAGCATGGCTGTTTGTGTTGTTTGCTTTGCACTGGTGATGAAGTGGTATAATTTTCATGCTAAATGTTAATTTTCTGCTTTGCTGGCCTCAGAATCGCCTGCATTCATATCCTTCATTGCAGCAATTAAAGGGCTGGATGCTTGAGCTCAGGCACTTGTGATGAGCATGATTTTAATCGGTGTGCCCAGGATAGAAGAAGGAATGTGATTGCCTTGCTGTTGCTGTGGGAACACATGAGAGTAAACCCGGGCCTGTGAGGGGTAGGAGAGCCTTCACATACATTTTCTCCAGCTCAGGACTGGACTGGGGAGTGTGGGCTTGCCACATCTTCCACCTCTCGGTCTGGTCAGGAATTGCTATACAACTTCAATAAAACATTGAAACAAATCATCTGTTCCCCTGCCTCCAGTTTCGACACCATGATGCTACCCTCCAAGGTGCTGTGCACCACACAGAGGTCCCCAGCACATTGCAGGCCAGGCCGAACATCATTGGCCTGTTCCTTTTGATGGGAAGGCAGGGCAGAGAGAGGGCCATGCAGCACATACAGTATTTCCAGGTGTTCCTGTGTGCAGAAAGAGGCAGTTATATAGGTCCCTGATAGTTATATAGGTTATATAGGCAGTTATATATATTATATAGGTCCCTGCTATGAGATAACAGCTGAGGTTGCTCTGCACATGTGGGCAAGAGAGTCCTCTTGTGAAAGTGCTTGGAAAGACATTAGCATCTAAGTACTTAAGCATTTACACTGTTTATCTGAATCATAAAGCTTCTACTGCTGGGTATGCTAATAGATTCCCGACTCTCCAGCAGGCTTAAACTTCCATCTGATGGGGAATATGGGGCACGTCACTTCAATCCTTGCTGCTTTATTTTCCCTCAGTGTGGCTCAATGCCCTTGTTTTCAGGGAGGGGACCATCCTGCCACGGTTCCCAGCAAAGCCATAACTCTACTACTGCTGTTACAGCACTACGGGAGCCACAGCAGTTGGCATGGGCAAAAACTCCTTGAGAGATGGAGTTGGGAGTGAATCCAGGGCTCCTTCTCCTTCTGTTAAGGGGTTTCGATGTGCACGGGCATCTGTAGAAAAGGAACACCAAGCCCATATCAAAACTGCAGGAGGCAGTGGGAGGAGAATTGGAGAAATAACGTTTCTGGGGCAGAAACAAGTTTCCTAGGTCATACTTTCAGCTTCTCCTTGAATTTATCTCAAGTCCTTCCTATACTCCCCTCTCCTCTTTTCTTCCTTTCTTTACTGAGCTTATGTAGTTGGCTCCAGGGGGGACATAAGGGAGCAGATCAGTCACAAGACCCTTTCATCTGACATGGGGCTACTTGTGCAGGTCTCTTTACAGCCCCGTGCCATTTTGGTCTTTCAGCATGTGGCTCATGTTTCTTAAGACCTTTTCAAGTTCAGGAGTCACTACTGCTTTACTGCTTCTTGCCTGAGACAACTGTCTATGGAGAGCCGTTTTCCCTAGTCCCACCCCTGGCTTTCAGCATCGCTTCCGTTACATCCTTTGTCAAGGGAACTGATGCATGCCCCCTGCAGGGACCTCCCCGGTCACTTCAAGGTCTCATCTCTGTCTCACCCGTGTGCCCTCACAGCCCATCTCACATTCTGGGTGCTAGAAGACAGGAAGGGATGTGGGAAAATACAGACTTGTTTTCCAACAGCTCCCAGTAGGTCTGAGAATTCCCTGCAAATGTTCTGAGAAGGAAGCCTTCTGTCCATGCTGCCTCTGGGAAGTGGAAAGGGAGAAGGAGACATTAGCTGGCTGATGCTGGCTGTGTCTGTTCCTGGTCTGTTCCCAGGAACCAGGCTCAGGGCATGCTAGCATCCAGGATGATGGGCACAGCGTGAGGAGGCAGCCCCAGGTGTCAGGCAGGAGTGCACTTAGCCCATAGGGCTGTGGACCACAGGGGGTGGTGGAGACAAACCCGACTTTGCTTGACTTAGGTACGCTGTGCACTTATTTGTGAAGAGGTGGAAGGAGACAGCTTCAGCATGAGCTCCACAAGTACATGTGGTACTTGAGACCACACAGGCCTGTGCTAGGGTACTTTCACTGCTCCCTGCACCCAATCTAGCAGGAAATTAAACTAGCCTAGGATGACTTCAGCTGCTGCAATTCTACCACTGACGGCCACAAAGATATATCTCATATTTGTCTTACTCCTTGACTCTCCATTCCTCCATCTAATATTCCTATCTGTTTCCCCATTTTGTGAACCAACCACTTTCTGTGGAAGTCAGAGGTGACAATTGCAGTCAACACAAAAATCAGAGCAGCTGGTTTTGTTTCCTTCACCAGTTCAGAGAAGATTTTGAATCTTCTCTCCAGACTAGCCACCATATCTCAATGCCTGTCCTGTTCCCTTCAGTAAATTTTACCTCACAGGCATTTGAACTCTTTTGTGGCGTAATGACATACCATACACTTTCCTTGTTTTTCTGGAGGGTTTAGCAATGCCATTGCTCTTTATTCAGGTAGGAAGCTAGGTAGCCTTGGTAAGCAGTGGCAAACCTGGTCAAACAGCCCTTGAATACCTGCAACAAAACTCCACAACACTACATATCTCTCCAGCACTCAATGTTTGGGCAGGTCAGCTGTACAGTACAGTTAAAGAAGAGCTGGCTTTGCATAGCACGGGCTACAAGATACACATCTCTTTGATCTTCTGCTTGCCAGCAGGAGTCAACCTGAAGGCCAAGGTGGAGGAGGAAATGGTTGCTCAGGAGGTGGGTTCTTCCCTCCACGGAGCTCACAGCTCCTGCCCAGCAGGACCCCCTATCAGGCCCCATCTGACATCTCTGAAAAGCATCTTTTCTGCCTGGGCCAGCACTCGAGAAGGGAGGACAGACACAGTGAGCACAAGTGAGCCAGAGGCAATGGGTTTGGGCTTGTTTTTTTTTTAGTTTTGTTTGTTTGGGGTTTTGTTGGTTGATTGGTTGGTTTTGTTTGGGTCGTTTGTTTCAGGGTTTTTTTAACCTATAACCAGCAGCAGCACCTGAGGCAAAGTGTTATTTCTCTTTTTGTCACCAAAATATGGACTTCCAGGGTTCAGGCATGTGGGGGGGCAGGAACAGGAGATGCCTGCAGGGTGGAGTAAAGGGGCCACATTTAGACCCACTGCACATCCTGAAGGTCTGTGTAAGCCAGAGCTCCCTGCTCTAGATGGGAGGACAAGCACGACCCTGGCCAGAGCAGACACAGAAGCAGTGAATTCCTCTCCTTCAGAAACATGGGTCAAAAGGGCCTTTTCTTCCTCATGCTGGCTGAAGTCTTTGCTCAGCCCCTCTTCCTCCCACTGTGCACCAATGACAGCACAAGGAGGAGAAAAGCTGGAGATTGACAGCCACAAGGGATTTCTGTTGCTATTTAGGGTAAAACTCTATTAATCTCTTCTGTCTTTCCATTTGTTTTGCTATCTCCCTCTTTTTTCCTTCCTTCCCCCATTCTCAAGCCCCAAACCTTTCCCTCAAGACCAGCCTTCCTTTCCCTTTTGTTCTAGTCCTCCTTGCCTTTTCTGTCAGTGAAGAATTACATAAGCCTCTGTGGAGACAAACCCAGGAGGTACCTTCTCCTTTTATTCCCTGGGTAGGATATTGATACAGTTAAAGAAGAAACACCTCATTTGCCACATTTGTTTTAATATCAATTCCAGCATGCAGCAGGTCAGGGCTTGGCAAGCATCCTTAGAGCTGCAGACACGCTTGCAATGTGTGAACTTGCTATGAGGTCTCAAATCCCCTATGCACGCAGATGTCTGCCACCTGAAGTGGCAACAACCACCCTTCAGGCACAGCTGAGACCAAGGAAGGTGGAGTCTTACCAGCAACCAGGGCTCCCCATCACCCAGATAAGGCCCACCTTGAAGCTTCATAATAAAGAGGGCTATAGGGTATCAGATGCAGGGTAGTTGCATTTAATGGGTAATGGAACAACCTGAAGGTAGTAAAAGCAAATAAAAAAGGGAAGGGCAGAGGAAAAGAAGAGGGTTTTTTTCCCTCTACATAGCTTTCTTGACTGGGGGTGTCCCTTGGTTCTGCTCTCTCATATTTGTGCTACCAGAGCAAATATACCTCCTTTTATAAATGTTGACCTCAAGCTATGTAGTAATTCTCAGGCCAACTTAACCTGTACTCAGTCACTCACAGTGGCTTCTCACTATGATACTGTTGTATTGCTTTTGCTGCAAGCACCAAAGGGAAAGGCTGCTAGATGCTTTCCTTTGGATGTCAATTCCAGGTATGTTTCAGCATCTGGCCATTTTTTTTGTTTGTTTGTTTCTTCCTCTTAATCCTAATATTGTAAAAGTAGCAAAGTTTCCTGTTATGCTTTTTGCCGTGTTTCTACTTCAGAGCTGACTTTATCTCTGTGTTTTCCTTTTCCTGTTAATCTCAGGAATTAAAATAGTTGTGCAATTGGTGACTTGAGCTTTTAGAAATATTTTCTCCTTTAAAAAAAAACAAACCTGCAATGAGCAGTGCTTTTATTTAGAACTGAATTCATGAATTTTAACTGAAGATGGACATATTGGGCATTAATATATGTATAATTATGCAAAGGCCCTGTTATATCTCTAATGAAAATTAAATTCTACCACTGAGGCTGTGTTTGGCAACAGTGTATATCTTCATTTGTGCTGTATTTATTATTTTTTTCTAACTGCATGGCCTAGGATCACAGTTGCTATGGTGATAAGACAGTTTGTGAGGGAAGGAGTGAAAGGTAAGTTTGTATGTCTGCCT
The DNA here is from genome assembly GCA_013399015.1 of Galbula dea. Taxonomy (NCBI): domain Eukaryota; kingdom Metazoa; phylum Chordata; class Aves; order Piciformes; family Galbulidae; genus Galbula; species Galbula dea. The sequence goes on along the minus strand of VWZX01002922.1, from coordinate 652,267 downwards.
GTAGAGTAGGGGTTGTGGTGGGGGATGGCAGTCTCCTTCCCCTCTGCTGCATCTGCCTCTTGTTATTACTGGGACTGAGAAGCACTATTGCTTAGGCTATGGTATTTTCTGAGTTGCTCAAGCAGAAGTAGCAAGTGGTTGGTTTGTTGTTTTTCCCTTCCCCCCACCCCTCCCAGTAGGATGTGTGTATGATCAGGCCATAAGATTGCTGTCCTGCAACTATTTTTTAGCAGCATGGAATGGGAGTGATCCCTTGTATGCATCTATGTGCCTATGACCTTGGAGAGGCTTAGAGGTGGGGATATCTGAGCTAGTGGGGCTAAAAGTAAATCCTTATGACTACTTCTGAGTATTTTAATGACCTGCATTTGTGATCGTGTGTGCTGAGCACAAGTGACAGCTCTATGTGCCCTGTATTTGAGTTGTGTTACCAGCCCTTTGGCTGTGGTTTGCTTCATGGTGCTTGGTGCTGGAAAGGCAGGGTCCCCCAAATCCCTTTCAGCTGCCAGTGTTACCTCCAGACCTGAGCAAGTAGTTCAGGTGATAAGTGATAGTGAAGGATTATTTTGATAAGTGATAATGAAGGAAAGGTCTGTCCTTGGTGCAGCTTTCCTTAATGACAAGGAACATACACAATGTCCTGTTTCCCTGAACTTAGCTGTCCAAAATTTCAAGTGTTTGTCCTAGCCTGTGCTCTGCAGCCGAAGGTCTCCCTTAGCTTGCTTTGTGTCCCACAAGACACATGCTTCACTGGCTTCCTACATGCCTCTCCTGTCCTGCTGCCCCAGCCTTTCTCTGCACTCCTCCTTCAAAACTGCCCTCACTACTTGCTTTAAGCTCCTGGTGGAAAAACTTACCATGGAAACTCAGGCTGACCGGCCTTGGTGATTGCAAGACTGATGCAAACAGGTTTTTGTGCAATCACCTGTTCTGAAATAGCTGAATGGCTTCTTTCTCTCTTTCCTCCTGAGAGAGCAGTGGCCGCTGCCATCACCAGCTTCAAAATATTCCCCAGCAACAATGCTTTTGTGGATCTGTGGAGCTCTGGGTCATGCTCTTGGATACATTGTGAATTAACGTACTGAGGACCAGTAACTCTCACCAACTGGTCTCTAACCTTGAATATCCCATTGGACTTGTTAAGCTTTTTATTAAGAATAGATTTTCCATCAGAGGTCTTATTACTGTGATTATCAAAAGTCAAAAATATTTTTAAAAAGCCTTTCTTACCCTGCCACACTTTGTTTTTTTACCCAAGTGAACTCTTTGTCTGCTTGCAGCTTATCAACAGTGCAATCACTATAATGCAAGCAGACAGTGCTCTCCCACTCACTTAGACATGAGTAAGGCAAATGAGCTGGCTAATAGGGACAATCCTGTGCTTGTACTGCTTCTCCCCTTGAGGAAAACTTCCAAGCCACTGAGCCTTTGAGAAGGGGTCCTCTTCATGCTCAGCCACACTCCCACAGGCAGCCATCAGCATCCATCAGTAGCTGTACAAAATGCCTGTGCTCACAGAGGACTCCGCAGCTGGGGAGGAGGGTGGAAAATACCTGATGGGTGATGTCCACTGGTGACTGGAGAGCAGGAGGGGTTTCTTGTCAGTCTTAAGGTATGGGTGGAATCTTGAAGGAGATGTATTTCAGCCTGTTGGAGATTTGTTGCCACCCTGTCATGGGAGAGAAGATATGCTTGGGACTAAAGCTTTTCTTGCTTGGAGGTTGGGGAGCACTGAACCGAGCAGCTGTTTCACTTGCTCCTCCAGCATGAGTTTGTCTTCCTTCCAAACCCTGAATATCCTGACAGGTGTTGAGGGCAGAGCAAACCTGTGGCCTGCTCCTCCCTGCCCACAAGGGACTGCTTGATGAAGTAAATTTGCCTGTGTCTTCTCCAAACCACAGGGCTCAGCAGAGCAGGCTGCCCAGCTTTCTTCTTGAGGACCATTTCAAAGTGTTGGCAAATGTAGCATGGAGATCAAGAACACACTTCTGTGTGAAAAAAACTGAAACAACTAGAATAAAAGGCTCTACAAGGGGATGTGCAGCTTAGAAAAGAGAGCAGAACAAACTGTCTCATGTCTTTGTTTCCTCTTTCTGAGGTAGGGAAAGCAGCAGGGTGGGAACAGAAATGCCTCTTTCTCTTGAGAATCCCTTCTGGCTGAGTCCTGCTCAAGTTGTGCCCCTGTATAATAGGTATGAGACTCTACAAGTGGAACCAGATAATAATGAGGACAATGTTTCACCTGGTGTGGAGGTATTGCCAAGATTAAATATGCCTTGCATCAAAACTCTTTCAATAAAGAAAGAAGGATGTGTCATTGTCATACGAGACTCCTTTCTGAAGGGATCAGAAAGCCCAATATGCAGACCGGACCCACTTGTTAGGGAAGTCTGCTGCCTCCCTGGGGCCTGGGTTAAAGATTTGAAGAGAGCTTTCTCTTCTACTATGGCCCTCAGATTATTATCTGTTGTTAATTTTAATTTTTTTTTTTGGGTAGGCAGAGATGAAGTTAAGAGAAATCAAAAGAGACTTCAGGGCCTTGAGATGACTGGTTAAGGGATCAGAAATACAAGTAGTGTTCCACTCTAGCCTTCCAGTTGTAGGGAATGATAAAGGAAGAAATGGGAAGAGACAGCAGATCAATAGCTAGCTCCAAGCCTAGCGCCACCAGCAGAATTTTGGGGTTTTTTTGATCATGGATCAGTTTACACAACACCAGGTGTCCTGGCAACAGGCTGGGCACACCTGTCTCAAAGGGGGAAAAGTATCCTCACATATGAGTTAGCAGGGCTAGTTGAAAGAGCTCTACAGGCTGGATTGTTAGGCCAATGCTAATTGCTTGAGATTCAACAAGGCCAAGTCCTGTGTCTTGCACTTGGATTACAACAACCTCATGAAATGCTATAGGCTTGGGGGAGAGTGGTTGGAAAGCTACTTGGTGGAAAAGGACCTGGGAGTGCTGGTCAACAGCTGGCTGAGCACGAACCAGCAGTGTGCTCAGGTGGCCAAGAAGGCCAACAACATCCTGGTTTGTACTAGCACTAGTGTGGCTGGCAGGACTCTCTACTTGGGGTTGGTGAGACCACACCTCGAACACTGCATTCAGGAAAGACATTGAGGTGATGCAGCGTGTCCAATAAAGCTGGTGAAAGGGTCTAGAGCACAAATCTCATGAGGAGCAGCTGAAGAAACTGGAGTTGTTTACTCTGGAGCAGTGGAGGTTCAGGTGAGACCTTATCACTGTATACTACTACCTGAAAAGAGGTTGTAGAGAAGTGGGTGTCAGTCTTTTCTCCCTAGAAACAAGCAACAGAACAAGAGGAAACAGTCTCAGGTTGTGCTGGGGAAGTTTAAATTGGGTGTTAGGAAAAATTTCTACCCTGAAAGCATTGTCGAACACTGGAACAAGCTGACCAAGAAAATGCTTGAGTTCCCATCCATGGAGGTATTTAAAAGATGTGTAGTAATGATGCTTAGGGACATGGTTTAGTGGTAGACTTGCCAGTGCTGGGTTAATTGCTGGACTTGGTGGTCTTAAAGGTCTATGAGCTGAGGCTTTCCAAGCTGTGGTCCCTCTTGCAGCTAATGCCTAGGGTGAAGGCGAATGCCAAGTAAAGGCAGATGGTATTGCATTGCCCCTGAGGAGTCTGGTTAAGGCAGCAGGTTGCCTGATAGCAATGGAGTCTTAAATTGTAGCAATCTTTAGAGGGGAGACATTAAGTCTCTCAGGCTCAGTTATGCTGTAGGTCCAGCCCAGGTCAGCAATGTACCATGTCACGAACACCAAGCTGAGATTTGGGAGCAGTCTTAAAAGCTTAGGTTTTAGTTTGGATCTGCCAGAGCCAGGTCAGAAAAATCAAGACATCATTGAGCAGTGTCTTCATTAGCCTTTGTCTTCTCTGATCTCTGTTGTTCTGTAGGTCAGTACTGAGCGGGGCAAGATGTGTATCTGTACCTACAAACTTACAGTGGCCTTGTCAGCTGAGTATAAACAGAGGGCTGGAGGCAGCCTGGGTGGTTGTCAGACTGACTTTCTCTCTAGAAGAAAACCTGCTGAAAAACAAACAAACAAACAAAAAACCCCAAAAACCAAACCACAAGATTCCTCTGCTCCCCTTCTGTAAATATTCATTATAAGCTGTTAAAAGGGAGCAGCTGCGGATGTTGAATCCTGACTTGTCACTGTCCTTCATTGGGGGACAGCCCAGTCAGCACATAAATGTCCTTCCTTTCTCTCTGTCTCACTGCCACCTCTGTGCACTGGATCCTTGTGCTGCCAGGGGTTCATGAAGAGTATACAGACAGGGATGCAGCAAACGTATGCTTTGCCTGTGACCAGAATCTCATATGAGCTAGTCAGGTGCTTAATGACAGACGCTACTACCAGGGTAGGAGCAGTTGGAAGCCCTTGTGTCTGGTCCATGAGAATGCCATCAAATAGAGGCATGTCACCTTGAGGGCCAACAGGTAGCCAGGAGCTCTGTGAAAGGAGCCATGAGGGTACTGTGTGCTTGGCAGGAAAATGAGAAGTGGTAAATTCTCCTCATTGCTGGGCAGAAGGAAATGGTGGTGTGTGGGAGGGATGCAGTTGTCTGATAAATTGCTCACCTGCTTTGGGATCCAGTATAATTGTAGTGTTTATAGGTTATCAGCTGCAGAGCACAGCAAATAGGCAGCAATTTGAGAGGTGGAGGTGTTTTGGTATTTTTGTTTTATTCTCAAGAGCCATGAAATGATGTGATGTCCCTTTACATCAGATGCCTGTGCTCCCAGGTTGATCCAGGTCACCAAATTTCCTCCTAGACTCGGCTATAGGCCAGCAGGGGTATGTTGTGTCCTTATCCCCAGTGCATGGGCTTTGGATGAGAATCACAGTTGGCCCTCAGGGAGAACATGCAGACACTGCTACATTGCATCTCAATGTCATAGCATGGTCTTTCTCTCCTAGTGCCACATGTAGGCTGCAGTGGGAGTGTTCCTTCCTGGAGGGCAGGGAGGGATGACAGGTGGGTGCGTACAGCAGGGACACAGCTCTCCAAGGAGAGCAATGGCAGTGTCCAGTTCCCATGCCATGGCTGGTAGTCCCCTCTTCTGCAGTGTCTCTTGGCAGGTGAAATCAAACCCCAGATGGCCTGCCAGTTTTAATACATAGAACATAGTTTGCCCACCTAAATCTTTGGCTTTATCTAAGAAGTCATGACCTCTCTGTGCTTGCTGCCAAGAGTGCTGATGAGGCTACCCTAGTCACTGCAAGGGAACGTTTGTTTGCCCATTTAGCTGGTGGGCTCTCCAGGCTCCCTCCTTCAAAGCTGTGGCAAAGGCCGCACCTATTTTTCTAAGCTCCATTTTTCTCACTCAAGTTTTCTTCTCATGTACAACAGCATGAAGAAGGGTATATGTTTTCTGTTTGGTTCTTCTCATTGATTGGAAGTAAAGGTGTTTGGGTGAAGGTCTGATGTTTGGGATTGTATCTGTGGGGCCAGGCTCCTGCTGCGCCCGAGTGCTAGTGACCTCCAACAGATAGCTCTGAAAAGCCTCCCTGAGGGACAGGGTGCTTTGAGACATGAGCTGTTGTTGTAACAGTCATTTTTATACATAGCTACTGTGGATGTGGCATTATAGTTGTCTCGCACATCTTTGAGGCAGTCCTGTTGGTTATGTCTTGTGTACTTTTTTTTGCACTTCTATTCCTTCTTAGCAGGCAGGAAAGAAGCAGCTGAAACAACCCAACGCATTGATCTTTATAATGCATCCGCTTTTCCTGGTATCTGGAGAGTGGGCAAACTAAAAGGGATGCAGGAAGGACAGACAAAATGAGGACCGTAGTCAGATTCTTAGTCCTCTTTAAGTAGCACTTTACCAACCAGGGTGGCCACTGTGGCTTTATTGTTACATGAATCTATTTGTAATTTGAAGCACATAGACCTCTTGATGTGCTGCTTTGTTTTTTAAAAAAATAGAGTAAAGCTAAATCCACATTAAAAATAAGGATCATTTCTTATCCTCTAAATCAAGGGAGAGAGCTCGTGACTGTTTGACAGGCTATTCACATCTACCCTGCATCTGGGTCAGGGCAATTCCAAGCACCGATATAGGCTGGGTGAAGATTGGCTTGAGAGCAGCCCTGAGGAAAGATACCTCAGGGTGCTGGTGGATGAGAAGCTCAACATGAGCCGCCAGTGTGCGCTTGCAGCCCAGAAGGCCAACCGTGTCCTGGGCTGCATCAAGAGGAGATTCTCCCTCTCTACTCTGCTCTTGTGAGACCCCACCTGGAATACTGTGTCCAGTTCTGGAGCCCCTATTACAAGAGGGACATGGGGGTGCTGGAGTGAGTCCAGAGAAGGGCCACGAGAATGATCAGAGGACTGGAGCACCTCTCCTTTGAGGACAGACTGAGAGTGTTGGAGTTGTTCAGTCTGGAGAAGAGAAGGCTCTGAGGAGACTTTATTGTGCCCTTCCAGTATCTGAAGGGGGCTTACAAGAAAGCTGGCGAGGGACTTTTTAGGAGGTTAGATAGTGGCAGAACCAGGGGAAATGGATGCAAGATAAAGGAGGGTAGACTTAGATTAGACATTAGGAGGAAATCCTTCAGTGTTAGGGTGGTTGCCCAGAGAGGCTGTGGAAGCCCCATCCCTGGAAGCTTTTAAGACAAGGCTTAATGGGGCTCTGGGCAACCTGATCTAGTGGATGGTGTCCCTGCCAGGCAGGGGGGTTGGAACTAGATGATCTTTAAGGTCCCTTCCAACTCTGGCAATTCTATGATTCTACCCAGTAATGTCCCCTGCAGCCCTTATACTCATTGCTAGCAAAAGTGTTTGACATCCTGAGACATCTACTGAAAGCAAATAATTTATGCTTACAAGTTGATGGATGTTGGGAGCATTTGATATCTTTTCTCATATACGCTCCTAAGGATTCTTTGTTTCTCTTTTCTCTTTGGCTCTTGTGTATTGGGGTGAACTGTATTGATGAGCCTATGTATGATTTTCCAAAGGTGGGGAAAAAAAAGCACTTCAGCTCTCCCTATATCAGTCTTTTCGGGATGCTTAAAATACAGCCTCTTATTCAAAGGACATCAGATTAAATTAAAAGATGTCAAGCTTGGAATGAAGCTCCAGATCACTGCTAAGTGAAAGCACACTGTAAAAATAACTCTTTCCAGAACAGCAGCAAAAGCAGGATCTCTGCAAGATTGATTCATTTGTGCTGGACATTTTTGAGATGACTGAGAAAATCCAGATATTTCAGAATAAATAGTATTTACTGATAGTATGTTAAACCTTATGCTTCAATTCCTCAGTCAATTTCTCCTTATTAGGAGCATTATTAGACTAGAATAGAACATCATTTAGCCTCTTTATAGCATCTGGTAGTGGCCACAGCGAGACCAAACTGTAAAGGATGTGGCCTCAGACTGCAGCCCTATGCTTTGCCAGGGAACTGCCTGTCTCCTTCTTTTGCTCTCGCCTTACTTGTAGCTGCTTACAGGAAGATTAAGTGAACTGGAGAGATGGCTGATCCACGGCGTCACTTCCTGCTTCCCCTTCCACGTGAATGAGTAGCTGACAGAGTAAACGGGAGCTGTCATACTGTAACCAGTGCTTCCTATTGGCTCATTTGTACGTCTCCCCTCCTGGGGCATGCAAGGGTGCCCAGGGAGGGGGGAATCCTTTTTGGAGGTGATTGTGCTCCCCATACAGACTCGCACTAGCTCCCTGGGAACCAAAAGCAGCTCCCTCTCTGGGGCACCAAGAGCATTCCTGAAACAAGCTCAGCCTCTGCAGGTCAAAAAAGTGAACAAAGTATCTTTGAGATAGCAATACTTCAAGAGAGAAGGCTGAAATAACTAAATATTACTGGCTCTGTTTGTTCTAGCTGCCTTTCAGGACTCATCCATCTTAGACTGGTGAGGAAGGCAACATGGGGGAGCAGGGAGGGAAACAAGACTGAGGGTGGCGAGGACAGATATAACCCAGAGTAATGATGCAGGGCTGAGCAGGGGAAATGGAGCCTGCGGATCAGCAAGGGATTACTGTTTTATTAGCCTCTGGATTAGTGTCCCAAGGCTAGAGACTGCAAAACAGATTGTATTGAATTATTTTTTATCAGCCAGTGCTGACTGACTAGGGCCTGTCCCAGTAAGCTCTCTGGTTTGTGGAAGTATTTTCTGTGTTCAGGCTGGTATGCCACAGTAAATATCTTAAAAAGAGATGGCTTTTAGGAACAAAAAAGCCACATGTAGATGAGAAATTATACTAGGAATTGAGGGTGAGAGAGCCACACAGTAGTTGCTCAATGCTTTTGTTTTTCTTCCTTAAATTGGAAGGGCTCTTATCTGCAGATCAAGTCTCTCAAGAGATAGCTGGTGATTTCCAGTCTTTGATTGTGATAGCTTTGATTCCAACACCTTTCCATGTTCCTATTTATTCTTCAAAGCTGAATTCAGACTCATCAAATCTGCTTTGACTACAGGTCTAAAATGTCTGAGGCTATAATGCTAACCACAGAAAACAGTCACTTTATTGATAAATGTGTGCAAATGAGGAAGAGAAACTGACTGTGTAAAGAAAAGGGGGCAAGTATGCCTGCAGCCTTTGTGTAAATGTGCCATGAGGCTGAAGGAGGCAAGGGCAGTGTTATGGTTTAACCCCAGTCAGTAACTCGGCAACACACAGCTGCTTGCTCTCTTCTTGCTCTCATGCTCTGGGGAGTATGGTCAGGGAAAGGTGTGACTCCTCCCTAGTCCAAGAGGAGATGGTCAGTGACCTGCTGCATCACCTGGATGAGCACAAATCCATGGGGCCGGATGGGCTGCACCCAACAGTGCTGAAAGAGCTGGCGGAGGTGCTCACCAAGCCACTTTGCATCATTTTTCAAAAGTCCTGGCTGACTGGGGAGGTACCAGCAGACTGGAAATCAGCCATTGTTACCCCCATATATAAGAAGGGAAGGAAGGATGATCCGGGAAATTACAGGCCTGTCAGTCTGACTTCTGTGCCAGGAAAGCTGATGGAGCAGATCATCCTGAGTACACTTCTGCGGCACTTGCAGAGCGGCCAGGGGATCTGGTCCAGTCAGCATGGCTTCACAAAAGGCAGTTCCTGTTTGACTAACCTGATCTCCTTCTATGATAGGGTGACTTGCTTATTAGATGAAGGAAGGGCTGTGGATGTTGTCTACCTTGACTTTAGCAAGGCGTTTGACACAGTTTCCCACAGCATTCTCCTAGAGAAGCTGGCTGCTCGTGGCTTGGATGAGCACACCCTTGGCTGGATCAAAAACTGGTTGGATGGCCGAGTCCAGAGGGTTGTGCTCAATGGAGTCAAGTCTGGTTGGCGGCCGGTCACGAGTGGTGTCCCTCAGGGGTCAGTGTTGGGGCCTCTCCTGTTCAACATCTTTATTGATGACTTGGATGAGGGGATAGAGTGCACCCTTAGTAAGTTTGCAGATGACACTAAGCTGGGTGGGAGTGTCGATCTGCTTGAGGGTAGGCAGGCTCTGCAGAGGGACCTAGACAGGCTGGATTGATGGGCAGAGGCCAATGGGATGAGTTTTAATAAGGGTAAATGTAGAGTCCTGCATTTTGGTCGTAACAACCCCCAGCAGCGCTACAGGCTCGGGAAGGTGTGGCTGGAGAGCTCCCCAGCAGAGAAGGACCTGGGGGTGCTGATTGACGGCCGGCTGAACATGAGTCAGCAGTGTGCCCAGGTGGCTAAGAAGGCCAATGGCATCCTGGCTTGCATCAGGAATAGTGTGACCAGTAGGAGCAGGGAGGTGATCTTGCCACTGTACACGGCACTGGTGAGGCCACACCTCGAGTACTGTGTGCAGTTTTGGGCACCGCAGTTTAGGAAGGACATTGAGGTACTGGAGAGGGTGCAGAGAAGGGCAACTAAGCTAATCAGGGGTCTGGAAAACAGGCCTTATGAGGAGAGGCTTAGGGAGCTGGGGTTGTTTAGCCTGGAGAAGAGGAGGCTGAGGGGAGACCTTATTGCTCTCTTCAGGTACCTGAAAGGTCATTCTAGGGAGGCGGGTGTTGGCCTCTTCTCCCTTGTGACTAGTGACAGGACTAGAGGGAATGGCCTTAAGTTGTGCCAGGGTAGGTTTAGATTAGATATTAGGAAGAATTTCTTTACTGAAAGAGTGATGAGATATTGGAATAGGCTGCCCAGGGAGGTGGTGGAGTCACCATCCCTGGAGGTTTTTAAGAAGTGGATAGATGTGTTTCTTCAGGGGATGATGTAGGGATAAGAGTAGTGTAGGGCTATCGGTTGGACTAGATGATCTTGAGGGTCCTTTCCAACCGTAATGATTCTGTGATTCTCCCTTGCCACCCCAGTGGGATGGGGAAGAGAATCAGAGAAAAGGTAAAACTCCTGGGTTGAGATAAGTAATTTAATAATTCAGATACAATATAAGAATAGTAATGAAAAGGAATATAATGAAAAGAAAGAAATCCAAGAAAAGACAAGTGTTGCACAATGCAATAGCTCGCACCCTGCTGACTGATGCTCAAACAACAATCCAGCCCCCTGTGGGCAACTTCCCCCAGTTTATATTCCGAACATAATGTCCTACAGTATAAAATATCCCTTTGGCTAGTTTGGTTCAGCTGTCCTGGCCATGCTTTCTTCCAAGTTACTTGTGCACCTGCTCTTTGACAGAGCATGGGAAACTGAAAAATCCTTGGCTTAGCATAAGCACTACTTAGCAACAACTAAAACATCAGTGGGTTATCAACATTATTTTCACATTAAAGTCAAAGCACAACACTGTACCAGCTGCTAGTATTCCTTGAGAAGTACTAATCTTCACTGGGCTTCACTGATTTTATTCAGATAAGAGACCTTTGAGGCAATGCAGGTCATTCAGAAATTAATGTTGTTGACTCGCTGGGTAACATCTGGGCCTTCTGTAACATTGTGGTTGAGCCACTTGGCCGTCAGAGGTACTGTTTTCATTCAGAGGTGTATTGGGTCTGGCTGAGCTGCAGTTCGTTTCCCCATAGAAGCCCTCAGTGCTGTGCACTGTGCATTGGCAGCTAGAAGCGTGTTGATAACACACCAGTGTTTTGGCTACTACTGAGCACAGCATCAGCACTGTAACATTCCTTTAGCTGAGGGCAAGATCCTTGGAGGGGACCCAAGCAGGTCAGCTGACCCAAACTGACCAAAGGGATATTCCATACCATATCATGTCAGCTCAGATATAAAAGCTAAGGCACGGAGCAGGAGGGTTGGCATTCATTGTCTAATGGCTGCCCGCTGAGGAACCACTACGCCTACTGCAGCCCTGTTTCTCAGGAGTGGCCGACCATCACTGCTCATGGGAAGTAGAGAATAAAACCTGCTGTCCTTTGCTTCTGCACATACAGGCTTTGCTGTGCTTTTTGCTTCAAGTAAACTGTCTTATCTTAGGCCACGAGTTGTTTTCCTTTCCACCTTACTCTCTCTCCCCTGTCCCTCTGGGAAGTGGAGTGATAGAGCGGCTGGGTGGGCACCTGATGTCCAGAAGAGGTTAGACCAAAGGTGTAGTCATTAGTGATTCCATATCTTCCGTACAAGTATAAATGCAATCCTTAATGTTCCGCTAAAATTCACTTAGAGAAGGTGGTATTCTGATGACTTGGCATTTGTTCTGTAATGCTGCTAGAACAGTTATTCTTTATTTTCCTCTTTCTTACTTGGTGTATGGTTTTATTATGTCCTGTTATATAACTTAATTCTGATGTGAAGCCAGATATACTCCAGAGTTAGATGAATGATCCCTATATAATATGCACATACATCTATAAAGCAGCTTGGATAAAAGATGCTAAGAAACACGGGTTATTATTTTGCCTTTCTCCAGGTTTTGCTTTGTCAGGTGCTGTTTAACAACTTGGCTGCTGTTCTGTCTCAATGTCTTGTTGAATGAAGGGTTCTGAACAGGCTTAGGAGCACCGGCATATGTTATTGATTGCCCTTCACAGGTTTTCTGTCTCTTTTGAAACTCCCCATTTCACAGACATAATGAAAAATGAAAATTTTAAGATAAAGTTTTAACAGCTAAAGCAGGAGGGGGTCAAAAAAAGCTCAGCAAAATACTTGGCCAATTTTAAGCCAACCTTTGTGGCTGGTGAGGTACTAGAGACTCCTGTCAGAGTTTTAGGGTACAGGAATAATAGTAACTCTAAAGGAGGATAAATGGGTGCACAGTGTTCCAGGCAGGATAAAAAAGAACAGCAACCCATCTGGGTCTCTCAAAGTCCTTCTTTGGACTTCTCAAAGAAGGGTTGTGTACTCTGAGATTTGTTCTGACAGCAGTGTTTTGAAAATGTTTAGGACTCTTGCCATCACATTTCTTTTATAATCTGATACCTTAAGTGACATATCCTCAGCTGTTGTAAATTGATACCACTTCATGAACTTCAGAGACATTTTGTCAGTGTACATTGGTAGAAGATTAGTCCTCTGCATCCAGATGTGTTGCCTTGAGGTGGGTTGATAATAGGTAATTACGAACCTGATGAGAGAGTGCTGAAGAGAAGACATAGGTTATGATAGGTCATGGTGAGGACTGACCCAGTAAGTGGAACTCATTTATTTTTGATTTATTACTAAATCCAGTTTCTCTGTATGATTTTGGCTCCAGGACACATTATCTTCCAAGATAGAAAAACTTGTAACCTCTAAGACTTCTGTGCCATCCTTTGTAAGAAGGGGGATGATACTGGTTTTGATGTTCTGGCCAAAACTAATGTGAGAAACTGCTTTCACCTCACCAAAATTCCCCTTGTTATCTACCTTTGATACTCATCTTTTCTGCTTGTCATAAGGTTTACTGTGCAATACTTATGTGCTGCAGTTTTACCATAAGTCAGGTGTTAACACTTTCTTTGTGAAAGATGGTTTGAAGTGTCTTTTGGCATCCGTTAGTGTGAAATATGCCATGGAAATGTGAATCATGTCACTGGCTGCCAAGGAGCACCTGGCCTTCAAAGAATGTCCTGCCACATTACTGAAGGAGGAGCAGAGGAGGCCAGCAGGGCAGGGCAAAGAAGCTGAATCTTCCACTTCACTTTGAAGTTCTAGTCTGCGGGCTAGCATTCAATACCCACCTGGGACTGAAGCTCCGGAATGTGAGGGCCACAGTGCTGCTCTGCTGGTGGACACATAGGAGAGCAAATATCTTTACTCCTGTGATACTACTTAGGCACTGCTCTGTCACCTGGTTGGCAGATTACTCTCTCTGTAGGTAATGCTTCCCACAAATACAGGAATATTTCACACTCTGGACTTGATTAGGCGCTGTCTTGTCNGTAATTATCAGTGTATAGAGGAAGTGGGTTTCGGTATCGGGGTCCGGTATATGTTTATATTCCTTTTGTTTGTTTGCTGTTGTTATTAAAGCAGTTTTTAGTTTTTAACTTCCAATCCAGTCTCTTCTTTAACTGCTGTGTGTGGGGGCTGGGAAGAGCCTTTAAACCCACCACACCTGGTTTGGGGATCTGAGCTGTAAAGGTTTCCCCACAGTGGTAGCCCTAGTGAGCATAGTGCTAGGACTCCTAGCATAACTGGGTGGCAGTGGACTCAGACACACATACAGAAATCATGGTGGGTTTGCTGCCTTATTCCAGCCATGGGTGAATTCAGCTGACTGCACACGACAGTATCAGTGAGTCTTCCAATGAGCGAAGTAATATTTCCAAGGGCTACTGATCTTCTGTATAAGGACATTGACTGACTTGCCCAGGTAGATCAGTTATAAACACATCTCCTGTGATGATCCAAGGGTAGTTCACTGTCAGATAGTTGGTGCTGCAGAACAGCCACTGGGAGCTTCAGTTTGAAAGTATTATGACTCATTTTTTTATAGTTTAGTCAACTGGCAGGTTGCAAAGGTCAGACTAAGGCATCTCTTTACCCAAGCCAGAATGCTGACTCTTTCCTGAAATGTCTTAAGTTTAAAAAAAAAAAAAAGTCCTAATGCATCTTCATCCAGCCAGAACCCCTACTCACCCAAGACATCTTGTTACTAGGAAGTGTTCATTTTTGTTGAAAAACTGCATCTTTCACTACATAGCATCCTTCTTCACATCCCTTCATCTTTTTAAATTTGTGACTAGCTCTAGGTCAGGTGGAGAGTTTTGCTTCTTAGTCCTTCTTCAAGGCCTCCCAATGCAGCTTTGTCAATATGAAGTGCTATGGTCTACAGTGAGTCTGAGCCTCGCTGGGAAGACTGTGAACTGAGAATATTTGCTATTCCAAGAAAACAAATCCTAATTTAGGCTAGACAAAGGCTACAGGAAATAGACTCAAGTCTTGCTAAATGCAGTGTTTCCCAGTGACATTGGGAAAGCAAAGGGTGGACTATTGTGCCTCTATATCATGTATCTCCTGAAACTAGCAAAGCACATACAGCAAACAAATAAAGTGTGGGTTTTCAGGCAAGAATCCTGATTCACTCAGCTTTGCAAATGGCTCCCTAATGGACTTTTGCTTGAAGCCATAGGAACTTGAAAGTGAGGGCTGCTTAAAACATACTGTTTAATTTCTAATGGTTAAGCTTGTATAGATGGTGAGAAGTGCAGACTGTGTAATGAGGATGGCTCACCCTGTTAAAAGTAAAGCTTATCAAAAAAGAACCATTCTCCCTTAGGAAAAGGGTTTTCCACCAATATTGTGTATGTCCTTACAAGGAGATAGCACAGCTGAGAGAAAGAGGTTTTGGAAAAATTATTCACACTCAAATATGTAAAGCATGTTGTATAAAGGTTTTGCTGCTGTGCATCTGCAGTGTTTGCTTATTGATACAGCTACATAGATTATTTAGCAAAGATGGTCATGCTCTTGCTAATATTGTGTTACTAATATGCCATGTGTTATTACATAACTCAGATGTTGTCAGAGACCAGTTTTTCTAAGAGCTGCAATATCTGACTTTTGGTCTAATGAGAGATTCCTAATAATGAATAGTATAACCCTTCCTTGTCACAACAACATGTTGTGCCTCTGAAGTAAACATTTCTGCAGAAAAAAAAAGCTTATACTTTCCATGATCTAGCCACTGTGACTACACAACTTGTGTACATGTGCATACAGCATGGGCAATTGTCAATGTCTATGTGGTAATGATTTTAACTAGCTTTGCATCCAATTTAAAAGCCCTTCTAAATCCCCTCAGTAACAAAGTCCATTCTCTTGATCATTTGTTTGTGTGATGCGTGGCCAACAAACCGTATTTCTGGCAATTTAAAGCTGTTTGTTTGGAATGGAATTCTAATATCAACTACGCTGTTTGCTTTTTGCAGATGTTTCTTTCTCAGGCTCTATCTCAAAAGCAACTTAGCCTGGAAACTGTTTTTCAAGAATCCTTGGTATGCTAACATAAATGGTGACTTTGAATTAAGCATTTGATAAGGCCTGCTCAAACTTTTGCAATACTCCCTGGCTGAAGACTGTAAAGGTAGAATTTTCTAGAACATTCAGCACCTGTCCAACATTTCTTATTCGTGTCTGCTTGGATTTCCATCAGGCAAAGGCTAGACAATAGCGAAGCCCACTTCAATATCATATCCAAAAAGTGCACCATAGGCTAGTGGTGCTGGGCTGTGGAAGAGGGACTGAGGTGCCCAAACTGTGCAAGCTCTGCTGCTTGGGCTGAGAGACCTGGCAGTCACTCAGACTATGCTTCTGTAGTCAGTTAATGTTAAATTCCACTAGCTGAAACACTTGGGTCCAAATTGGTTTTGTGCTCTCACTAGCACTGCCTGTGAATTTGGTGAGCTCTGGCTGAGCCCTTCTCCCTTGATAAAGGACTGATGGGCTCTGCTCAAGAAGCCAGTAGGAGTTTGTAAACTCCCTCAGCCAAGTTGTTTGGCTTTTACATTGAAGGAATAGGCTTCTGATCTGAACTGAGCACTTCCTGATTGCAGCATGCCAAAACAATCCAAGCAAGATTATTTTAGAAGTGTTTGATATGGAATTATATGGATATGCTTATTTTAGAAGTGTTTGATATGGAATTTCTTTACTTTTGATGCATATTTTAAGCACTTTATGGTATTCTTCTATCACCTCACAGAGGTTAGAACTCCTCACTCAAGCAACAGCTGGGGCTTCTCTCACAGATTCCTGCAAAAGCAAGGAGCCTAGTTGCTTCTCTGTTAGCCTACTTGACTGGGATATTCTGATCTGAAATAAATGAGGGCATTTTAAAGTATTCCTTGTGATCTGAGGTATGAGTAATTCTAGAAAGGCAAACTTAACTCGCCCTTTCTGCTGATTAAAGCTAGTTACAAGTTTCAGTTCTGAAGTAAAGGGATGCAGAGGAAGAGTAGTAAGCATGACATGGGACCCATCGGGGTTGTTAGATTGTTGAAAACTGACCTAGGGCTTCTCAGGCCTATGCTGTACCTAACACAATAGGTCTGAGTCAAAGCCATCTGAAGTCTGTGAGGACTTGCCTGTCATGCTTCTTGAACCATGGATCAGGGGCCTCTGTGGCAAGACTGCACCTCTTCTTAAGCTGCTCTGTGCATCTTTGCAGTGTCACCAGCTGGCCTAGGAACCTGGCACTCTTATACAGTTAAACCCCAACAAAACACATAGGTAAGCAAATGTAATGTATCTTTTCTTTACTGAAGTCACTTGAAGATACAGAAAGGTGGCAATTACCCTTCTAAAAGCAAGATCAATTACACCTTGCAGAGCTGGACTTAGGGTAGCAGCTACCTTTTCAGAACTGGGCATAAAGTAACAGCTGTAAAAAAGGTCAAAGGATTGCTCTGTCTTTCGGGCCAAGGCTGTAGTGGGAGCATTTTTGATGGTGCCACTGGGAACAACATCTGATCTATACCAAGTGCAAATCACATCCCTTCTGCACATAAGAGTCGATCTTAATTAATGTCAATGCTGTCTCAAAAGGAAAAATGGGGGTCTAAATGCAGATCTCTCTGGATCTCTAATATCCTGCGTGTAATTTTCCAGCAAAATAGATTCAGGAAAATGTTCCTTGTGCTTTAACAGTCTCAGAAATAACTTCAACTCTTGTTACAGTTCAAGGACTTGCACAAGGATCTGCAATAGCATGAAAATATTGCCTTTTCCTAAGTGTCATTAACAGGCATACATTGTTGATGTTGCTGCTCCAAACTAAAAAAAACCAATTTTCTTTTAGAAAAGGAAACCACGCTGCAGGAATTCAACCTCATTTCTGCTCTTATGCATCAGTTTCTAGCCAAAAATATGTTGGCTAAACTGGAGAGAGGGGGTTAGGGGAGTGTAGGTGAAGGGAAAGTATGAGGGTGTGCAGATTGTATTCTATAGCTCTTGTGTCTCACATGTTACCTTTCACAGTACGCATCCCCTGCAGCTGTGCTCTGAGCTGAATCAGAAGCTGTGTGAAAGCTGCCTGGAGTACCCTTTTTCTTAAGAGCTGAAGTGTATCTAGCATGCTTTTCTCTTGCTTTCCCTACCTCCCCTTCCAGCAGAAGTGAAAACATGAAATTGAGTGGGTTTGCTTCCCTGAACAATGCCCTGTGACCTCTGTGGATCCTTGACGTTTCACCCACTAGCACCTTAGTACTGCGGTCTAGATGAAGGAACAGTCTCCCCTCCCTGCAAGAAATAGAAAGTCATAGAAAAAGCTTTTGGTATGATGTGTGAGCCAAAGACAGGAACTGCAGATTTTGCTAGGTCAAGAATCAAGACTACCTCTCCTCTGGCACTGTCTGTGCTGGACAACTTGTAATGCTTCTTGCCCACACATCGCTGCTGATGGAAGTGGTTGGTGCACCAGTGTCTCCAGCATCACCACCTCATATTGCGTCAATTTGCTAACTGTAAAATAACTGAGACGTTGCTACACAGTCTGAGGAAGCCAAGCTGCAGCCCATACAGACGTACCCTAGGCAGATGAAACCACAGATAGGAAATATCTGATGAGAATGTGGAGGCGCATCCATCTCTGCAGGTGTCATAACATTAGATGGCCACATGCCAATGTCTCTGCAGCCTGCCTGCCTGCAATAGATACCAGTGTTGAACCTAGCCTGCATGGGCTTCAGGTATGTCTCCTGCCTCAGGTCAGGCAGACCTGGAGTAGGAAGGTGAACAGCCCTTTGCCACATCTGCAGATATCAATGAAAATAGTGTTGGCTGGACTAAAGGCAAAGGGGCTTTGCTATCTTCTGTGCTGCTGCTATCACCCTCTATGGGGTGGCATTGTCGCCTCAGGTTGGCTGGTCACTGAGCTCTCATTGCAGCAATGAGTGTTATGCATGGCTTAACATGATCCTTTGAGCCTGGGTGTTGGGAAACAGGCTTCAATTGGAAGGTCATTTTTGCTGACAGAATTAGGGCTGAAAAAATGTCAGTGGGAGCAGTGATCAAAACATGGAAAAGAAATTGCTCTTCCATTCTTTGCCAGGAGATGATGTGGTTCCTCTAGTGTGGGTTGCCTTTCAAGAGAGGGCGATATCAGGGGTCTGGAGATTTTTCTCTTTGCCAAGGGACACCCTGCCCCTCTCCCTGTGGTTCTTGGACTTATTCTTTTAGCTCCATTGATCCCCCGTGTTTTCTGAGACACATTTCCCACATGGGAGTGTTTTGTCAGGCTAAACTCCATGGTGCCATTGAACTGCCTGGACATAGTGATGACAGAGGGTGTTAGAAAGATCCAGTTGAAATCCATCAAAATTTGTGTAGGACAGGGGAGTTCAAAAGAATGCATGGGAAAATCACCCTGTTATGCTTCTCTCTCATCAGTCTAAATTGCCTTCAAAGGGTTAGGTGGTTGTGATGCAACTCTGTGTGTGTATTATATATAAATAATTTCAACTGCATGGNGTTTTTTTTTTTTTTTTTTTTTTTTCTCTTTCCAGAATGTAGCTAGTGGCAATCTTCCACTTGTTATCTAATCACAAATAAATCTTCCTTCTTGTTTAGTAATTGAAATTGGCTTTTTTGTGTCTGCTGATCCTTGGCACTGCGCTACAGGGATCAATATCATATGTGACAGTAGCAATTGATTTGCAAGCACCCACACTGAGGATTTCAGGCCTCAGGGATCAAATACCTTGAGAGAGCAGTAAAGTCATTTTTAAACCAGGAGAGATTATGAGGAAAGGGAAATGATAACCAGGCTAGATCCTGAAGCTTAATACAATGAACACATAAATCCTTTCCTTTGTTATATGAGTCTGTGTGATCGTGTATAAGTACTGAAAATTATTACAAGTGTAACTTAATTATACTGTAAATTTTGCACTATCCAAAACAGCACCTTGACTTATTGTTTGCATTGGTACTGACATCTGAGGATTACAACCAAGGTATGTTCTCAGTGTAAACAAGTAAAACATAGGCAGTGGTTGTTTGGATGTAAACCTAGCTGGGTGCTGGGCTGTTCCTTTCTCAGGGAGTCATACCTGAGTGAAGTGGCAGAGACAGGACAGCCCAACCTCTGAAGAAAGACTGAAAGTCTTGGGAAGAAATTTCTTCCTCTGTCCCCATTTACTGAAACCGTATAGAAAGGTTTGTCAGCAAGATGATTCTTAACTATTGTCAATGAATAAATTGGTGACAAGATCATTAGCCACTTAGAGTTCCTTCCTCCTTTATCCAGGTGGCAGAAGCTTTCTCTGATAAAATATGCAGTACATGTCTGTTTCCTAAATTTCAAATTACAGTCTCAATGGGATTGCAGCAGGTCATGGTGTTTGGTGGTATACCCTGGGATTCTTTAAAGCAGGGGAGATGAATGGAAGGTAGACAGAGCATAAAATGGTGACTCTAGATGTCTACGTAAGATCAAGAAATGCTTCTATTGTTCTTCAGGACTTCCAATCTGAGATATTTCTGGGGTGTTGTTCTTTTGCATACATTGGTCCTATGAAGCATGGGCTCTTCAGATGAAGGGGCAGACAATAATGAGCCACACAGAAACTCTTATTTTTCTGAGTTAGAGGAGATTAATTATGCTTAGAATGTTAACGTAATTAATTTTGAGACTAAAAATTATAATTTATTGCAGACTTTTTTCAGATGTTGCACCAACACTATTAAATGAGACTTTTTAAATCTATATTTTTAAATGTGATTTATGTTTTCTGAAAGCATGTAGAAGCTATAGATATGTAAAAGAAAGATAATATATAATTGAGCAATAATTTATCCCACTATAGAATCTTGAGGGATCCCAAACTGGTCAGTTCCTCTGGGAGCTTCAAATCAAGGCCTGCAAGGCTCTGCTAGCTTGCAAATGCAAGGCTGCATTTACTATCATTTATTTAATATACTAAATCAAGGTTTAGTATACTAAGGGGTAGAAGGGAGGGGAACTGCTCCAAATAATTTGCAGAGCTGGAGTTCTTGCTTGCCAAGGATTGTCAATCAGGTGCCCTTCTTGTCCCTGTCATGCTGTCAGGGGAAACATTTCTGTCTTTTAGTTCTTCCTCTTTTCCCTGTATCAAAAAGGACCTGAAGTCAGGCCATGGGAGTCATTTGCAGGCATCAGAAGAGCGCTGGTATGGATCTCAGGAGGTATTCATAGTGAGAAAACTGCTTCCTTTAAGGGGACAAGTAATTGAGGACTACAAAATTCTTGTCCAGTTGGGGACTGCCGTTATCCTTGCATTTTGTGGAGCCATAATTGGATTGAAGGGAAAACTGGAAAAAGTGGAGCTCATGAGAGATAGTTCACCTCCACTCCATCAATTTCTAAGAACGGTTATGAAGGTTGTACCTGTTGCTGTTGTGTAGCGCCTCTGAGCATGAAATGTTTTCTTTCCCTACTCAGACTTGAGGTTTGGGATCAATGCAGCACAGATAGTTCAGCTTGCAACCAGTATGACTGTAAAAATTCTGTTTCAAGACTGCTATACATCTGTCTGAGAAAGTATAAAACATTAAGGGACTGGTGCTAAAATGAATGTGCAGAGTGAAGCTGTTGTGGGAAAAGCATTTGTAAAAAGGATATTGGGATATGGCCTGTGTTGCTCTTTGATTTGGTTTGAGGGAATTTGGAAACTCTTCTGGAAACCTTTTTTTTTTTTTAAGTGGAGCTACTAACTGAACTTATTCTTGCAATTTTCAAAATGGAACATTGAGCTTTATAACCTTAGACATGGGGGTTTATTTCCAGCGCTTTGAGAGTGATGGGAAGAGCAACTTTCCTTCTGACATTTATTTTAATTCATAAAAATTACAGGCATCTGCCAAAATATCCTAAATTGTGGAGGAGGTAGAAATTGGGTCATGGAGAAAGATTAAATTTGAACAAAAATATTTGCCAGTAGTTTAAGATCAGAAAGGGAAACTTGTGTGCTGCAGAACAACAGGCTGCTGTGTTTCTTTGCACAACCACAGCTAGCTCATTAATTTAACAGAGAATGAAAAGAAAGGGGTAGCATCAGGGTGATTTTCTTTGTGCTTGTTTGCTTTTCGTCTTTTATGTATTGTCAGATCCTCATGTCCTGCCCTTTTGATGTGGCCTACCTGGATTTATTTTGGGCACCTTTATGGGTAGGGCGAGATGAGGCTGAATTGTTGGCAGAAAAACCTTCCAAAGGAGTCAAATCTTATATATGCAAAAAGCTTTAGACAACTCGCCAGCAGACACAGCAAAAACTTCCTAGCTGCTTCTTCAGGGGGATGGAGGGAGGAATGCAATTTGACCATAGTGAATTTTAATATATTCATCAGTGCCAGACAGCTTCTGATTAACAGCAGTTGTCTCTTTCACCAAACCATGATGATCAGGTCCCATCCATTCTCTCTCTCTCTGCATGCTGCCTTCCAAACAAACCTCACCAGTCACTTATTCTCCCATTAGGCCTTTATCAGACAGTGTTTAAACCACCACTTGAAATCAGCAACTTTAAGTCTATTATTGGCATACCTACGCCAGCTTCCAGGTCTTAGCTTCTTTGATCGATGAACTTTTGCTATCATCATGTGTATTCTTCAGCACCCTCTATGCTATCAGCTGACTCTCTTCATATTGCCATGTAAATCTATTAACTCCTTGTTCTCTCTCTCTGTTTCTGCTCAAGGCTCCATTTTGCCTTTTGAGGGAGAAGGCAGCATTGCGTGGGCAGGCACTACCAGTCAGAGACTGAACTGTCCAGGCAGATGTGACTGGCAGCATGGCTCCATCCCAGAGCTGCTGCAGGTAGATGTCTGCAGGCAGCAAGGCACCACGTACACAGATGAAACACCGTGTCTGTGCCTCCCAGGCTGGTTTGAAAGGTGTATAGAAACATCTGTGCTGCCTTGGCATATTGAATACCCTTCAGTAAGGAAGATCGTTCATTCAGTGTGGAATAAAGTATAATTGGTCCACTGATAATATGAAACACTGCGACAAGCTATATTTTGTATTAGGTGCAGCCAGCACCTTTATGTAATACCAAAGTTGTTTATCTGAAAGGACACTGCAGGGTTGAAATTGGTACAAAATGTTGAGAGGCAGGATCAGCTCTATAAAGGTCCTGTGTTTCTGCAATGTTGTTTGCACATCAATACCCCTTCTCTTAATAGATACTAAAGAGCTTAAATAGCTATACAAATTGTTCTTGAGCTATAGCCCAAACCTTGCTATTTCTGAGGTTAAATTCAGTTGTCTTTCAGCAATATTATACGACAGTTCACAACAGGGAATGAAAAGTACTTTCAGTAGATTTGCAAGGAAGACTTGTGGTTAAAATGCAGAGAGGGCTTTTTACTTGTGAAATTTTGCCACAGACAAGATTAAAAAAAGACACTCACAAAAAAAAGACATTCAGAATTTCTGTCCTGTGACACCTCTGCTAGATGGTGTACAGAAGCCCTTGTTTCCTCTACATCTTGTTGATCAGATGAGTATTAGCTTAAAAGGAAGGATGTCACATATGAGTTGCAACCTCTGTTTTCTTCAGTGCAGGGGTGTTTTTAGAGGTCTCAGAGTTAACCATTCAGCTCCGTCCAACCTGAATGAGTCATACTGGTGACACCCTTTGCTGGAAGGATTCAATTTCTTTCCCTGCTGCAAATTCCTTGTCATGGAGAGAAGGGTTTAGGTAGTTTGGCACATCATCGTGCTGGTGGATGCATTCCACTTTACTGTAGGTCAGGTTGTTTGTACATGTTTAAGGACCTGCCTGAGGACATGTCTTAAGTTCTGGGTTATAACCTATACAGGCTGTGTCATAAGTGTCTGCTCAGGAGATATTCTGAGAGTGAGAACATCTCAAGAACTTTAAGGCAGAGGTGTTTCTTAAACTGGGGTTGTTAAAAATATGTGCACGTATCTGGACTGTGGTGACAGGTTTAAGTTAAGCTATCTATTTTAGTTATCATTGAGTTAGCTTAGTTTATAAGTTTTGTGATAGATAGGATGGCAAAATATATTTCGGTCAGTTGTGTGGTTCACTGGGTACTGTGCAATTCCTAGGAGAGGAACTGATGCACTCCTGCATTAGTCCTTTGCCCTTGCAACATGTTCACTCTGAGGATAACAGAAAATTCATCTATTCTATTTGGGGTTCACAGCCAGGGAAGGAGCTGCCAACTATTTTATAAAGGTATGCAGAACATATTTTGGCAAGCTGTCAGGAGGAAAATTTCTGATTGCTGCAGAAGAATGGTGGGGGTATAGATTGTAAAACACTGCTTCAGAGTGTCTTTAGTCTATGGTATGAAAAACAAATTGTAAAATAATATTTTAAGAAGTCCATCACTTAGAAAAGTAGAGACTTATTTAGCTGTTATAAATCAGCTTCTGTATAGCACAGAATATTTGCAAGTTCAAGGTAGTGGTTTCCCTGTTGATGCAATGAATATTTTCATAGCTATTTCACTTAAGTCCTTTTCAGTTTTTGATTGTAAATTCTCCACCTTTTGCATGATATTTCCTATAACCACCCATAGACATCCTTTATACTGTCCCTTCATGTGTTTCCCTGCTACTATCCTGATGCTTAGCCAATAAAACATCTTTATTTTTCTGTTTATGAGAGGATCAGATTATTGAGAAATAGAGGAACAACCCACAGATACAAATATAGATGAATGTTCAGATAGCTAAGTAACACCCAGGCAGATATGAGCGCATAAATGTTTGTCTTGTACACACTGTTCTTGAGGATTAAACTCTTGAACACTCAGGCAGATATGAGTGCATAAAAGCTTGTCTTGCACACACTGTTTTTGAAAATTAAACTCGAACAATGAGGACATGCTAATAGTTTTGGTAGTGGCAAAGTGCAAAGGACAAGATGTAAGAAGTTTATTTTCAAGAAGAACATCTCTGTTTCTGATTGTAACTACATGAATGCTATAAATGAAATCTGGTGGCCTGTGTGACATGTACTGTGAGAGAATAATAGCACAAAGTTGGAAAGGAGGCTGGTGTAGTCATCCTGTGAACTAGAAGTGACTACAAGCATCATTAATCCTTGGAGGACTTTTCCCAGAATCTGATCAGACACTGAATGGCTTTAACTATGATTGCCACTTGTCTCTTAATAATTTGTAGCTCCTGGGTGGTAATACCTATATTGCCTTGGAGCCTCAGAATTGCATTTTTAATATCCAAGACCATCATGTTCAGTGTAGTGTCCTTAAAGAATAGTCCTCAAGTAGAAGGCTGCCCAGGACACGCAAGTACTGTTCTGGAGAGAAAACTTCCAACTCCCACTAGAAATGTAGAGAGTTCTGCTGTCAAAACTATTTGCTTTTTCAGCAGGAACTCCTGAATTATCTCAAAGGAGATTCAGGATGATGGAGTCTTAAATTCCTCTTCTAGTATGGGCAGGAACAGAAGGTTATGACCTTGTATTTAGTCTCTTTGAATGAAATGCAAGATTAGAACACCTGAACATGAAGACCTTGTGGCAGCAATGAGAAAAGGATGACTTATCTGCTTGGAACAACTGAACTGGGAGACAAGACAAAGATGTAAAAAGAAGTTGATGCCATGGGGATGGTTGAGTCTAAAATACACATAAGGGAGAAATAGAAATCAACATACCAGATTTTCATAAAATTAAAGTTTAATTTCTAAGTCCTCATTAGCAGTGACAGTAGACTAAATTAGCCACGTTAAAATAGATCCTCAAGTTCCCAGTTTAAATGCAACTGTACTTTGCAGAAGACCAGGCAGCTGGGGAAGTGTGCTGAACCCTTTCAGTATAGGCTTGATTTAAGAATCAACAAATAGAGGTAGTGAAAAGTGGCACAAAGGTAAAGGTAAACGACACTTCATCTAAAATTCTACAAGAATTAACCACAAAAATGCCTGCTAGAAATAATCTTTCTGCAATGAGAATGAAGTTATTTGTATCAGGTATTTGCTAATAGGTTTGCTAAAATGTGTCTGGTGCAAATACATGTTGACCTGATTCATGCTTAAATGGGTGAATTTTAAAAGTTTGACCAATTTAAATAGACAGTATTGGGAGTGGGATATGTTGGAACAAAAATAAGGAAATAATGAGGGTGCTTGATGCCTTTCTGAGAGATCTTTGCATACTGTAGCAAAAGTGAGTGTAAAAGCTTAATTTAAAATGAGCAAGTAGCCCCATCCATCTATATTCTGGGATGGATACCAAACCTCAAACCTCCAGGTACTGCTATTGTATTAGGTTGTTGTGTACTCTGGCCAGTATGGGATTGACCACTGCTTTATTTTAGACTAAGATGATCTTTGAAAAGCCATAAGCTTTTCCTTCACAAGTGCTGCTCATTTCTGTATAACAGTGCTGTGTGATCATTCAATTCTACACATCCAGATGGAAAAAATTCCACACAATTCATGATTCAACCTTATCAAAGCATATAAAGGGAAGCTGCAGCAAGACCCAGCCCACCAAATGAGAAATCAAAAGGGAGAGCAGGAAAATCATATTAAGTTCTCCAAGAGAAAATACTGAGAAATAAGAGACGCTGTTTCACAAAAATATTTAAAAATAGAATTGAAGCTTTACAAATATGAAAGATATTTCTTTAATTTACTCCATGTACTACTTCTGTAGCTGTTGATGACTGCTTGTAAGTTGTTTTCCCCTACCAAGGAGAAAATGTGTTTAAATTTAATTGACTAGAAAGCTGTCTAAACTAAAGCTGAGGGTTTTGACATGAAAAATAAATGTATGGAGTCTGCTTTTTGTTCAGAAATGATCATTTTGTGCTGCAAGAACTGGTAACAGCAGTTGCTACATTGCATCCTTCAAGCCCCAGCTGAAGGAAAGGGAAAGGAGAAAAGGATAGTCTTCAGTGAACAGTAGCCAGTTATATAACACCTCTTCTGGAATGATGAAACTTGAACTAGTTCTGCACTTCGCAGGCTCCTTTAGACCAGTTTTTGTAAGCTGCAGGGTAGAGTATGCAATTTGAGAGAGGTGGAGCTGCTCCACTGACTGCTGACAGCTGTGGGATTGACAGACTGTCACTGGAGAGCAATGAGACATCCATCTCTTAAGAAGGGGAGCCTGGGGGTATAAGAGTAGGGAAAGAGGGATGAGAGTTAAATGGGAGATGCTGTCAGCAAAAGTGCCTCCAGATTTAACAAGGATTTGTTTTCTGTTTTCCAGAAGGGTCATTCTCTTGCAGAAAAAAAGCATTCTCAAAGTCTTAAATGCAATGCAGTATTACATGTCACAGAGTGCCACGCTGTCCTTGGCACAGTCCCAAGATTGATCTATGTACCAGAAAGCACTTGCCCAACCCACAGCATACTAAATAGAAGCATATCTAGGTGCAGATTTACAGGCAGAGTAGCTGCTGGTTTCAAGATTCGCGTATGCTTTTTCTCCTTCTCCACTTGTGAGTTTTATCTTCTACATTGTTCCTGTGAGCACTGCCTTGCAACCCAATGAGATTACACTGAGGACTAACTGCACAAGTGGGAATGCCACCTTTATATCCTTCCTCTGCTTCCTAGGGCCATCTGGGGCTGTGTTCAGCCTCTGAGCTAATT
The DNA here is from genome assembly GCA_013399015.1 of Galbula dea. Classification (NCBI taxonomy): domain Eukaryota; kingdom Metazoa; phylum Chordata; class Aves; order Piciformes; family Galbulidae; genus Galbula; species Galbula dea. The sequence goes on along the minus strand of VWZX01002922.1, from coordinate 625,327 downwards.
AATTATGCTGGTTTGAAATAACCCTGCAGTCATTTATTATTGTTTAGTATATTCCTTCTTTGGGATGCAGGAGTGTTTCTGGAACTGCCATAGTTCCCTGTCTGTGGAGGAATGCAATGATGTCTCTCTTAGAAAAGTTTTATGGCTGCTTTTCCCTAGCATGACAAACAGCCCTTGTGGGCAATGATCTGCCATTTACCTGTCACGTGGTGACATGCCAATGAAAGATACACCTGTCCAACTCACATAAGAATGCAGATAAAGATGCAATCATTTCACATTTTATTAGGTATTTTTATATTATGCTTATGAGAATAATGTTAATATTTTAACTAAATAAAAATCAATATATTAATTTCAAAAATATTTAAGAGATCTGCAGTTTTGAACTGTTGCATACAAGCTTTTTGCAACAAGAAATATTGACTTTGTGACTGTATACTTCCAAACAAGGTTCTTTGTTTTTGAATAATCTGTTTGAGACAAAAGCTTCTGTACTTCCATGGTAGTGGCTTTTTATTCTGGAAATGCTTAGTTTTCTCTTGTTGGCAGTGATGGCTGTCTACTGGAATAATGTGCATCTTCCTGAATCTTTAGAGTGGTCAGTTGCCATAGGATGCTGTGAAACCATTTTCCACACACTACAGAACAGCTATGTGCAGTATGCAAAAATTTATCTGGCAGAGTGACATCTCCAGCAGTGTGGATGCTTTGGATGCCACTGCCATTCCCTAGTTGTGAATGATGCCATAGTGTGGCAAGGTGAAACAAGAGTCACTTCTTCAGCTCAGCTAACAAAACAGATGCATTTTTATTTTCATGTGGATCTAAGGACATGTCTCTGATTATGGACCTGCCTAGAAAATGTTAAAATGATAGTTTTTAACTTAGCAATTGTTAAATGCCTAGAAATAACTATAAAGTTCAAATTCCTTCAAGGTCAGGGAACTGATAGAGGGGACTGGGTCAAGGGAAAAGCTTGCTGTGTCCCTGATGCTAATGTTGTATGAGTAACTGAAGAGTTTTGGTTTTGTGATTGGCAAGCCAAAGCTTCTGCCCAGTAATAAAAACAGAAGCGAATACGTACAAAATTGTTGCCTGATTTTGAAATGCTCTGTTAAGGATAACTGTTAGTAGTTTTCATTATTAGATTTTAGTCTTTACTAAGACAACATATTGTTGAATAAGGATGACTTATATGGGTTACTTAAACCCTGGTCAACCTGAACTCTGCCACAGCAGCTTGGTGTATTCAATACTGTGCTCACTGTTGGTGACAGTAAGAATCACAAAAGGTGATGCTTATAACATGCACTAAACTGTGAAGGGCTGATGTCCTTAGCTGAGCTATTGGGGAATTCTCATGCAGGAAGCAGACTGGGAGTAGAGAGAATAAAGAAATCTGAATACATGTAGCATGGACTGTGTAAACTCAACCTGCTTTGGAGAAGGCCTTGGTCCAGCTGCTTGCATGCTATCCCAAGAGGAAGGTGTTGGCTTCAGAATTGCACTGATCACTATTGTGTTTCTCAAAGACTGAAGGGCAATGTAGGAGTAAGGTAGATGGTTTTCACATAAGCTTTGCTACTGGGTGGAACAAGATCTGTCTTTGAGTTTTGGCAGTGACTTGTGACATCTTTTGGGACTGGCAATCAAGGATCAAGCAAGATGGGCTTTGAGTCTTTCAGAGTGCTTGCACCTAACTGTTTCTTGGAAGGAGCTTTCTGGGTGGCACAGGAAACAGGGTTTGAAGCAATATTATCTCCTTTCCTGTTTAAGTCCCCTGTTTGTGAAGTAGTTTGGTTTGTCTCTGAAAGGCAGGAAGCAACACCTGCAAGGCAGCAGATGAAAATAATGTCACAGAAAAGGAATACATCCCAGGTGGCAGTGGAGGATGTTGTAATCATGCTGGCCAGAGTGTAAGTGGCTCAGCACAACTATGATTGTGCATTTCAATGCACTCTACAAGTGGGTATGCGCCACCAGAACACCTGAACTGACAAACCAGATAGACTAGCTAACCTGATTACCGCTCAGAGACGCTATCAGCTAGAGGTGGTGCTTTTAGATATGATGATACCGAATAGATTTTCTCATGAATGTGTTCAGTCACTTTTTGCATCTAGGTAAACTTCTGGTATTCATAAAGACCTTTGGCAAGGAGTTTCACAGTTCAGCTATGCCTTGCTTAAAGGACTGCCTTATTTTTTTAAATTGTTTTTGCATTCAAGTCATTCCTTGTTGACTCTTAGTAGTTTAACTGAGATTTTTAGGTTGCTGGTGGTCATCTCTAACTTTCATAGTTCTCTTATATCTTATGATTCTGGGGATAAGTTTGGGGCAGGGGAGAAAGAACATGATGCAATATTCAAAATGTGGAGGCACCATAAAGCTGTACAGTTGCATAATGATGATCCAGTTGATTCCTTTCTTAGTTGGTCATGACATTCCACTTGATTTTTGGCCACTGATGCTCAGCAAATTAACACTTTCACAGCCCTCTTGCACTGCAAAGACCTTGCTTCAAAGTGGTGATTGTCATCTCAAAACTAAACACTGTATGTAAAGTTGCTGGGTTTTCCCTATGGATGGTGCTTTGCCTGCTTTGCCTACACTGTATCCCCTCCATTTTTTATAACACTTCTGTTCAGTATATTGGAAACTCTTTGTGGCTGATATTTGTCTTTAATAATCTAATTAATTTAGGCTACTCACCAAAATTTGTCACCACATGGCATGTTTATTCCTAGATCGTTAGTGAGTATGTTGTGCAGGACACATCTCAGCACAGATCCCTAAAGAGATACTTTTCATAAGCTCCTTCTACTATAAAACCTCTTTTTTTCTATCTTTACTTGTTAACATGACCATTTGAGGACCACTATCCCATGGCATGTTAGTTTCTTTAAGAATCTTATTGGAAGGTCTTGTTGAATAGCTTTGCATTTATAGAGGAGGAAGGCTTGAGATTCCCATAGAGAGTGACTGCTCCAGCTGTGCCATGCCACAACTGGGGAAGAACCAGCTGCTGTCAAGCAGTTCTTTAGAATAATTTAAAGGAAGCTGTGGTGAATATCAGATTGCAATCACGATAACAAATTGCATATAAGCATAAGTCGCTAAATCTAAGTTTATTTTCTATTAACAGAACACCAACAATAAAAAATAAAGTTGCACTCTTGTTGTCTGGCAGTAGATCAGCCAAGGAATATGAGATTAGGTATAAGAATTCAAGGATCAGTCCTTCTGATATACTTAAATGGGTAGAGGGGTAGCTCGTCTGCAAATATTAACTGCTAAGCTACTTTAACTTATCAGGTACATATAGTTTACACAGCTAATTTTATGCTTATTCTGTGCATTCCAAATGGGCTCTGCATTCTAAGATACTGAACTTAGAAAGTCTTATTTCCTCAATAATATGATCACTCTGTAATAAAACTATAATTGTTGTTGAATCATGAGCAGAATGATCAGAGGATAAAGCTTGACATGCTGATAAACCATATATTATTGTACCATATTATAGTTGTGTCACTCCCTTCCCCCTACATACACAAGCACTCATTTCTTAAGACTAAGTGAATCTAGGTGGCATTTTGAGTGACCCAAGTCTCTTCCTTGGTTTTCTTTGAGGTACATTAAGATCACCTAGACAACATTTATGTGCTGTGAATATGTGATTGGAATAAAACTGCAAGACATACATTCAACCAGAGGAAATTGATGCCATGGGAGAAAAGTAAAATAAATTAAACAAGATTAAAATGAATAGTTATCCCCCAGTATGTTACTGACTTGCTCTAATGCCAGTGGTATCAGTAGAGAATTTTGTGCAATTTTTTTAAAAACAAAAAGGTAAATGAATATTGTTGTCTGACACCAGAATTGGATATTGCAATAAAACTCTACACGTTCAGTAACTTAGGACACAATCTTCTGGCTTGGCTAGATAAATTACTTGAAGGTCATCTCCTTGTCTAATAAAAGGAAATCATGTAGGTCTTATCAGTTACAGTATCAATCAGCAAAGTTAAAAATGCTCGAAATGTATTTGGACTGCTGTATGTTCTAAAGAGCAGCCCTGTTTCCAAAAAATACCTACAACTATTAATATTGATGAAAAAATAAATTTAAAAAAATTTTAAAAATCCTGCAGTGGGACACATGACTTTCCAGCCTGCCTTGGCAATTCATAACAATACAGGAAACATTGTATTTAGGCAATTGTTACAGTTTCTCAAGATAAATCAATTTTGCAAAATTAAGTGCTGGTGACAGGGAGTCAATAGGGGCATTTTATCACACCAGCACTCTTGGTTCATTCCAAAACAAGCAAAACATTCCAAAACAACAACAGAAAGGCTATTTTCAGTGAATTCTGATGAAGTCGAGAATGACTTAGCTCTTTCTGAGATTTTCTTTTATTACCGAAGTAAAAAAAAAAAAAGGAAAAAACACTGTATTTGAGATAACTAAATTTTCACCAATTAGAATGTTTTCTGCTGCTAAATGGACTGTGTTTACAGAGAACAGAGACTTCTCTTGTAACTTAGTCAGGAGAAGACCCTGATGGATTCATTATATTTGAGACAGGAGAGCACAGTGCAAAGCTTCTGTCCAGGAGGACAATGAGAGTCTCTCTGTCATGAGAAAATTGTAAATATAGTTTAGAAGACAGGAATCTCTTATTAATTTTAGCTAACTCTCAGTAGCTCAGTAAGAACAGTAATAAATCAAATACAACTATAAAACATGAGTGATAGAACACTTCTGAAAAACATGATGGTTTTATCTTTATTGTGCTTTAAAAATATTTTTAACTGTTGAAGTTGATTTTATAATCTAGTACCTGTATACTACTGTCAAGATAAGGAAAACTCTATCCATTTATGATGGATTAAGATGTTCTCAGACATCAGTGGATGGCTTGGTGCTAAAAGTTCCCGACCACCAAAAATATGAAAAAGTTTACTTGCAAAAAAGCAAAACTTTAACCTGATTCAGTAAAGGAATAGATGCTTTCTACAGGGCTGACAACCCAGTATCCCAATAAAAAAAGCCCTTTATTAATCATATTGTCTTGTTTTTAATTAGCTGTTGAACCAGTATTGCCATTATGGTGTTCTAAAATAGTCTCTAATTCATTGGAAAAGGATTTCCTCATGTATCTCCAAAGGTCTAAACCAGCAAAGTCCTCAGTTTGAGAAAAACAAGAATAAGCACTTTCATGACATTGGTTCTGTGGGATTTTATGATCAATGCTCTAGGAACTGAGATGAAGTGATCAAATTATAACAAATTAATCTACAGCTTCTAAACACCTCACATCTTTTTATGATTCATCATCCTGTGATGATGTGAAACAAATGAGTGCGTTAGTCTTGGTTGGAGAACAGGGATGACAGCCAATTCAATTTTTTTATATAAATCAGAAATGGAGCAATGAACATGTCCAGAAACTTTAGGAAAATAACTTTGTTTTAAAGTTTAGTGGCATTTATGTCAGATGTTGGTAGCTGACATAAAGACAGGTCAACTGCATCCCAGAAGAAGGTGAAAGTCATTGAGAACTGGTTTTTTTCCCCTGAAAACATCATGCACCCATGTATGCTCCCATGGGATCACAGAATATACTTTATATTATTTCCTGAAGAAAATATTTTCTGCTGTTCCTTTAGACAATAGTCTTGAAAATTTTTTGAGAAAATATTTCACGGTTAAGTTCTGTCTCATGATACCAGTGGAAGAAATTGATTTTCATGTTTGTTCTGTCCTTTGAGAAGTTGATTTCGAGGCCTTCACTGAAAGCGTTTATTAAAATGGCATGTTTCTTTGTCCATACACAGTTAGCCATGAAATTTGACTGCCTTCGCATGTGTGGCTTGTGAGAAGTCTGTAGGCAAAAGGTCCAGAATTAATATGGAAAATTGTAGGCTTGATGAACCAGTTTTTTAAAAAAAAAAAAAGAGCAAAATACATTTTCTTGTTAATTAATTTAATGCACTGTGGAGTGGCATAGAAACACTTTCGGTGGTTATCTGGCTGCTTTTAGTGTTATCAAGCAGTATGTACTTTAATGCATCATAATGCAGGTGATTTACAGAAACATTTGGCATGAAAACAAATGCCCATCTTAGTTTGAAAATAATGAACTAAAATCAACTGGTAAAATTGATTTTACACAGTCTGGCAAAAAAAGTCATTCTGATTATGATATTGTGGCTCCTAATGGAGTCACTCTCATCAGCACTCTAGGTTCCAGTCAGAGTACTGAGAATTCTGAATTGGCAATGAGGTAAAATGTCAAGATTCAGGATCCGGTTTGTTTATACACTAAGCAACGAGCATCAAAGCTTGAAGTAGAAAAGCGTGTGCATACATGTAAAATATCCTAAACAGTTAACGGTACCACAGATGCACAGAATGTAGTTGAAGTGTGTGTGCTGTGAAATCTAATGAGCAATCTTGCTGTTGCTGATGAAGATTTTGTCAAAACTGAACAAGTTATTCTTTATCACTGTGGCCATACCAAGTGACAGCACAACTGTTAAAACCACCAGATTAGTTCTATTTTCCCATAAAAAGTAAAACAGTAGAAAACATTCCACCCACTCATCCCACATTGATACAGCATATTCACTGAGCAGCCCTAAAAGTTAGCTGCTGGTACCAAATGATCTTAAATGTGATCATTAGCAAATTCAGAGGTATGTGGAGAAGGAAAGACAAGAAGAGTTTTCAAGCCTGTTTGGAAAACTCTCCCCCAAAAAAGAGTCATTGGAAGCTGCTTGTATAAATAATCTAAAGAGCTGCGCATATATCCAGTGGCTGCCCCACAGCATTGCGCTATCTCACTGTGGTAAAGTATAAAACACAATGTGCAGCTGGTAGGTATGCAGAGAAAGTGTGGTAAATTAAGAGGGAGGAGTAAAGATAACTATTCGACTCTTTCCAGCACTTCCATATCCCTCTTGTAATAGGGGCTCCAGAACTGGACGCAGTATTCCAGGTGGCGTCTCACAAGAGCAGAGTAGAGGGGGAGAATCACTTCCCTCGAACTGCTGGCTTTACTTTATTTGTCATGTAAGAGATTTGTCCAGGTGATCCAGAGTGCAGCTTCTTCTAATAACTACAATGGAGTTCTAGGCTGCACAAGCTGATGTCACTGAGTCCTTGCACCTGCAGTTTAGACAGAACTGTATTACTGTTTCCTTCTTGACCACTGATTTACTTTAGCTTCCTGTTGTAGGCATACACTGTTGTTCTTTTTGCACTGCTTGTTGGAGCTTTCTTTGAAGAAGCTAGATTTTTATCAGAGATTGTCTCTATAAGCAATTTCTCCAGTAGCCTGATATGCCATATCCATTAAAGATTGCAAAGCAGAGTCAGCAGCCATGACAAGGGGTTTTTTTTTAAAAGTTCCAATTTATCTCTCACTTGATGTGTAAGTGAAAAAAATTTGTCTTCAATAATTACATTGCTGAAAGAAATAGAGCTTAGAGATAATACAGGCCGATGTAGTAATTGCTTGTACTACTAAACAGTTAATACACTGGGGAATTGAATGGATTAATGAACTCATTTAAAAGTAGATATGTTGTGTCCTATGACAATGACTGCGTAAGTTGTACCAGACAGCCCATTTGAGACAGATTTTTAATTTTCCTCTTTCATCCACCAGTTATACAAAGATGAGGCAATAATATCCCTCCAGTAATGGAAAGACACAAAATGTTTGTACAAATCTATACATTTTGAAAAAACTTTTTAACCTTGGGTAGATGTTTTAAGTCAGGACCCTCATGCTACAGCTTCAGTAAAAAACAAATCCAAAGGTCTTCCAGTTAGATAACAATACATATAATCTAGCTAATGCCTTCTGATTTTCTTACATTGGAGCAATGTCTGAAGCTGGTGAATACAACCTCTGTAAAGCAGACCTCCATCTAGGAAATGTCATGGGGGTAGATCCTTTTCCTCTCTAGTGTTTTGGGTGGCTCTCATTTTTCACTGGATTCTAGTTCTCATGCTAGTACTTTATCATGATAAAGTATATCCAGGTCTACTCATCCAAAACTCTCCCACAGAAGGACTGATACCAGGAAATACTGCCTTTATCATTCACTTTCACTTAACTCATCTCCTTCCTCTCTCCCCCTTCATCTTTCTCTTTCTCCATCCTCAAAAACACTCATTTCCTTTGATAGCAGAGACAGTTAAGCAGGCAAATGTGCTATCAGCCAAGCTTCTGCCATTCCAGGAAGCTCTATAAACTCCCTGAAAGAAAACCAGATTTTGTGTGAAGGGCTGGCTACAGTTACTAAGCAGGAACCTCCTGTAATTTGTCTTCAAAAGGAGGTGGTGGCTTTCACCTTCCACAAGCAGGGGAGCAGGCCTGCCGTGAAAATATCAACATTATTAAAAATTAAATGCTTTAAAGTTGAGGCATTAAGTTCTTCTGTTGATTTCAAAGAGAGAGTGTGGCTATCAAAAGTGCTGGCACTGCTTGGATTCAGCAATTTTGCCAAAGCTAAGGCAGGTGGGCTCCACAGCATAGTTTGTAACCTTGCTTTGCGTTCCCAGCCCTCTGCCCCTGTTGTGAGTTCAGATTAGAACTAGTGTGCATGGTCCTTTTGTATGCGCAGGGAAGGAGCTACAGTGTGCTCCAATCTCAATGTCCAAGGGACCAGAACATGAAGGACACTACAGGTTGCACCAGCTTCACCACTGGCACACAGCCTGAGTTGTGCACTGCAGAGGTAACCATGGCATGCACACTGCACCAGGGTGATCAGTGGGCTGCAGACTACTCTCAAAGTCAGAGTCCATTTATTCCTGGTTTTATATAAACATTTAGGACTCTAGGGCTCTCAGGGTCAGGGTTTGGGGTAGCTCACTAAGATAGAAGTATTAGGGCCTAGTGCCTGTGAAGCCAGGTAAAACCTGGAAAGCGAATACAGTATAGCAATACAGGAATCAGAGAGTTAAAGTCTAAATGCAGGCTTTAAGCAAAAGCAAAAAAACCAGCGTAGGTAATAATTCACTAGGAAACAAAATCCCTATGACATGACCTAGGACGCTATGACATGAAAAAGGGCACATAGAGGAAAAACAAAGAGATAAGAAAAGGGATGAGGCAAGAAATCAAATTACTCTTGCCAAGACACTAGGTATTCTTGCTAAATGCATAGGGAAACCATCCAAATTAGGGAAAGTTCGTTTATGAAGATGATGATGAAAGGACACTGGGTTCATGAAGCTGAAGAACGGAACGACCCCTCAAAATATCCCCAAATTGAAGACCACGCCTATAACTCCGCCTTAACTCTGCCTACTATGAATATTATGATTAGATGTTGTAACAATATGAATATGTATGTAAAGATGTTGTAATCTCTCATGTAAATTGTATAAATAGTCTGATTTTCACTGACTGCTTTGGAACTCTGTTGTCCAGCATGAGCTGGGGGTTCCCCAGCGTTGCCTGAAATAAATACCTCGCTGCTTAAAGACTAAAGCTTGTCTCTGAGCAGTTCCATAGAGCCTTTTGGGGCATAATTTCGGCATCACTTGTGACTTGGGTGGCTGAAAATTTGAATAGTAGGTTGGGAAATGGCAGGATATTCTGCAGTTCTTTCTGATGCTCTCTAACCCTGATTTTGTAGTGAATTAAACAGTTCTCGCCCAGCCAACTGAAACAATTAAGTTGCTTTTCTTGTGCAACAGCTCAGGGTATGCAATTCTAATCAGACACTCAATGAAGCACATCTAGATTACATTTTAAATGACACCTGAGCAACAATAGTATTAGGAGGTAGGTGAAATTTATAAATATCTCAAATGAAAAAACGGTACAGTTAAAAGTCTCATCTGAGATGATTTTTCTTCTTTCTGGGCTTACGGAAGACAGTTGGAAAGGATTTAAATGGAACTTTGTTGCTGTGAGGTAAGAATGCCAGAAAAAGACCAGGCAACCAGAACAGACCTTTGTTTTCTCACAGTAGCTAGGTTTGCAGTACTAGATCTACTAAATAGTTTTCTGTTTATGAAAGCATGGAAGAGATATTTGCAAAGTGTTTCTTTTGTACAGAGGCTGAAAGTTTGGGAGATCATAGGATAGGTTGCAAATTGTTTGAAGAGGCAAATAATGTTTTCACCTACTTCGTGCTGTCTCCTGATGTACTTCATGAAAAATCAAGCAATAACAACATTTCAAGGCCAAGAAAAAGTCACTTGAAAACCAAAACTAATGGATAGAAAGAGAAGAATTTGCTAAACAGAAGTTTGGCAGTCCATACAACAGTTTATGGACAATATACTTGAGGTGTTGATTTTATGTGGCTTGAGAGAGGGACCTAGAAAGGTTCAAACACACATTTATGGAGCACTGAAGCAGATGTTCTTTTATACTCTATGTATGCCATAGGCAGTCATAAAGTCAATGACTCATTGCTAAGAAAAAGTTAGGCATTCCACTTCTAGAAAATTCAAAATGGTGTAAGAAAAGATATTGGAAAGAATGTAAAAGGCAGAGTCCACACAAAAAAAGCCCTCCACATAACAAAACTATTTGTTTTGAAAAACAAAATAAGCCAACACAATGCCTTACATTTAGACGAAAGACCACAGTTCTTACAAATTCCATGGTTTGGCAGGAGTTTAATTTTGGCACAGTGTACCCAGCATAAACAAAAAATGCGAGAAGTACTCGTATCTTTCCGAGACTCAATGGATAGTGTTGTAAAGGAAGATTACTGGGCCATCAGATTGAAGTGTATTGGTTTTCAATTAAAGGCAGGCACATAAACCAGCAAAATAGGGCATTTGAAAACAACAATAGGCAGCGAAAAATATTGTTCATAGCAGTAAGCATACTCTCTTTAACAGAATGTGGAGAGAGGCATATTTTGTAGTATCAGGAAAAATTACCTAATGACCTGAAGCTCATTATTCAGACATTGGTCCTACAAGCAATATCCTCTTCTGGGCACAAGAAGCAAATAATGGGAGAAATAAGTTATTTCAAAGGGATGCAAAAGCTCCCACTGAAGAAGCATCTTTTGCCCCTCTTTTTAAAGAGATCTCTTAGGCCAGAGGCTTCAAGAAGAGCGAAGTAGACCTGCTGCTCTGTGAATTGTGTGGCAAACAGGAGTGTGAACAGAATGGGTGCTATCAGATCCTTAGTGCTTGTGTCAGGCTTTGGGGCAATCACTGTCAGCCTCCCCACACACGTGAAGCCTCAGATGCTATTTTCAAGTACATTCACATGCTTCCCGCTTGTAAGAAACACAGGTTCATTTGTTTATCACAAGCCAGGAGTGTGAAAGTGCTTGTAAATAGCTTTCTGCCATCGCGCCCACACAGGGCCCTCCCTTCTCTGGGCAAAGACCTCACCACTGTTTCCTTCTTCCTTCTAACTGCTACACTGCCATCACTAACTGCTTTGGCACTGCTCCCCACGTAGGCCCTGAAGGCAGGCACTACCCTCAAACAGCCCTTGAACTTGTTGTAGGTACAAACACTGGTGGGCTTCAGCAGAGACTCCTGGCAACTTCTGAAGTGTCCAGAGTTGCCTGTCTTGGTCACAACAAACAAAAACAAACTCTTAGCTTTTCAGTATAGCTGAAGTTTTTCAGCAATACAATTTGTGTTAACGAAACTGTCAAAGTCATTGTCAGTTTGTCTTTGCTCACAAACAAGGAAGGTGGACAAGGGTCTCTGGATTGTTGAACTATATAACTTTCTGGTCAAATTACCTGCCCAAATCAGCAACGTGAACATGTGAAGCTGCCTAATGGGCAGAAGGTCAGAAACCATTATAAAGAGGCTCCAATTCTGATATAATAAGTGACAAATTGGGTTGTTCACACTTTGAGCTAGACAGAAGCATTGTATTTGTAACAGTGTGGTTAACTTTGGAGATCGGTGGTGTGTACATCACAGGTGCTAAAAACTCTGAATGTCCATGTGTTCCAATAAAGCAGAAGTCATTGACAGTAATCCATGGGAGTAAGAAGTCATATTTTTGTCTGAGAGATTAGCACTAGCTGAAACCAATCACAGAGTATGACTAGTATTGTGTTGAGCAAGAGAAGCCTGCCATGACCACGATCCATGACAGGAATAAAAGTTACTCTTTATGGTACTCTTATTATTTGAAGACAAAACTGGATTTCTGCTGGCATAAATTACTGGGTTTTTCCCTATATGTGGTGAAACTAATCTTACCAACAGTATACACTACAAATGTTAATTCCTGGATACTCTTCCTCTTTGGTGAGTATTTTATTGTCTGGTTGGTACAGAGATAAAGGTTTGGTGACTTCTTATTCAGTAATTTATTCCGTCTTTTCAAAACAGCTTAAGAATTAACATAGAATTTGCTGGGGAGGGGACTTGAAGTAATTCATTGGTTTTGTTTTCACCCAGGATCACCCCAAAAAAATGAAAAATCCCTTTTCCACACAAAAGACCCAGACCTGTTTTTCCTACCTCCCAGACCCCCAAGAAAATCCTGGGTACAAGGGAGAGGCTCTATGAGATTGGCACACAAATATATATCAGAAATTTCCTATTGTAGCTTTTCTTCTTTGCATGGAGCAATTGAAATATTCAGTGAGCCAAAAACTGGGGACAGATTGCTAGGCACTGATCTCAAAAATAAGATATTTGTGTTGTATTTGTGAACACTTAAGTGTTTAATTCGAAGTGAGCAGTGTTAATAGTGATAAGAGTTACTTTACAATCATCTCTAAGCAGACAGTTAAAGCATTCTCTTAAAAAAAAAAAGAGGCATCTTTTGATGATAGTTTTAAAGCTACAGCATCTCATATTTTTTGGTAAGCTGCTGCTTTACATGTGTTTGGTAAGGTTCATAGAAATTCAGTTCCTCTGCTTTCTGTTTGGTTAAAGATGCCTAAAACAAGGAAAAATATTTTGATTTGGTTTAACTTTTTTTTTAATTGAAAAAATTTGGTTTGCATCAGACAAAGGAAAGTGCTTTTGTTCTGTGTGCTGAAACAGCTGGGGGAAATTGCTCATTCAAACCTAATGCCAACCCATTGTGGGGAAAAAGAGAGAGAACAGGATTTATTCGTGTTCAATGATCTAAAGCCTCTGTGACTCTGTTAGTGGTGACTTGGCATGATCCATGGTGTCGAATTTATTTTCGGAACCAGGCCTGTTCTGATGACCTGCCATTTGTGTAGCAAAAATTCATTGAAGCAGGGACAGATCTCACTGGTACTTACATTTGGACTTTATTTAGTGTACTATTTGCTTCCTCACACCCCATTGCTGCGTGAACCAGCTCATATCCAGAGCTGTGTACAGGAGATGGCAGTGAAAAAGCTGGGCTTTTAGCCCTGAGACAACTTTCTGTAGATGTGACAGTTAAGCTCCTGGATGGTAACTAGCTCATCTTCAAAGAGCAATACTAGGCTCGGCAGACTTGCCTTGTCCTGGCAGCAGTTCAGGGCTCCCTGCATCACACTCTGAAGCAGCTACCCAAACTCTCTCAGGAAGTCAGCAGGCCAAATGAGTGCTTTCTGAAGACCAGGTCTGTGCATTTAAATGATCTGTTAACACTAACTAAAGGCTTGGCTCAATCTTTAGCCGTGAAGTATTTCTGAACAGTCATTTTATACATTTATTTAGTTATTTAGTTATTTTAAAAGTCAAACAGGTTAGCAAAAGGGTTATCTGAGGATAATCTTTCTCAGAGAAGCAACGCACTGTGGATGTGATCTGAAAATGCATCTTTGGCTGAGTATGGAAGCATTTGGCTGTTTAGACAAGTCTTTCTCAGTTCTGTCTCTCAAAGGTACCTGGAAATTATTCTAAATGCCTCATAGTGCAAGTTACAGAGCAGCTCATTGCACTTACACTGTCAGGCAGTTAATGTTTAAAAAATCACTTATTTTCTGTTTTCATTGCTGTACCTCAGAAGAAATATATTCTATTTGATCTAAACAGAAATAGATCTGACTATTTTGCTTGCAGAAGCTTCCTCTAATGTAGTTGAAGGGTTTGTTATTTGCCTTTTTTCATTTTCAAAATGAAATAAAAAAGAATTAATTGCTCAGCTGCTACTCTGAATTCAAGAAAAACTAACCTATAGAAGTCATTCTGACATAGCTTTGAAATGGGCTGGATGCCAGTAAGGGAACATAGGGAAGCTAAAAGCAATATAATTTTGCTTTATGCACTTCTCTTGCTGCTGCATTGCTGCAGTACATCCTGTTAGTTAGGGCCTGAGTGTCCCAAATTATTTTTTCTTGCTCCTAAAATTGTGAGAAGCTTTGATATATTTTAGGTAAGGGGCAATGAACTTGATGCTCACAGTGCTAAGAGACTTCATCATCCTTACTGAGCTGGGAAAATGAATTAAGAAAGAATTACAGACTCAAATTTCACAGATTGCCTTGATAAAACCAAAACTTTTAACAAATCCCTGATGACTTTTAAAAGAACAGAAAACTAGTAAATAACCAGGCCAAGGAGAATGGTACGACATCAAGTTTATTTGGACTGCAAGTTTCAGTAGCCAAATCTGGTTTAAGCCAGAGAGAAGTCAAGTTACTCTAGACATCTCAGAGATTAAAACACCTTACTGTCCCTGCCCACTTTGAAGACAATAGTGTTTAAGCATCAAACTTGCCTATTCTTGGAGAAAGCTTGGAAGACCAGGCCAGTAGTCTGGCCTAAGTCTGAGAAGTATATGATGAGAAAGGTTAGGGGTCTGATTTGCTCTCACAGTAGGTAAAAATCCACTTCTTAAACACAGAATAACTTCTTTAGTGAACTGGTACATGAAAAAATTACACCAATAAATGCAGCTGAGAGGACGACTTCTCACTGCAGCTCTATTCCAAGGTCTGTGCTTTAAGTCTATTCCTCCCTTCAAAGAGGCGCCTACTGGCAAATTCAGGTCTATTTTTATGGAGCAATCACTGAAGATACTGAAAAAAAATTAGAGGCTGAGAAATCTCCTCTTTAGACATAACCAATCATAAAATGCCATCTCTGTACTGTACCTGTAGGCTGACTCTGGTATCCATGGTCTTTTTGGTTTTTTTGATGTGGAACAGGCCAATTTAAAAGGAAGTCAAACTGTAGTGCTTTGTTATGGCTCTTCTAGTATTAAGGCAGAAGAACCTGCATTCTGGAGCACTATTTGGCTTCAGTTGGTGCCACAGAAAGGTAGGAGTAATCTAGATCCGTTTCAAAAGTTCCCCCAGGGAAACATGACTATCTCAGGTATAACCAGTCTTCTATTTCATTAATGAACCTAGCCTCGAATTTTACTGCAGTGCACTGCGGGTTGCCAGGACTCTAGCATAGTACATGTGAACAACAAAATCAGTTTCTTTTTCAAAGAAAAGGAAGACTGAAAAAACAAAATAAAGATTTCTTAAGTTTCATATGACTGTAGTCATACCTCGCTTACAGTGTATCACAAGAGTCAATTAAATGCTGCAGGTTTTTTTGATGCACTCCTGATTCAGTCGTTCTCTCTTTGGGGTTTTAACTGTGGTTTAACTGTCATACCTTTATCTAGAGCTAAGCAG
Organism: Galbula dea; assembly: GCA_013399015.1. NCBI lineage: Eukaryota > Metazoa > Chordata > Aves > Piciformes > Galbulidae > Galbula > Galbula dea. Next base: position 609,755 of record VWZX01002922.1, on the reverse strand, counting down.
CTTGCACCAGTTTCAGGCTGCTGCTGCTTATTAAAAATTGAACTATGCCTTTTCTCTTTTCTTAAGGGATATAGCTGAGGTTCTAAGCAGCTCTGAAATTGAGTTTGTAAGTAGGAAATACATTTACTAGACTGCACAAGTAAGGCTAGCATTGCGGGCTGCTTTTGCAAAGCTAGAATGATTTTTAACTGAGAACATTGCTAGTTTTCCACTACTTTGTCATCAGGAAAAACCTGACTGAAAAACCAGTATTCTTGTTTATATTGTTCTCCTTTGTAGAAATGAAATTAAGTACACGCCAGTAAGCTGTAACTGAGGCAAGTACAGTTCAGGCAGTCACAGATGATTCTGTTTATTGAGCTAATAAAAATTTTGTCACTTGCTCCCTTTCCCCATTCATGATTTGCCTGTTGCCTTCTCACAAAACAAAATTAAGCTGTTCAAAGACTGCTTTTAAAATCATAGCTCATACCAAAATGAAGACCACATAGGAGTCTCTAGGTGCTGCCACAGTATGAGCAATTATTTAAATAAATGCATTTCCTCATCACTGGCCTTTTCCCTACAGTTCTTACTTTCCTGCTGTAATGGTAATCAAGAACAAGATGTATACAGAGAAGATTCATTGAAGAACAAGATAGGAAGTCAAGACCAGTAGCCTAAGTTATAACAACCTGCTAAAATGCAAGCCTTTACATTAAAAATCAAAATAAAAAGTCTCCTTATTGACAGGAACACAAAAGTGTGTTTTCACATTCCAAGTGTGCGTATTCACAAGTCGGCTAAGTTGCCTCATCATCATTTACTTAGGCTAATGAGCTGGCTTCTCACTAAAACAAAAAAAGTATTCATGTATTTTTTTTTACAAGGTTCAAAAGTACAGGTCATAATCTCCAACAAAAACACAGTAACAAATAGTAATGTCTTGATTTAATCTAGGTTATTGCCAGGTGAATGTGTATCCTAGAAGTGATATACAGTGCTGTTTGCCTTCTAGATGTTGATAATATAACTGGTGCTATGATGAAATTGATAATGTGTTGTGCAATTAATACTAAGTGATGGCAACATGTAGAATTTGAGATGCTTGAGACATATAACTAATGCAGATGCTCTGTTACTGCTTTGCTTTTTTATTATTTTGTTAGACTATTTGTGTTGAGTTCCTTCCTCTGGCTAGATTCTAGTCTATGCATTTCACATATGCACTGAGAGCAAGAATGTGTATGTGACACAGTTAAATTGACAGTAACTGAGATAAGCAACAATATAGAAGACAGTGTGTCAGTTTCCTACCTTAAATTGACTGTGCTTTAAGACAGGTTTTGCTAAGGTTATGTAAAACTGTTTGTGTCTATTAAGCCGAGGTTTGGGGGCAGATCCTATACTCATAAGAATACAAGTCTCTTAAATATATTTGAGGCTTCCTAGTACAAAGTGATGATTATTTCTCTCTTCAGAATAAATGCAAGGAAACTGCAGACACAGAATCACAGAAAGTTAGGAGTTGAAAGGGACCTCAAAAAATCATCTAGTCCATGCCACAGCAGGATTCCCTAGATCAAGGCACACAGAAGAGCGTCCAGAGGTTTTTGAATATCTCCAGAGAAGGAGACTCCACAACCTCTCTGGGCAGTCTGTGCCAGTGCTCTGGCACCTGAACTGGGAAATATTTTTTTTCTTATATTCACACAGAATCTCCTGTGCTTCAGTTTACAACCATTGCCCCTTGTCCTGTCAATGAGCTTCACTGAGAAGAGCCCTACCCCTTCGTCCCGACACCCACCCTTCACATATTTAAAAGAATAAATGAGGTCATCCCTTAGTCTCCTCTTCTCCAAGCTGAAGAGACTCAGCTCCCTCAGCCTTTCCTCAGAAGGAAGATATTCCACCCTCTTCATCATCTTTGGGGCTCTGCGTTGGAGTCTTTCAAGCAGTTCCCTGTCCTTCTTAAACTGAGGGGCCCAGAACTGGACACAATATTCCAGATGCGGCCTCAGTAGGGTAGAGTAAAGGGGGAGAAGAACGTCTCTTGACCTACTAACCACACTCCTTCTAATCCACCCCAGAGTGCCATTGATCTTCCTGACCACAAGAGCACACTGCTGGCTCATGGTCATCTTTCCATGTGCCAGGACCTCCACGTCCCTTTCCCCTTCACTGCTCTCCAACAGCTCAGCCCCCAACCTATACTCATACATGGGGTTGGTCTTTCCCAGATGCAAAACTCAACACTTGGCCTTGTTGAATTTCATTAAACTTCTCCATGCCCAACTCTCCAGCCTAAGTCATACTGAATGGCAGCACAACCCTCTGGTGTGTCAGTCACTCCACCCAGTTTAGTGTCATCAGCAAACTTGCTGACAGTGCACTCTGTTCCCTCAGCTAGGTTGTTAATGAATAGATTGAAAAGTACTGGTCCCAGTACTGACCCCTGAGGGACTCCACTGGACACAGGCCTCCAGCTAGAATCCATCCCATTGATCATGACTCTCTGACTTCTGTCCTTCAACCAGTTCACAATCCACCTCACTACCCAATCAGCCAGACCACACTACCTCAGTTTAGCCACAAGGATGCTGTGTCAAACGCTTTATTGAGATTAAGATAAACCACATCCACTGCTCTACCCTCATCTATCCACCTGATTATGTCCTCATAAAAGGCTATCAGGTTGGTCAAACATGACTTCCCCTTGGTAAACCCATGCTGACTGCTCCCAATGATCCCCTTATCCTTGATATGCCTAGAGACATGCATATGGTCAACATTTTTCCATTCTTTCAGCTCTTTAATTGTTTTTTAATGCAGCAGCTTTTGTGGTGACCTATTGCATTAACAGGAATAAAAATTAACCTTCTTGTCATTGCATTGCCACCATACCCCCACCCTAGCTTTTTTTCAAGCTTTTAAAAAGAAATTTATTGCCTGCTTTATAGGCATAATTAATAGAATTCACATTCTATGTTGGGGTTTTTTGTCAAAGACAAGGAACAAAACTCAACATAATTTTTTTCTTTTGTATGTTTCTTATATGCTACTTAAATACAATTTTACTTTTTTTCATGTCTTCATTATGAATGTAAAGAGCTACTGAAATCTTGCTGTATGCATAGAATCATAGAAATAAAACATCATAAAATATCTAAACCCAATTCACTTTCTAATCACTGAGATTTCCTTCATTTGACACCTCCTCATTTTTCATCTCTAAGGAGACAAGCATCTCCATAGTCTTTTGGTTTCTTGATAGTCCACTTGTTTCCACTACTGTTTCTTCTGCCACCCCATGTCTTATATTTACTGTCTTAGCTCTCTGCTAGTGACAGCAATGGTGACTCTCTCACTGGAGATGTAGGAGACAAGGCAGCAGGAGGAAGAGGTGGACTGTCCTCGAAGAAGTTGATTTTAGTCCCAGTGAAATAGAAGAAAGGAAAGTGCAGAACATATTGGGGGGGAAGTTGAACTGCTCCTACATAAAAAGATATTTTAAGCTCCTATCAGCTGCTAGGAATGCATATACAGAAAACTCTGTTTCAGAGCCTTCTTCCATTATACTAGCACTATGCAAAATGGATCTTAAGATTATCAGTAACGTTTTCTCAATAAACCTAAGAATTTTCCTTTCAGGCTCCCTGAACCAAAATCCCCTTTCATGTCAGTTGGCTCTGATCCTCATTTCTACTCTTCTACCATCTTCCTTTATCCCTACATTTCTTTGCTTCCAAAAAAGTTGCCTTGCTATGCATCCTCTCTAAATCATTCCTCAGTATTTTTTGAAAATGCTCCTCTTGCTGTACTGAATGTCTCTAGAGGCTGAGTTTGGTACTTCACTGTATTGATGTCTGTTGAAATATGTAATATGATGATATGCTTCTGAACATGAGAAGCTAGAAAATGTTAAGATAAAGGATGCCTATGAACAAGGAAAGAGGCTAATAATCTGTATGCAACAGGGTTGATGTGGGACTTTAAGACCATAGGGTAGACATTTCAAAAACAAAGAGTTAACATCTACAGACTCAAAGTGCTTCAGCATTTGTGAATAGTTGTCTGAATCAAACCAAACCTCTTCTCTCTGGAGATATTCAAAACCCATCTGGACATGCTTCTGTGTGACCTGGTCTAGGGAATCCTGCTGTGGCAGGGGGTTGGACTAGATGATCTTTCGAGGTCACTTTCAACTCCTAATGTTCTGTGATTTTGTGAAGTCCCTGTTTATATAATTTCTTTTTGGTGGGCTGGACTGTACTTTTAAATAGATATCATAATATATGGAGTAGGACCAGTTTCTCTATCTGTGCCAATACTTCATTAAGCAATAACTTTCAAAACGGACTCATTTTTATAAACTTCAGAAAGTTGAAGATCCTGTTAACTGAGATATATGCCCTGTTCAAGCTGTGCACATTTTAAACATCATACTTATCTCTAAGCATCACTACAATGTTATTAACCACCGGCAGCCATTCATCTGCAGAGCTTCTGGCAAAACAGCATGATGATAAAGTGGTAGTGATGAAGATCTGCTCATCTTCACTGAATGCTATCAAGTCATGATGAAAAAGAAATACAGAAATGATAAATAGAAGAGTGAATCTTTGTATACAAACCACTCTGATCATTATGATGGTGGGTTTTTTATTCATTTTGAGCTGGAGGAGGAGGAAGAAGGGCAAGGGTGTTACAAACGGCAACCTATTTGACCGAGTGTGCAGTGAACATGTTGGTCCAACTGCCAATATTTTTTAAGTGCTTGAGACAGCCAATGATTGTGTGTAACTATAGAAGTTAATATGATTAGAAGCAGATATTTAACACCAAAAATAATTGAACTTCTGTTTCTCTTCTCTGCAATAAGAGCTAGGGAAGAGTAGAATGCTTCCCCTGCTGGACATGGTAGTATCACCAGTGCTTCTACTCAACTAGAGCTAGTCCTACTTTGTATTGTTACAGCAAGAAGACAACACCCTTTATTTGAGCACTCATAGGCTTCTCTGGTTGCCTTTAAAACAAATAGAGGACCTATTTCGTAGACTCCATCTACTAAAGAGCAGCTTTCATGATCATACCAAATGTTGCTCAAAAAAAGCCCCACCTTTCTTGTGCATTTCAATAGCTGTTATAGAAAAGATGGTTTAAGTAGAGCTGTCTTTTATCCAGCTGACAATTATACCTCTGTTGATAGTGCTTCTAACACTTTGTATTTTATCATATCCTTTGTGTTAAAGCACTTAAGGATTAAATTAAATAAGCTGCATAGCATTATTGTGTAATAGGCTATAAAAAAGCTAGACACATCTGGAACGAAGAAGGCACTGTGCAATCACACCCAGAGCATCCCAAGTACCTAAAGAAAGGAATACAGCCTGTTTGGACATAGCCCTTATTAGGAATTTCATTCCTGATATTGTCTCTTAGGCCACAGATATGCCTTCCTAGGTATGGAAACTTTGACACAAGTCAGTGGAATATGTCAGAGGTCATGTGGAGAGAGGTCTTGTATCTTGTAATCCTGTTGAAATGGAAGGTCAGATCTCCTTGTGAAATGAATGGGTACTGCCCCAGCGAAGTAAGTCAATGCATGTCTGGTTTCATAAGGTGAAATTCTAGCTGACTTCCTCTTGAAGTTGGACTGATTTTTTTTTAAGCAGAAATCAGAAATTGATAGTGGGCTTCTCTGCTTGCATACTGGCTGATGACACACAAAACTAGTATCCAAGTATGTAATATTTGAGATGTTTATTCCCCTTTATGGAAAAGGCTTTAGAATGTAGTTTTTAAGGAAACGAGATGTTCAAATAACTTGGGTTTGTCAGTGAACTGCTGAAAGCAGTTGAACAGGGAATTAAAGCTTTTTTCTATACTAGAATAAAATTCACTCACTTAAAGGAGCATAATAATAAGAAATACAGTTGAAACAATGTTGAATAACATACATCAGAACAAGGTCCCTTCCAACCCAAACCATTTTATGATTCTTTGATTCTATACTGCTAACACTTGTTATTACCAGAGGATATTTTGATATTACACTCATGACGAAAGGCATAAATTCTAGAGCAGGTCGAAGTGATTTTGATCTGATAACACACTGACAGCCACCCAGGGTAGACAAGGGAGTAACTGTGATTGATATGTGGCTGAAAGCAGTAGCTGCGAGTGATATAAATGTGTATAATCTTATAGGATTGCAATGTGGGTGGGTTAACAGAGGCATAGAATTGGAAAGTAGTTGCTTGATGATGCAGAGGATGAAAGTTTGAACACAAAGCTTTTCAGGAAGTACCCTGAAATTCATGCTTCTCTTGTCTTATCTTTCTTCAAGACAATTATAACAACAATAAGAAAAGTAGAGGGGGGGGGGAAAGAATAGCCCACATCCATGCTTGTTCCTTTTACTCACAATAAAGAAGCAGCATATCAAGGAAGCCCAAATCCTTTTATGCTGCTCAGAGCTGGCACAACTTTAAAGGCTTGGTAGTTCAATTCATGTAAGCAACAAAAAGTGTGGCTGCTGGGTGTTTCCCCCCGCTCCTCTTACACTTGAAAAAATAGACCAGAATTACTAGGGGGTGGAAATTCTTTCAGCATTTCTGTGTTTTGTTTCACATTGAAAAGAGGATAGAGAACTTGGAAATGGAAAATGACTGGAAAAACTGACAGACCATTCTTGAGTCTATAAAACTGTTTGTTTGGGTTCAATTCCAAGTTAAGTCAATGTCTTGCTATTTTGTTTCTAAATGGGAATCAGGCTCCACTTGATAGACATATTATTCCAATAGCCACACCTAATCATGTCAGGACCATGTGGTAGAAAAAGAGCCAAAGGAAGCTACAACTTTAATGAAAGGCTAAAGAAGGTAAATTAATAATGTCAGAGATCTAAATGGCATTATATTTTAAGGTCTGTCTTAATGCAGAGCACTTGTAGTTAAACCAGTCAAAAGAGCTGATGGAATTATGAAGTGATGGGTAGACATTTCGAATTGATATTTTGCCCAAAGTTTAAATTTCTTATTTATTGCACGTTTGTAGTTGCTTAACTCTCTAGATCTTATAACCAAACTTCTGACTTTTCTCTCTGACCCGGTGAACTCACAAAACCCAGCAGAAGGGTTCTTAGAGCTTTTCAAGTATGCAGAAACTGTAAAGCCAACTACAAAACTAAATGGTGAAGATCAATAATAATGCTATCTCCCATGTTCAGAAGAACATCTTCCTGCAATCTCAGTTCTCCTTTCCAAGATCTTGTCAAGGAGACAAATGGTTGTCAAGATCTTTGGAGTACACTATCGTCCACTAAGAAGTATTGCCTTCATTTAGACTGGTGCATTTGGCAGCAATTGAACTGGTTTGAGTTCAATACTGTAGTTTGTTTTACTTAAACTTGTGTCTATTGAAAGTCTCTTCTTGGAGCTCCCTGGTCAGTGTTTGCATTTCTGTCCTGTTTCAAAACTTTCCTTGCATTGTTTCTCTTCTCCTGCCTGAAGCCTTCTTATCTGTGTGCTATAGCTTATCTCATCCTCTTCAGGGTTGTGAAGACAATGTTGAAGCTCATGTTTCTGCACATATCAGAATCACAGAAACATTACAGTTGGAAAGGACCCTCAAGATCATCTAGTCCAACCGATAGCCCTACACTACTCTTATCCCTACATCATCCCCTGAAGAAACACATCTATCCGCTTCTTAAAAACCTCCAGGGATGGTGACTCCACCCCCTCCCTGGGCAGCCTATTCCAATATCTCATCACTCTTTCAGTAAAGAAATTCTTCCTAATGTCTAATCTAAACCTACCCTGGCACAGCTTAAGGCCATTCCCTCTAGTCCTGTCACTAGTCACAAGGGAGAAGAGGCCAACACCCGCCTCCCTAGAATGACCTTTCAAGTAGCTGAAGAGAGTGATAAGGTCTTCCCTCAGCCTCCTCTTCTCCAGGCTAAACAAGCCCAGCTCCCTAAGCCTCTCCTCATAAGGCCTGTTCTCCAGACCCCTGATTAGCTTAGTTGCCCTCCTCTGCTCCCTCTCCAGTACCTCAATGTCCTTCCCATACTGCGGTGCCCAAAACTGCACACAGTACTCAAGGTGTGGCCTCACCAGTGCCGAGTACAGTGGCAAGATCACCTCCCTCTAAATCTTCATAGCACACACACATCTGTTCCAAAGTGTCCATTACCACTAAAATAACTATGAGCCTGTAAATACTATTTCAGCATGTGTGGCAAAATACCCTTCTCTTCTGGTCTAGTACTCCAATTCTCAGCTAGGAAGCCATCTTCAGTCAGAGTTACTAAGGAGATATACTAGAATATACAAAACACAAAGGTGAATGGGAGTGTTAGACTCACATGAGAAAAATTTTGGTGCTGGCCCTAATCAACAGACAGATTCCCAAGACATTTATTTCTGAAGATTCTAGCAAGAAAGCAAAGGAATTTTCAGGAGAGAAAGAAAAAAGGCTGATTTGCTTCAAATTCAGCATCTGCGTGAGTGATGTTGGACGTCCAGCACTGTGTGGATGAAATGTATTGCTTCCAAACTTAATGTTTAATCTGAAAGATTTGTTTTGTGTGTGGTTTGGTTTTTTTAACTCTCTCAGATTGTCTTCAGAGAGCTGCATTGTGTGGGGTGAACTGTGGGATTTTATGTTAAATCAGTGTGCATCTCCAAGATATTTGAACATGTGTACTTTGTGGCTTGGTATTGATAGTTTAGGCAACATTATGACTTTGCTCACTCATGCTCTGCATTGCTTGTATATCACTTTTCCAGTAAAATATGTTTCAGACTTGTTTTAATGCGTGAAGCACCAAATTAAACTTGGCTGCAGAGGTAAGAACAGCTAATTAGGCACCCTACCTGGTGCATATATTTAAGATAAGTCATGTAAACAACTCATCCAAAAATGTCCTTTGTGTTATTTCTTTTTGTAATAATCTCTTCCCTTGAAATCTTTCCCACCCTGACTTCTTTTTCTTTTCTACTCTTCCACCTCTTCCTTTGTTCATAATTTTCAGTCTAATCGTAAATAGTCCGGAACATTAGGCTCCAGTGGCCCATGGTACAGTACAAAACTATATATCTCCTATCAAAAAGGGTCATTTGCTGCCAGATTCCCTAGTCCCCTCCTTTAAAACTGACAAGGATGTGATTTCCTTCTCTACTTCTAGGCCCTGCAGTTTTAAGCACAACTTCAAAATCACTTAATTGGATCTATGTTTGACTGATCCATATGATTCAAGTCCAGCACTCACCTATCCCTTTACTGCTGTGCCACAATGCAGAAAATCTCCACTTTACTTTGTAGCAACTAAGACTATGTAGGAAGGTGACTCACAAGAAATCTATCCAGCTTACAGCAAAATTACGACATTGCTGCTTTTCACTGAACCTACTAGAATTGTCACAACCCTCCTCCTTTTAGACCCCAAGTATCTTTATCCTCTCGGTGTTCTTTGCCATTCTGTGATGGGTTCTAAATTAGTTACTATAGCCTGCAGATGACATCTTACTATTGGCTTGTATAGATCTATGAAAACAAAAAGGCAAAGGGAATGTTAAGAGTTACTGAGAAAAGAATAGAATAAGATAGAAAGCATCATTATACTATTACTGCTGTATAAATTCCTGGTGCATTTTCAACCTTGAGTATCACAAAGAACCAGAAAGATTACAGAGGAGAGCAAGTGTGATTTAAGGTATAGAGTGGTTTATACAGGAGGAAGTACTAAATGGTTTCATGAGCTTGGAAAAAAAAGAGATATTATGCAGATATATAAAAGATGTGTGGAGCAGAGAAAGTGAATAAGAAATGACTACTTGTTATTTCTTGCAACACAAGAACTAAAGGGCACTCAGTGAATTTATAAGCTATAATAAATAAGCTTTAGTACAAACTGAAAGCAACACCTCTCCCCACAGCATATAATTGTGAAACTCAGCACCACAAGGTTTTGAGGAGGCCAAGAGGAGAAAGGGGTTCAAAATCAGACTGAATGAATTCAGAGGATAAATACATTTGTGGTTACAGAACATGTGGCTACATAAAACCTTTATGTCAGTCCTTTCAAGGTATTACATGACTTGAAGATGGAAGGTTGTTTCACGAAAAGATCATCCAGAATTTATCCTGCTTCTTGTAGTCCTACCCAAGGTTGTACTTACATTCTCCTATTGCTGCACAGAGGATACTGAACGAGGGCAACATTTGGTCTGATTTTGTATAATGATTCTTAAATTCTCTGAATGATGTCATTTTGGCTGTAAACTCAGTCACCTGTTCCTATATTGAAGTGTAGTGAATGATTATCTTGTGGAGATTTGGACTTCATTTTCCATGACACCATTTGGATCTCACGAGACTGGACATGTTGGTCTTGAGCAAGGTAGAAGCTGCTGGTCCAAGGAAAAGTCTCGTCCATATGAAGTTTTCAAAAAATAACATAAAAAGAGAAGTAACACTGAGTGTTCTGTGAGATGTGTTTCTGACTGGACTTTGTTGATGGCAGTTTCCTACTGTGGTTATTTGCATACATTTACTGAGCACTGCAGAGCTATTTCCCTCACCCTGGTTTTGTCTTATACAACTTTGAAGCATAGAACTGCTGTTAGTCATGCTTGCCACGGATTAAACACTAGCGTAATGTAATTAACTATAGGCCAGGTGGCTTAATTAACAGTTACAGTTTGTCTTTAATAGGCAGGTTTAGGATACGCATTTTTGGTTTGTAGTAACTTTCAGTTTTTCTTTTACATCTTTCATTTCCAACTGTAGCAGTAATTGTTCATGGGTTCTTTAGTGGTCGTATGGCCATGCAACTCCACGGAGGGACAGGGGAAACTCGGTCTGCTAAAAGAAGGTCTGTGTATTTGGGGCAGGACTCAGCAAACTAAATGGGAACCTGTTTATCTAAAGGCTGGTTTATGCCAACAAGAGAACCTTAGCTCTGTGTTGATCTCAACAGAGCTACTTTGTCTGGTGGGGGTTAAAAATCTGCAGGTGAGATTCTTTCCTTATGCTGATGCAGCTATCACCACTGCACCTGGGGAAGGTTTTGCTTCTGTCTCCTCCTCCCTTTCCTCTCTTTATGACCTAGTAACCCTACAAATACATTGTTTATCCCTTTGCTTTTTTGAAGGTTATGCATGCTCACATGACAAGCTGAGCTTGCAGCTGGGTGTCCCTCCTGGTGTGAGCTGGGATGTTATAGGCTTGGCTGCAGAGAAAGCACAGCACCACTGGTTTTGCCGCAGCCTTACTGCCTGCATCAGGGCACCAGTACTCACCTGGTTTGTCCAGCACAGCCCACACTGCCAACTCACTTACTGCTGGGAACACTCCCAGGACTGGGCTTGCCTCCACATACAAAAAATGTGCTTTCCTCCCCAAAACATAGCATACTGAGACAGTAAGAGTTACTTTCCATTGTGTTTTCCTGACAGCAGTGGTTCATTTTGCTGTATTAACTGGTTTGCTTCTTACGTACAACAGTAGAACAAACCTATCCCAGTGCTGCTGCTTCTGCTCAGTTAATCATTTTAAAAGACACAGTCCATTTAACTAGCACTCCTTCTGTGTTGCAGGTTAGCTGTGGGTCAGCTTTACATCTCCAGCTGTAAACGTAGGTCATCTGACTGCCATGCAGTGTGTTCCTTATGCTTAGAAGGACAAGTCCTCACATGCAACTTCACAGTACAGCACACATCTTGTAAAAAAGTTTATTTTGCTGGAGTAGAGTGGTTCAGCTGCTCTTGTTACAGTAGCAATCATACCTGGATGGTAGCAAAAATCTTTTCAGTTTAGGTGTTGTAGGCTCCTAATCACAGCATTTTCTGCTCTTTCACTTAAAGGTTTTCCTTCCACTTTGCTGGTAAGGAGAAACTGATCTCAGCTCTGTTGATGAATTTAAATTATTATAGGGTGTAACAGTTGGTACACATAAATCAAAGTGAGTCCTTCAGCTTTCCTGCTGTGCTCAGTCTGTCTTTTCTGATGCTGAACCTGAGATTTGTTCATTCCTGCATCCTAGAGAGCCTATCAAAGTTTTGAAGTCTAGATGTGAAAGGGATTCTCACACTCTTGCAAGGAGCCAATCGGGTTAGTTACATTGCTGAAGGACCTGTGCTTCCCTTTGTCATACACATTTGCTACATTGCTCAAAAAAGGCAGCAAACTGGTTTACTTATCCATGCTTGAAGACTCTAATCTTAAATATAATGATTAATATGCTCTGAATTTCTTTAGCCCAGCTTCCTCAGAAACTGAGGCTTAGGCAATTGGAAAAGCCCCAGAAGGTTTCCTGAAAGACAGCAAAACACAGCCAATGGGTACATGAATCAGAAAATTTATTTTGAGATAAGTTCAAGACAGAGAAGGTGGGAGGTGTGGAGTTCCATTTCTTAACAGCTGCAGGCACCATCCGTCTGCTTGTGGGACAATGACAGGGGCTATATGCATTTCCATTATCCTTGGGCAGATGTCCTCGTAGGAAGTCATGACACTCTCCATCTTGAAAGCAGAGGATGTTGATGACAGGACCAAGACTGACGCTGTAATTGACAGGAGAATCAATAAATGGAGTAGCAACCCACGGTCACCACGTGGATCCCCAGCCTACCTGCCCTACATTCTCCCAACTTCATGCTAAGGCTATCCATCCCATCTGTCACTGACAGCCAAAGACACCTGTCCTGGCCTACCACGTCATGAACTCCATAGTGCTTTGAGCCATCACCAGTGCTTTGCCCACTATGACATAGACACTGCAGTTCTAGGATGTTGCCAGGAGCTCATGTGGGACCCAGTCCTTGGCTGTCTGGGAAGAAAGTAAGTGAAGCTGCCTTTGCCCAAGTCGCTGTTGACCTTCCAGCTCCCCACAACACCATGATGAAGTATAAGTAGTTTCGTATATTTAGTGCTACATCACCATGACAGAGCTATTGTCTTCCTCCATTCAAGCAAGAAGAAACAAATAATAAATAATAATAATAATAACAACAACAGTAATAAATTAGAATGCTGAAAAGGACAATAAATTAGCTTTAGCAGCCATTTAAAGAACAGCAGCTCAGCAAAGGTTACAAGACTTAAAATCAGCAAGCCCTAGCTAATTCATAATTTTAATGATTTTTGTGGTACTTGCTGCTGAGATTTGTAGGTTTGAAGGAAGAAAATTTTGCAAGAAAAATACTTGTCAGGTTCACTTTAATTCCTTTGGAATTAAAGTCATGTTCACTACCAAACCATACATCTGGGAGCAGCTAACAATGCTGAGGATGTTTCACCATGAGCTGCAAAAATCACAGAATACTCCAAGTTGGAAGGGACCCACAAGGATCACCAGCTCCCTACCCTGTACAGGACACCCCAAGAATCACACCATATGCCTGAGAATGATGTCCAAGCACTTCTTGAATTCCACCAGGTTTAGTGCAGTGACTACCTCTCTGGGGAGGTTATTCCAGAGCCCAAACACCCTCTGGGTGAAAAACCTTTTCCTGATGTCTAACCTAAATCTCCCCTGACTCAGCTTCATGACACTACTTCTAGCCCCATCGCTATCCACAAGACTAAAGAGATCAGTGCCTGCCCCTGTGCAGCCCCTCGTGAGGATGCTGAAGAGAGCAATGAAGTCTCCCCTCCAGTCTCCTCTTTTCCAGACTGAACAAACCAAGTGACCTCAGCCACTTTCTGTAAGGCTTCCCCTCCAGACCTCTCACCATCTTCATAGCCTTCCTCTGCATGCTTTCCATAGCTTGATATCTTTTCTGTACTGTGGCACCCAAACCTGCACACAGCTCTCAAAGTGAGGCCACACAAGTGCTGAGTAGAGCAGAATAATCCCCTCCTTTGACTGGCTGGCAATGCTATTCTTAATACACCCCAGGATGTGGTTGGTCCTCCTGGCTGACGGAGCACACTGCTGACTCATATTCAGTTTGCCATCAACCAGGACCCCCAGGTCCCTCTCCGCACTGTTGCTCTCCAGCCTCTCATTCCCCAGTCTATACACACATCTGGGGTTGCACTGTCCCAAGTGCAGAATCTGACACTTGCCCTTGTTAAACCTCATGTGGTTGGTGGTTGTCCAGCACTCTAATTTGTCGAGGTCCCTCTGAAGGGCCTCACTGCTCTCGAGGGAGTTGACAGCTCCTCCCAGTTTTATATTGTCAGCAAACTTGCTTATTACCCCCTAAATTCCTGCCTCCAGGTCATTTATGGAGATGTTAAAGAGCCCTGGATCAAGCATGGAGCCCTGCATAAATCCACTAGTGTTCGGGTGCCAAACCAGTGTGATCCCATTCACTATAACCATTTGTACCCGAACCATGAGCCAGTTGCTCACCCATCCCATGACATGCTTATCCGGCTGTATGCTGGACATCTTATCCAAGAGGATACTGTGAGACACAGAGGTGATATAGTCTCCCACCTTGGAGAAAATCATAAGCTGTGTAGATGTGATCCTGGAAAATCAGCCCCAGGTGGCCCTGCTTGAGCATAGGTTTGGACCAGGTGGTCTCCAGAGGTCCCTTCCAATCTCAGCCGTTTTGTGGTTCTGTGATAGATGACCATATAATGCTAAGGCTGATATTTAGTTTGTTAGCATTGTGTTTTTACAGTTTGTTGCCAACAGTATTTCACACATGCTCTGAGCTTTATCAGGAAAGACTGTCAGGATTCATTAGATTAGGCTGCTCTAGGCAGAGTCTGCAATCACATCTGAAGTGTGCTCAGACTTTCTTACAAGGAGAAATTCTAGATTTGGTTCCAGCTGGAGCTCAGGAGTATTCTAACATATAAGCAGGATAGACAAACAGGGAACATGGCACAGGATGTAAAATTGGGAATGAAACTCCCTGGTAGTGTTCAAACAGCTAGTAATCTCTTTACACCGCTTTACAGTAGTGCTCCCATCGACAAGAATTAGACCCTTAATGTCAGGAATAATAATGGCCACCTAATGTCATTACTGTTAAAAAGTCAGTGTTTCCCTGCTGTTATCATACTGTGAGAAATCACAGCAGTTCTCTATTTTTAGAACAGAAAAGCAAAATATCAGATGCCATTGTGCAGTACTATGCCTGAATAACTGTTACCCTTTTAGGTGAGTTAGTATCTTATAGTGATATTTAATTAGACAGTAAGTTGAAACAGTAAAGTGCTTTCTAAATGCTGATTATTACTATTGCAAAGCATGAAAAAGTAGGAAAAGGAAAGCTCTGCTTTCCTAAATTTTTGTGGGCTATGCATGGAAATCAGAATGGACTGAAGCAGATTTTTATCTCAAACCATTCAAAAAAAGAGATATGCAAGTTTTACCTGTGCTGACTGAGCAAACACAGAGATGAAGCCTTTACAAAACCCCTTTTTGTAATCAGATTGCATGTCTTCCTTCAACACTATAGATCACGTTCAAGCCCTTGCACAGCACGTGTGGGCATCACTAATAAGATTTACTCTTTATCCATGCCAAATTTCATCATGCACTGAGAAGGCAGCTTGCTGAGCAGAGGGAAGAGTTGGATTGCGGTGGATGCTGCTGATACGAATAAGAAACTTGGCAAGAAGGTGGTAGAAAATTGCCATAATACAATAATGTTTTTAAAACAAAAATGTTTTTCAAACCTCTTTGAAAAGCAGAGAGCAAAATTTATAGGAAATTATTTGTTTTGAAGAAGGCTGTAAACTAGTTACGCTAGGTCTGCACAGAGCCCACTGAAATTATCACCACAGGCAGGTAGGAAAAAGACAGAGACAAGGCTGCCCTCCATTTCCTCACGGATGTAATAAAATATTTTGGGACATATTCCTTCCCTCCTGAGTGCACAAAGAATTAGTTGTCTTGGCTGGAGAATACGTCCTCGGAGTCATATGGTGCAGTTATAACTGGTTACAATTTGTTCAAAAAGTGCTTCTCTGAGGACAGATAAAATCTTTCAGACTTGAATTTTCTTCCTTTTTTTTTATTCCCCTTTTTTCCTGCTGCTCTGCAATTCAATTGCTGAAAATCTCATTTACCCAGCAGCAAAATTCAGATCCAGTCATGGTCTATATTCTCTACTCTAAACTCTATGGAATGAGTAGCTGCTTGATAATTTCATAGATTTATTTTTCTTTTTCTGTTTGCCAGTTTCAATATAGGTCACACAAATGCCCTTTCCTATTTCTAATATTAAGGGAAGAGTGCAGGCATGTTTGCTTTACCTTGAAAAGGTGATTCTTCAAGACTTTAAAATCTTTCGGCACTCCATCATTATGCACCTACCTTGAGTAATATAGATGATATATTTATATATAAAACAACTTCCAGATTGAACATTTTAATTATCTAGGTGCATTATTTCTTACACTTGACAGATGTAAGACACTAATAACAAGATACTAATTAGCTAGTTTTCAAAAAGTCTTTTTGTTTGGAAACTTGCAGTCAGGCATCCAATGTGCATTAAGGGGGTAAAGAGTTTTGCCATGGCATACCCACACAATTTTATAATTTTAATAATTTAGTTTAATTCCTTCTTACGCATTTATTCCCTATTACTAAATGTAATCCTGCAAATTACACAGAGTATCACATTCTAGGGAGTTTCATTTCTGCTGACAGATAGATAGGTGCCGGACCAATTTAGTCAACTCGCCTAATCCCTGTCTGTGTTGCTGAGTCAGATTGTGATATTTTTATTCATATTAGGTAGCTCCTGATAGATTTAAACAGGATTACCCACGATGAAAGACAGTATTTAATGTGAGTACATGGCACAATTCAAAGCACATGTCTCACTGCCATCCTACAGTGCAATTCTACATTATGTACTCTACCCCCAGATACCCCAATGCCTAGTGAAAACTATCCTGAAGTATTCTGGGTTGCGCATCATTCCTTTCAGATCCAACAGAGCAACAGAAGACCCAGAAAAAAACCTTAATCACAGGATGTTAGGAGTTGGAATGTTCCAACTGTGGAGTTTTACCTCTAATGTAATTTTTGAATGGCAGTTTGTATATTTGTTGCAAAAGGTGTTTAATTCCTATCAGTGGAAGACAGGCAAGAAACTACCATGGCCCTTTATATTTTGGAATATGGTAGTCACATGGCAAAACATTATTAAGTTCAGGTTCTTACTGCATTTATACCAAAGGGAAAAGGTGACAGACAAAATCACTATCTTCATTTCAGTTGTTTGGGTCCCACAATTCTGCTCCTCAGATAACATCCTCATTTGGAGTATCTGACTGCTAACACCATCTGTTTGCTATTTGTTACTTTGAAGGTGGGGGAAGAGAATGTTGATTAAAAATAAAGCTGTTAACTATCCATCAACTCTTCCCCTCTAAATACATCACTGTTACTGATAAAATAGGCCCCTGGTGATTTTGCATTTTCAAAGAACCTGTCTTTTTGGGGCCATGGCTGGTTGCCTGGGTGCTGGAGAAAGCTGGGTTTGATGTGATATGGATGCTGCCTTGGAAAAATGTTCTTCTGAGAATTTTAACAAATATTTGGGTGAGGAGGGAAAGGAGAGGGAATGGATGATGCTTTTTACACAGCTGTTAAATTACCTGCAGTTAATCAGGTAGAAAAATGCCTCCGAGGCATCATTTGGTCCATTAACCGCAACGCAAACTGCCAGTGACTGGAGTTGAATACTAACAGATTTTATAACTCTTTATTTTAACTGACAAAGCCAGACAGAATCACAGCTTAGCCTAGCCCTCTTGTTCTTACTTGCTGCCTTCTGTGTTTATATTCCCACTGTCCGAAACATGCTTTCCTTTTTGACAGGGGAAACATGAATATAAGAAGCTGAGTTGTTTTGCTCATTTATGTGAAAATTATACATATGAGTGAACATCCAGCAAATCAGGATAAGCATCCCCTCCTTAGCATCTAGTTACTACTTTGAAAGGAACATTATTGTGGCATTATGTCAGGCACATGCCCCATAACACATGGAGCAAAACAGGAGTGGAGAAAGAAGTTGAAAAACTAAAATTTAAAAATTATGATTTCTTGAGAGAAATCTTTATTCCTAAGATAAATGTTTAAAAAAAATAGAACGAAAATGAAAATATATTGCTGTCACTTCACAGAATCACAGAATATTAGGAGTTGGAAGGGACTTTGAAAGATCATCTAGTCTGTGGTGGGTTTAAGGGCTCTTCCCAGCCCCCACACATGGCAGGTAAAGGAGAGACTGGATTGGAAGTTAAAAACTAAAAACTGCTTTAATAATAATAACAGATATAAATGAAACAAATATAAACAGGTACAGGACCCAAGGTACTGAACCGTCCCGATGCCAGCTCCCAGTGGAATCAGCACAAGCTGTCCAAAGCAGTGATAGAGCACACGTAGCTTCCAGCACAGTCAGACAGCATGCAGCTCGGCCAAAAGTCCCAGCAGGAGGAGATCTTCCTCACCCACGAGTGTAACAAAAGTCCCCCGGAGAAACCCAGCATTCCCCCCACCCCCACCCTCCCGGGGTGGGGGTTTGCAGTGTCCTTGACTCAGGACTCTTAGGTTTCTTAAAGGGACAGTCCAGGCAAGGTGTGTGTATGTGGGGGGAGAACTGACACGACCCTATGCACGTGGTCATGGAATACTTTTTAGAAAACACAGTTACTGAACAGAATTAAATCTGTTCTAACCCAAACCATAACATAGTCCAACCCCCCTGCCACAGCAGGATTCCCTAGACCAGGTCACACAGAAGCGCGTCCAGACAGGTTTTGAATACCTCCAGCGAAGGAGACTCCACAACCTCTCTGGGCAGTCTGTGCCAGTGCTCTGGCACCTGAACTGGGAAAAAATTTCTACGTGTATTCACATGGAATCTCCTATGCTTCAGCTTACAGCCATTGCCTCTTGTCCTGTCACGGGGCTTCACTGAGAAGAGCCTGGCCTCATCCTCCCGACACACACCCTTCACATATTTGTGTGTTCCTATGTTGGCTACTTCAAATCATACCTTATGAAAGCTTTTACTAGTGTTTTTCTGTATAGACAGTGTTCCGAACCACGGTGTCTTTCCTAAGGAAGGCAGCAAGGCCTTGTAGACTTCATTGCAGGATCCATTTCAGCAGAGATGTGTATAGCAGTGTAGAACATTCCCTAAATTGACAGAGCTTGTGTGTGCACCCACTTTGGATTCTTACCTCCATATTTCACTTAGACTATTGGGACCATGTCTTGTTAGCTCTCAGCTAGCAGTGTCCAAGCAGAACTTGTTGAAATAGGTCATAACATTTTACTATGCAGAATATTTCTGATTTTCTTTTACAACAACATTCATAGAAGATGCAGACCTTGCAGCAAACTATGGATGAGATGTACAACCCAAAATCCTTATTACTTGGAGTGGTTAATTAACCTTTAATTACACTTAAAAGAATAGGAGGATAATTTTTTATTAATTTTTTTACATTGTACGTGATTAAAAACTCCTCCCTGCAGTTTCTAAGTGTATGTTTTTTAGTCCCATACCTCCCATGGTGGGTGTTCTGTGGTATGATCATGAAAGGACCATATAGATAACTATTTGATAGCTTCTTTAGCTGTCTGCTATGTAGAAATATGGCAGCAGTTTCATTTCTTTGTTTTTTATATACATACATTTAGATGGCTCTTGGGAATGTAAGGATAAAATGCATAAAATAAATATGTTTGGAAAGAACACATTGTATTAAGTCAGCAAAGAGTAAAGAGCTCCAAAAAGAACAAGGGAAGGAAATTGGCTCCACCTTGGAAAACTAATGTAAGAGCTGCTGAGTAAAAAAGAACAGTCCTCCAGATGGAATTTATTAAGTGGAAAGCTTTTTCTGAAAAAAAAAAAAAAGGGCTGTGGAAGACCAAAAATCAAAGGTCACTGTATATTACTGGCTTTTTTGAAGCATCTGTGCTCTAATATCAGAGTATCTCACAAAGACTAATCAACTGACTTTCAGAATATCTTTATGACTTTGAGATGTCTTAGCCTCATTTTACCATCAGAGGAAGGAAGAGATTATTTGTCCAAGACTACACAAGAAACCTGTATAGCAATAAAAATGTAGGCCTATATCTAGTGTAGTGACTCAACCATAAACCCAACCAATCTTCTGTCAGGTTAAGAAGGCAATAAGGGAGGGCTACTGGTACAGTTCATGGCCAAAGGAGAGAATCTGATGAGGGTGGTCTTCCCACTAAGCACTCCCCCGACCAGATGAAAAGGGATATATCATTCTGGTTATGGCAGAGAAAATCTACATTTATTCTTGAGATTTGAGTAAAGGCATAGAGAATGCTGTAAGTGTATTTTCAGCTAATCCTTCCTGGGCATCTCTGGGTCAGGCTAAAAAAGCCAGGACCCTTTGTGTGTAATAAAATCTAAGACAGTTTTGAGCTTTGTCCACATGTAGTCATTTTATGAAATGGTCACCAGTGAAGATGATAACACCTATGTTACAGGAAGTTATAGCCTTTTAGATTGATAAAATACAGATATCATAGACATAAATACAAAAGGAAAAAAATGTCTCTTCATTGCTCCAAGGCAAGTTTAAACTGGAATTTCCTAATATTTAAAAATTAAGAACAAAATGCCTATGTTACTTGAATAAACTTTTCACACTTCGCGTTTTCCTTCAGCTTTTAACCATATATTGCTAAAACAACACTAAAAATGTTATTGTGTTAAAACTTTTACTTATTGGAATTGCTAAGTGAGCTGGCCACAGTTTTTGCCTAGCTCCTAAGGGGACAGTTTTCATGCAATATTACCTGAGCAGATTTCATTATTTATGTTACTGCCAGTGACAATGCCTTTGTAACAACATTCATTCTGGTTAAGTGAGATTTATTTTTTTTTTTGGTCCTGTTTTTTCTGGGATAGAATCATAGGCAAAGCATGGTACTCAGGCCATTAGCAGTTTTGAGTCAGCCAGAGCAGCTGGCTCACAGGTGTATCCCATACCACAAATGTCACAGCCATCATAAAGGGGGAAATTTACTAAAGCTGGAGCTTCTTCCTGCTCTTTGCTATTGGGATTTCATTATCACTCTGCTCCTGAGGACTGCCTTTGTGTTTATTGTGACTGCTGTACGTTCACTGAGCTGAGTATAACTTTTATACTTTATATTGGCAGTAGTATTAGTTTTGTTGTTTCTTTAAAACTGTTCTCATTTCAAACCATGGATGTCCTCTCTTTTTCCTGGTTCCCCTTCTTCCCTGGGGAGGGATCATTTGCTGGTAGAGCAATTGCTATAATTTAGCCCCAGACACAGGATAAATGTAGCTTTTTATGCTAGGACTTGCACATCCATATTATAACTGCTGAAGAAAATTGATGCAACTTTTATTATCCTTACTAACTTATTTGCAATAAAGAGTTCTTAGGCTTTCATTCAAATTTTCAAGGTACTCTTACCAATTGCATCATCTGCTTCTAAGGGATCTGAGACCTCAGAAAAGTAAGACTAATGTCATTATGCTTACATTTTCTGTGCAGAAGACCGCAACCTAACTGTACAATCTTTACAGCTTCAATGATCAAAAAGTTAAAATTCACTGCCTTCTAGGTTTTCTCAGTAAGTAGAATAATATTGCCTGTATTCATCACATTTTCTGTAGAGACAGTTAATCAAAGGAAACTACAGGTTACTGAATTCAGCAGTGCATGTATTTAGTCTACTTTTTATTTGTGCTATACTTTTTCACAGTCATAGTAATGTAAAATGTTCTTAAGACTGGATGCAAATGCAGTGCAACTTACATATGCTTTAAAGCATTTTGTCATTGGTGCAGTTGTGTAAAAGGCTGTAGTTTTTTGTGTTACAGCTAAATGCATGCAACAGTTGGCACTTGTTGAAGTGGGCAATCTCACAACTTCCCTTTTCCTGTCCTCTACCCCAACATGGATTCCTCCCCACTTTTCTCTAGAGCTTTAACCAGAGATTAAGGGACCTACACTGTTTAAAAACAAAAACAACCCACGAATCATCTTCCTTAAAGTTACTAGATTCCCCATGGGTGTTACATGAATACAACTTCCTGCACAAGGGCACAGCTGGAGCAGAAAGAAAGGAATGGGATGATTCCTTTTGAAAATGTGAATATATTTTGATTATTGCTTGTAGTCACAGGAATCATAATGAAAAGAACTAGCCAAACAAAAAAACCCCTCCCTTTGTTTTGCAAAGAGCTTACACAAGTGTATCTTTCAGCATCAACTTGTTTTAAAATGAGAAAGTTATGGGGCTATGAGTGAGAGATGCGTATTCTTTAAGCACACACTGGAGGCATCTTGAATCTTCAGTTTCTTAGTTTTGGTATGATTATTTTTTCCCAATTAACTGCAAACAAATCTGGGGGGAGAGTGGAAACCTAAGCGTATCAAAGATTCTGATGATTCCCATGCAAGTCTGTCTGAAGCTAATATTGCAATATGGAACTATTAAAATGATAACAGACAAAACCATAAGCTGTTAAATTTCTTTTATGTTAGGATGATTTAATATCTCATAGAAAATTAATTTCTGAAGTTTATTCTGTTATGAGCTACATGGTATTTCAAATATTTGAGAACTAGATCAGCCAAAACTGTTTTTATGAAAATGTTTAAGTTTTCTGGAAGAAGGAGGAAGGCTATGGCTCCTGTCTGGTGAGAAAAAGAAAGCAAGCTTGGGAGGTACAAAGGAGAAAAGCTGGAGATTATGGTTGTTTTCCCTTTATTGTGGTTTGATTTTTCTTTGTTTTGGGGGGATATTTGTTTTTTTTTTTTTTAAAAAGACAACTAGTAAGGAATAGCATTTTGAGTGTTATCTGATGGTTTTATCAGCCAACAAATAAATGGTTCTGAAATACTAGCTCTACTCCTATGGTGATTTGATATTACAGTACATATGATATGGAAACATTAAGCCATGTTTGAAAACCTTGCAAAGCCGAAACACAGCATGCCTGCCAACTGTTGTTGACCATAGACTATAGCTGACATAAACATGGAGTTGCCTCCTGCTATCCTGCACCTGGATTTGCTATGCAGATAAATCTGAGATGTTATTGCAGAGGAAGGCCTAGCAAGGATTTTGTATACTTTCTCTCCACAATAGCTGCAGCAAGTAGACCATACATCCCCACCAATAAAAACAGATGTAAAGTTGCATCTGTTTGAAAGAATTTGTCACATCACACAAGACTTATTGTCACCCTGTCCAAAAATTGCAGCACTTCTGTTTTTCTCTTGGCAAAACTAGACAACATTATACCCTTTATTTTATACTGACTGCTTCTAAAATTCAAGAATATTTTGAATTGATGGGTCAGGGTAAAAGTTGCAGCAACAGACTAAATGCTTGGTTTGGATGGTGTGTCAACTTGAATAGTCATGTTCTGTTATTTCATATTCAATATCTGGCATTTAAGGCTTAGAAAAACAAGCCAAAAATTCTGAGAAGATTTTTTTCTGATATTGAACTCTGGCTTCTTTAGTGACGCTTTCTACTGCAACTTCAGCTCAAATGAAATTTACAGTATTTTAGAAGATTATCTGAGCAGAATTAACTCCTGGCAATATTAATTATTCACAAGTTTTCCCATCTTTTGTTTTATAATTTAAATGTTATGTAGAATTATTTACTTACAAATAAATAGCCTTAATGTTTTTTAGACCTCTGTAATACCTCATACATGTAAAAGCTGCACCAAAATAACTGAAAATATGATGCCAATAGGCAATTTCTCTTTGGTTTGTGGCCCAGAGCCATACTGATTTAGTTAATGCTAACATACAGCCATCTTATTCCCATGTTATTTTCCAGTGAGTATCATCTAACATATTATTCTGAAAGAAGTGATCCACCTGCAAAGCAGAGGACTTCTTTTAATCCTGCCTAAACCCCAAAGAATTAATTTCTCCTTTTACTTACGTATCCTGCATAATTTGTGTGAATACCAGTAGTCTCTAAATTATGCAAGACATCAGTAGCTGGGATGAAGCATAATGAAAAATTTGTTGCCAATCTACTGTAACCACTCTATTCATCTCTACCCATTTTTTCAGAGTATTTACACTTTCTATAGCATGCTTGTTCTTCTAGCATTGGTCTCCACACTTCTGAGTGCCAATGCTATCGCACAGTTTGAACAATAGTCCATTAAACTGTACTACTTGTTATTCCCCTACTGATGCTCTCTTCCTAGTTCTGCACAGGCACTTCAGTCTTGACCCAAAGTAATTATTTGTTTTCCTGGTTGTGGGACCCCAATGCACTTTCTGTCAGGTGATTTTAAGACTAACCATCAACAGACCATGCTAATCTGGTTTTGAATTAAATCTTTTGGTTTGTTAATAATGTTGTACCAAATACTAAATAAAACAATAAGCAAAAGAACAGAGACAGATAAATGTTTGTTAGTTTTAAATACCCACAGTATAATTCTATCTGTGACTACACAAGAGAGTATTATAACAGACCCGTTACTTGTTTCCTAAATACTTCCATTTTCCCTTTTTTCTAAATGCTATAGCTTTTAGGTTTTGCATTGTATGGATTTTTAACATTTATTTTTAATAGATGGTGCTTTCTTTAGCATGGAAGGCATTTTCATTTTTATTTGACTAGAGCTTTAGCATATATATTCTTAAAATTTAAGCTTGAGCTGTTTAAAATTTGTCTGAACTGGGAAATTCTGGTAGGAGCTAAGAGAAATACAATATTGTTGAACAGACTTTCATAGTAGTCCTTTTAGGGGACAGCATAATATAGGAGATACAACACCTAGTTATGATTTAGTTATCTTGATGCCTGTTTGTCATACTACCTCTTCTGATGTTGTCAAGAACATACTACATTTTCTGATGTTGTCAAGGAGAGGAAAGATAAGAGATTTTTCCTACTGTTGGCATGCTGAGCAGAGACATTAACATATGCTACAGAATGCCTCAAGAGATAGGTTGCAGACACTGAAAGACCTGTGGCTTCATCCTCTCTTAAAATTACAAACCTGAAAACACAGTATTAAGGTCCTCTCTGTGTAATACTTTTCCTTTCTTTTTTTCTATTG
Source organism: Galbula dea (assembly GCA_013399015.1). NCBI lineage: Eukaryota > Metazoa > Chordata > Aves > Piciformes > Galbulidae > Galbula > Galbula dea. The sequence continues at coordinate 584,706 of VWZX01002922.1, read as the reverse complement.
TTGATAAGTTTTTCAAGCAATGAATCTGACAATTTTCTTAGTTTGTCTGTAGTGTCATACTGACAAATTCTAGTCTGGGGTGTCCTAAACAGACTGACCTGATGAACAAATTAATTGGAGATGCAGGTGGTAGTTCAGGTGGTTACTTCTAGTAATTGATGAATACAGGGCTTTCAAAGTGCTTTACAGAGGGCTTTTGAAGTTGAGATATTGTGCTTCAAATAGGATGGAGTGAGACTGCATGTATTGTCGGTTATCAGAAGTCTGGTGAAGGGCAATAGCTAGTTAAGACAGTGATAAACCTCTTAGAATTGAGTGACCAAATGTTAGTTGTGTTTTCTGACTTGTTCTGAAACCACATTCAACCACATACTACTTTCAAGTTAAGCGGTCATGAGGTGGAAGTGTGTGCTGTCTTTTGCTGAGGGAGGAAAAAAGGGCATTGAAATGCAAATTCTTATAGTATAGCTAGAATTTGCCTTAGTCTAATCTCATAGCCTCCAAATTTTTGTACAACCATTAAACAGTCTTGAATTTATTTCATCTATCAGTATAAAATCAAGAAAAATCAGTATGCACAGCTGTACTATAGAAGCAGCGCCGTGCAATTATTTCATTGCACAGAACAGATGCATGTTGTTGGAACCTCAGAGCCAGCAGGAGCTGTGTGGAGCTTGTATTAGCAGGACTTGACTTTCACATACATCACTTGTGGACATGAATGTGCAATGTGACAGGCCCATCACCACCAATAATTCATCTAATTTACTATGGCAAGGCAAATACTTGATTGTGTCTGAAAGCCAACAGGTCATTGGCTTCATCTAGCAGCTCATGCTGTTCCCAGCAGTGCTTCGTTCCTACTAACAGTTTAATCTTGTATTTGAAGTTCAGCTCCTAGCAGTTTACCTTCTCTTTCTCATTTCTTTCACTTCTACTTAAGAATATAATGGTCCATTTCAGCAAAATTAACTGCAATTTCATGGATCACTACAGCGGAATAAGTTTTATACATGATACTGTAATCCGTCTACTTGTTCCACAGAATACAAATTGACTTGATGAGCAATTCTGTATCCTAGGTAAATAAACCCTAGTTCTAATTAAGAGTGCTGTAATTTCAGTGAAGCGGGGAGGAGAGAATATTGTTTCTCTGGCTTTTACTTTCTGATAATTGTTCCAGGATATTTCATTTAATCTTTTTAAAGTCTATCATATAGAAAAAAATAGGCAACAGCTACTTTGATTTCTGTTTGAATGAGCATTCTGGTCCTGTGCTTGTTTCATTCTTTCTATTCCTTAAGAAAAGCAGTTTTCAAATCTGGATTCTCATATAATATGCCAGATGACACTAGGTAGTCGTCTGCCTCCAGCCCCCGTGTCATATGTGATGCTTAGGGACACGTGGGTAATGTGAGGAAGTCTCCTCCTTCTGCACTGAGCAGAAATGAGCCCAGTCTCCCTTGTGTTTCAAATCATCTGGTCCCATCAGCTCAAGGTTGGAAATTAACCTTTCCCTTGCAGTGATTTAAGGAGGGGCTGCTGCTCAGCTCCTGTCAGTGCATAACATCATGCATCAACCTCCTGCTTAGACTCCTGGATACTATGCTGCCTTGTGAGCTCCTCACGCAACATAGCAACCTACTCAAAATCCTTATCTGGCTGGGCATACTTGCACCCATGGCATGCCCCTCTGTCTTCAGGCCCTAGGGAGACTTCCAGATTCTGGAGTTCCCTGCAGCTGAGGGTCTGGGTAGCTCTTTTGCTCCTTAGATCTGTTTACATGTAGGTGTCTGCCTGCAGAGGCTGTGGACCCTCTGTCTGCGTTTCAACCTTGGTCCAGTAGTTGAGATGTGTAGACACCATTTTTGGTACAGTAAAAGTCTGCCTCTTGTTTCTCCTGGAATAAATGTAAAAATTACCAGGTAGTAGTTTTAAACAAAAAGAAGGAAATACTCATCCATACTGTGCATTAGGTAAATTGTGACACTTATTGCCACAGAGTGTAGTGAAGGCAAAACCAAAAATATACCAATTTACAGAAAATAAATGTTTCTTAAATATAATTGTTCAAATGCAGTCTCTGGGTTCAGTAAGTCCCTAGATTATTGCAGGGAACAGTTCCTGGAAGGAATGTCAAGAGAAGGTTCACTTTGTTTCTTCTCTTCCTGCCTATTTTCCGCAAGTAGATCTTATTGTCACTCTCAGCTAGAGACACTGGGCCAAATGAGCCCTTTGTCTGACCCTGTACAATATTGTAGTGCTCTTATGTGCTTTATGGCATCTTTAGAATGATTTCTTGGCACAATCGCACTTGCTTCAAAACCAACTTCTTTCTACCAGTGGTATCTGTCAGAACAGTAGAATGAGCAAACCTGCTGGGTGAAACTGCTTCAGCTCTTGCTTCTTAACTGACATGCACCTGGCTTGCTGCTTAGTGACTTGTCTGGGCTATCATTGCACTGAGCAGCCACGTTAATTAGCCTATTCTCATTAGTACTCATATAACTAAGAATTTGTATACACAAATTCTGTCTTCTCTGGTGTAATTCCTTTCATTAAATCTAGGAAAATGTAGCTGAGAGAGAGTAATCTAAACCCCAATCTATTTTAATATGTATTTTAGAGCCAGGAAATATTAGTCTTGCTTAGTTTTAAGCCACTAATTTTCAGAAATGCCAAATGGATGTTAATTTCTTTTCCGTTTGCAGCATTTCAGTTTCTCTGTCTTTATACGAAAAAATATTTCCACTGAGGTGAGAGCCTAAAGTCAGCAGTGATATAATTTTTCCTAAGTTCTTACTTGTAAAGGTGTTGGCATTCTAAGTATCTTTTTCTAAAAATAACATGGAAAAGTTGGGTTTCCTTACTTTCTGACTTCTTTGTGCAGCTGTAAGTGCTTGCTGTCTTTCTTTGAGTTAATAGTTCAAATAACCCCTCCTAAAACATCGTCACTTTAATCGATGGGCATTCTCAAGTCATCCTCAATTCCTTCAGTGTTATCTACATAATGAAAATTCTTCAGTATCTCAAGAAACCCTGTTGACAATGGTGTCTGACTTTCTTTGATACATTATTTATAAAATAACCCAACTGTGTGAGGCACTCACATACATGCCTCCAGTTCTTACCATAGACATTCATCCTGTGGCATACCATGTCCATAATCTCAGAAAGAGAAATTGTACTATATGTTAGTTCATGGTTCTCTCACATTAGTGGACTGGGGTGGCCCAAAGAATCATTAGAGTTTGTTTCTCTGACTTTTACTTTGGCCTCAGAATAATTTTTCATTAAGTTCTTCATATATCTCCTGAGTGCCATAGGTAAAAATTTGTTTTGCATTGAGTCAATAAGTGATGTCAGACATCCCACCTGGTGCTTATTTTGTTCTCCAGAATGAAAACATCACAGTTCTGCAAATGTAACAGATCAAATTATGATATCATTATCTTAAAAATCTGGAGAAAAAAATTTTGTGGTAGCAAAATTTAATGAACAGGAAGATAGAAGAGTCTTGCTTTCTGCAATAATCTTTTGGTCCCATTCCACTGTCCTTGAACAAGACCCCTGGAATCATGACAGACTCAAGGAGAAAATGCAGAGAATATGCCAAACCTCTCCTTTTGTGAGATTACAGTTTGACACCAAACTAGAAAGAAAGTGGCTTGGTTCTACACCAATGAGTGCCACAATAATTACATGCTTTGGGATTTACATGTTGAAAACACCATATTCAGGAGTTTCACAACCAAGAACACAGAGAGAACTAGGAAGTAAAAGAAGCAATGGATAATTTTATTTTCTAGTAAGCTTGTTTAAACATAGCCTAACACCTTCAGCTATTAAACCACAGCTTCAGTTTGACTTACATGCTACCACAGGTAGCATTTTGATCACACCTATAACAAGATCCATATGCAAATGTCAGATCCAGTGAGAGTTACATTACAGCAAAAGGACAATATCTGCAACTAGGGAGAGAGGAAGGAAATGTCTGGTGTCAATCTGTTGCAAACTTTCTTTCTACAGAACTGTTGAAAGGCTTTAAACAAGAGCAGAGAGGTGAAGGAGTTAAAACAAAAGCTTCCATTTGTCTGTGAATTGATCTGCTGAACTGTAACAACAGTTTCTAGATTGATCGGCTTGAATCGGTCAGCTTTCACAGCTGGTGTACTTGATAGGAGGTGCATTTTAGTCAATGCAATAGTAGCATAAAATAGGAATGCAGTCTCCAAATTATTTAAATGATGCTTGTGAATTGTCATTTCATAGCTTTATGAGATTTTCCTGTTCCCCTCCCTTCCTTTTGTTAGTTAGCATCAGGTTGGGTAGATTTCTGTGCAACTCCCAGCTGAGTCACTAGAGAAGGGTCCACCTTTGTCATGTATTAGTTTGATTTCAAGCCCCGACAAACACCTGTCCTCAAGAAGGGAGGCAACCTGTAATACCCTTTGTGAGAACAACAAGTAACAGTATTAAAATTCATAACAAATGTTTGTTTTCCCTCTAAGCCCCCTCCCCACAGCCCTACTTATGAGCATGCTTCTGCTGTCTGATAGCTACCACAGTCCAGATTGAGGGATATTTTTAATGCAAGGATATGCATCAATTTCAAGCTAAAGATCATTTATTTTTTAAATAATAGAGCTGACTAACCTCTTTCATCAAACTACACACATCTTTAAATGCCTTAGATAGGAAATATATTACTTTAATTTCACGGAGAGAGACAGTTGCAAACACTTGGAACTGAAAGTGGGATCTTTGAGGAGGGAGCTGTACATTTTACAACTCCCTATGTCTCTTTGTTGCTTGCACGTCAGATGGAGTCCATTTTTATCTGTCTCCCTCCTGCTGAGAGAGAGGCTGATTTTATCGTATGTTTCAATGAAGCTATTGAAAACTTCAATCATGCGATTCTGCCTTTGCGTATGGATGTTTCCCTCTTCTCTCTCTCTGTGTCAGAGTTGCACTGTGACATTGGTTGTATGGCAGCATACATTGATAATCCCCCTGCAATCGTAACTTGCTTTAACAAAAAACTTAGTACCTGTGTTTTCCTTACCTGGGTCCTCCACTCAGTCTGATTTTAACAGGTCAAGGATTTTGATGGATATGCCTTGTTTTCTTCTATTTCTTTGGGGTTTTTTGTAAATAGTGAAAAGTTCAAAAGTGGCAGCTTTAAGTTCTATATGTGGACAAAAAGAACAACATGAGCCATGCCAACACACACTTCTTCACTTCAGGAGCTCAGGAGTATTTCAGAAGTGTAAAAAGAATGTACTACAATGACATGGCATTAGGATGTAAGTATGTGGGGGGGCGATACCATATAGGACTTCGACACTGAAAAATCTTATCTTAATGCTCAGATGTAGTTATTTATCCATCACTCTAAGACACTAAAAGGGTAGGATGTGCTAGGGTTAAAAGTATGAAATAGTTGAATCATAACTAAAACAAGCTATTAGCCTAAATGGCCCTCCTCTGACCAAAAAATAAAAACAAGCAACAAAAACAAAAAACCTCTCTGAAATATAAAATTTGATAGATGTTTGCATTTAAATAATATTCCAATTCAGTCACTGAGACTATAAAGACCTGAAGCCTGGATAGAGCCATCCATTAATTTTCTGTCTTTTGCTTTTGTCAGTTAATGTCAGACAAATCATATCATATAAATGAAGCTGAATGCTGTTTAGGTCTTAATGTTAGATAACAACAGTTGATTCTAGCACTCTGTGCCTCTGTTTTTGAGCCAACTCAGTGTGATTAGTCCTGCAATGCTGCATATATAAACAATTTTTAGTTTGCTTGCAAGATTGACATCCTTAATGCAAAACAAAAACATTTTGAGTGCATAGCTAAGAGTATCTTAGGCCAAATGGAAAGTTGCGTTTTGCCCCCAGATACTTTTTATTTAATATGTTTTTATATTTTTATTCAAATAAAAGTAAATTTCTAGATAAAGAGCTGTTTTAATCTGAAAAATCATAACATTTCATATTGGAAGTATTTAAACTATTGAAAATGGCAAAAGAATAACAATAGAAATTTACAAAACAGATTAATCTTCCTGTGCAATTTTTTGAACAAAAGGTATTATTAAGAATACTTTTTTCAACATTAGATATTTCAATATTGTCAATGAAATTTTGCCAATTTTTATTCGCAACACCTCAGTTCTTCTGAGGGACACAGATGGAACCTGAGCAGTCTGGCTGCTTGTTCTTCAAAGTCAACAATAATTGGGAGTTAAAATATTTTTTCCGCTGCTTTTGAGCAATAGGCTGGAGAAAGCACAGACCTTTTGACCAGGCTCTGAACCACACTCAGGGAAATTGAATCCCATCCAGATTGTCAAACAGGTACAAAGTCAAGAAAAGTGTCTTCAAGAAATCAGTGCACTTAGATCTCAATGACTCAAGAACTCAAAAATTTATTAATCTATTTCTGTTGCAGCAAACGGTCCTTTCCAGTCTACCAGACAGAATTTAGATTGTGGGTTTTAGGCTACGACTTTAAGTGGTCTTAGGGATGGCTGCAGGGAGAAATTTCATGTCAATTTCATTTTCACTTTTCTCTGAAATGCCTGGTGCTAAGGACTGCAGGCACAGTACCTGGCTGCCCCTGGCCAGGGCAAGGGCTGCATTTCCCTGCCTTGCTCTCCAGCAGCAATGAGTTTTCCTGTCACCCATGTCCCTTCTCCCACAGGAGTCCTGCTGGCCCCTGGAAGCCAGGGACTGGAGCTCTGAGGGCAGGGAAGAATACGTGGGAGGAAAACAGCCTTTCAGGAGGCCAATCTCTAGCAGGGACAGGATGAGCATAGGGTAGAGGTAACTCTTGCCCTGTTGTAATTAATGTGTAGAGTTAATTACCAATGGGGTTGAAGTAGGTGAGGGCACACAGGTGGATTCATACCACCAGCACCAGCCCTTTCCGGGTCCCCTATCCTTACTCTTTCTTAACTCAGGAAGCCTGAACAGCACTGACTCTTGGGAAACCTTTTGCCTGGCAGATTCAAACTTCTGCCAATCAGCTGCAAATACCCACCCCTTTTTTCTCCTAAACCAACCAGAATGCTTTCAACCAGCTCTCACTTCCCCCATGGGATCCTTGCCTTCAGAGGGATTATCAATCACTCTTCAAGCCCCACCCCAGCTTACAGCCTGTGCTGTGAGAGACAGAAGACCCCTGCCATTTTCTGTAGAGGTGGTGGGAAGAGGAACTGACAGAGGTGTGAGGGTGTCAGCTTGGGGCTGTATCCAAGCAGAGTCTTTTCAACATTTACTCACGTGAAGAAAAAAGCCTTAATTATAGTTTTATTTTTATTTATAGTTTTTTGGTGTTTTTTTTTTTTTATTTTAAGTGGTCTGTAATTTGCCAACTGAAAGAGCCATAGCACCAATGTTGGCCAGACGAACCGTCATTGCTTTGGGTAGATCACAGTTGCTCTGTCCAGGCCACCAGCCTTCCACAGTGAACATCTGCTAGTGTCTGAACTGATGCAACAATTGAATAGGCAAACATGACTTTTCTCTGTCTGTGTAATAGGACAAGGGGGAATGGATACAAGCTGAAGGAGGGGAAATTCAGACTAGAAATTAGAAGAAGGTTCTTTACACAGATGATGGTAAGGCACTGGAACAGTTTGCCCAGAGAAGTTGTGGATGCCCCATCCCTGGCAGTGTTCAAGGCCAGACAGGATGTGGCCCTGGGCAACCTGGTCTAGTGGGTGGCATCCCTGCCAGTGTCAGGAGGGCTGGAACTAGATGATCTTTGGGGTTCCTTCCAACCTGGGCCATTCTATGATTCTGTGATTATAAGAATCAGATTTTCATCCCTCTTTTCTCACAGTTTGAAGACAATCTCCTAGTTCACACTAATTGCAGAATCTGATGAAATTCTGGGCTCTTGCTTACAGTGACTCCCTCTTGGCCTGTGCCTGCAGAGGCACAAGTTGATCTTTGTATTTGCCTGTGTTTTTGCTTACAGAAATACAGGGACACCTTGATGTTTGAGTACACTGTGTGCATGCACACATGGACTCTCTTATGTGAAATGGGATGTGTGGTAGGAGAGGTGTTCCATGTGTTCAAATGCTGATAGCTTATGACCAACATTATCATCCTATAGTACAGAAGACACATTTCAGGAGACCTTTAATGGCTTGCTCCTGGGGATTGCTATTTGTGTCCAAGGGGGCCAGTGGTTTCCAGACAGATATATCCAATAATATAGTTGAGCATGTTATGGAGTGCCCCAGCACATGATGTGCATCTGGAGCAGCAAATACTTGTAGCATTCAAAGAAACTGCTCAAAAGCAGTTGTAACGCTTACAGTAAAAGAATAAAATCACACTCAGTTGAGTCCCACACCCGAATCAGTAAACTATTGTGCCTGTGAGTTCCTGTGTGGTTTGTGGTTTGCAGCCTGATGGCTTGATTGGCTGTGCTTCATGACGGAGAGGTTAAGATATCATGGTGAAGACTTCAGTGTCCCTGTATGGCTCCACAGACTTTGGCCCTTGCTAAGCACTTGCACTGAAGAGAGGAGGAGAGTTGGTTTACCTTATTATCAGACTTGTGCCATTCACCACTGCTTTGTCTCAACGCAGATCCTGAAACAGCAGAGTGCAACCACCTGCCTCAAAGGTACAGATCTGCTTGGCTGCTTGCTTCTTTCACTGTGAAGTTTTCTGGGTAGTTGTACTGGCTAAAACAGTATCAGTTTCTGCAGGGTTAAACAAGTAAGGTCTTAGCTGCAAGGCTCAAGATTCAGTGTGACTTTGGGGTTTTCCTGTGCCTATAGGAGCTGGACTTTGTGGGTCCTTTCCAACTCAGGACATTCTGTGATTTTAACAGCAGGCACATCGTGTTTTCCTCTTGTCAATGGGGGATCATGACCTGTACTTAGAAGAAGGGTATTTATGGGACCACAGCAAAGACAATAATACATGGGGAATATATATATTTTATTTTATTTTTTATTTTGGGTCAGAAGAACGAATCAAAGACAAATCCAGATTTCCCAGAAACTTTAAGGTTGCTTTGACAGAGGTATGACTATTGTGTCTCTGAGACACCCACTGTGATCATACTGACTGGGGCAAGATGCCTAGAAAGAAACAGGCTTCTGGCAACTGTGATCTGGCATCATTGACCCTCTTTTTGGCGTCTGTTGTGGAATGTGGCAGGGTCTTTAAGGGCCAGGAATGGATGCATTTCTTCCTCAATTGTGTTTGAATGGTCTTATAAAGTTTTTTGTTGCCTCATAAGCATAATATGTAGTATTGTTACATGACATTTCTTTAAATTGGAGCGCTATAGAGCTGTATGACAAGCTCTGTGTATCATGTGTGTTTGTGTACAGAGAAAGTTCCTAACACTTGGTTACCCTGTAAGCAAAAAAGCATCAGTATCTAAGACATTATTTAGTAGCACCCTATCAGTACAAAATTTTCTTAGAAAATTAATAATCTTAACTCTCTTCAGCAGCAGCAGCAGAAGCTGTCACATTTATTTGTCTGGAGAAGAAAGGTTTTATAATGACTGAGTTTTCAGTAAATGAGCATGGCAAGAGGAACTGGGTTCTGGGATGAGAAAGAGTTGCCCACCAGTTATGTTTTGGCATGGAAGACTGTAGCTGGTGCAGTCATCCACTTGTAAGTGGAAAGAGAGAAGAGGCCCATTCTTTAGCCTCTGCTCCCGGGTTTCTTAATAAGACATAAATCCTGGCTATGATGTGATGGTGAAATGATTTTTGGAAAAGATACAGAAAAAATATACTTCCTTAGTAATGGCTTGGCAAAAAAAATACAGTTGGTGTCCCAGTAAAGCAATTCCCCTTACTTTCCTTTCTAGTGACATTAACTTCTATTTCATTCTTGCATCCAAAATTGACAATCCCACAGATAAGACATTAAACACAAAACAGTGCTGTGTGTCATTCTTATTTTTATCAAGAAAGCAGAATAACCTGGAAATGGATGGATGAATGGATGGACAATGGGAAATGTACACATCTAAACTTAATGTTATTGTCTGGATTTTGAAGTTTTCTTCTCAACCACTCCCTTCCACACATATCTCCTAAAATAGTTAAGATTCAGGGATCTGCTTGGGCAGAACAAAAATTGGTCTTTCACAATATATCATTTTGTACAATTCCCAAAGAACCAGGGCTCTGCTGCTCAAGTTAGCTGTCTGTCCTGATCTCTTACACCTTCTTACATTAGTTTACAGAAGGTATAGCGTGTCCACAAGCTTGTCTAGTTTTTATAAGTTCTGGCAGTTACTCTATAAAGACAACACATAGAATCTAAAGACCATAAAAGACATCACTTTTCTCTTCAAACTTTGTCTTCCCTTATCTAATTGCACAGAATTTCTTTATTTTCCCCACACTTACCTTCTGTTCTTACAGTTATACAACAGTGCCCTCCATTTCTGTTGATTCAAGGGCAAGAGCAGTGAGAGTGTAATGCCCTCTGTACAATGTTATACTTTGCCCTTCCTATGAATTTGCAGCTTGATAGCAGCTCTCCATGGCCACAAGCAATATCTGAAAATTTGGCAGGCAAGAGGTTGCTACCAAGCCACAGCTCTGGAACTATTGCTGTGGGCAGTCTTTTTTGGTTTATTTTTACTGCCTGACATAATGAACTTCATTTCTTTCGCTGTTTCTTCTCATAGCAATGTTTTCACTTGAAATTCTCCTCTTAGTGAAGCTGTAAGACATACTATAAAATACACTCACTGGCAAGTTCAGTCTCTGATGCTAGTCAGAAGGGCCTATTCACTGTGGCTGAGAAAATGCCCTATGTTTTACCAGTAATCAAGTATTGCTATCAACATTTGATATGTCAATGTCTTTGGGGTTGATTTTAGGTTTTGCAATATAAGGCCCTGTTCTCCTCTACCTTTCTCACTTCTCTTTCTTATTTTTCCTCTTCTTTTGGTTTAAGAGGAACATAGCTATTTTGTCTACTGTTCCTCAGATTGCTATAAACAATATAATGATTGTTACACACTTGATCCGAAGCTCAGAGATAGCTGCAAGCCACATTCCAGTCAGTGCAAATGGTATCCATAAATCCCCTGATGTCTTTCAAAAAATCTTTATTTTGCATCTCCCTTGAAAGAGACTTCTTAGTCTTTTTAGCTCAGTTTTCCACCATTCTTTTCACGTTTGGGCGGCAGCAGAGGAATTATTTTGCCTTCATGCACTACATGGCAGTAACTTTACCTTTGTTGTATAAGCCTTACACCTTAATGTCTACACATTTTTGCCTCTTTATGAGCATTTTGCCCATTTACCCTTAAGACAAGTGAGTATGAATGCTCATTTTATAGCTGTAATCAGGCCCACATACATGAAAGTCATGACATTGAGATGGCAGAAGTACTAAAGCTGTGACAGCTTAACTAACTTGACAATCTGCAGATATGAACTGGCCTCCTGAGAAGGCAGCTTTATTGCTTTTGATACCACATTCCATTTAAATATCTCCTTATATGGCTATTCTGTATTTTTTAAATGTGTCTGAGGGTACAGAGAGCTGAAGTGACCTTCCCAAGGACACACAGCAGATCTTTAGCTGAGCTGGGCTTGGAAACTTCTTTCTTCATTACTAGATGAGTCTGCCTTGTTTCTGCATTTTATAGTGACAGTTTCAATGTTATTTCAGATAAACACTTTTTTAAAAGAGAGGGGGGAGGGAAAAGAGAGAGAGACTTGCACAAAATGAGTAGAATTGGCTAACATAATTAGATATCAGCTAGGTTAAGAATTGTATGTACTACAGTTTTCATCCTTCAAGGTGTAAACTGATTCTCAAGATATAGCCATTCTAGTATGTTGATGCTTTCTTTACTCAGCCGCTTCTGATGTTTGATCACTACAGTCACATGAATGTTGAACTTATCCAGCTGGGTGAAAGAAAGGACATCTTTCTTTTCTTTTGGCTTTAGCCCAGAATGCTATCTCTGAAGCATAGTTGCTGTGAATACTGTTTCTAGAAGAATATCAAAACGATGAAAATGAAAAGTGATCTCAGAAGGATCTGAATTTTTCCTGTAACCTTACAGTTTTTTAAAATGTTCTGCTGATTAGAGACCCGTGCTAAAGTACCATTTAAAAAACATCTAAGCAGGGGAGTCTAACCTTTGAGAAATAAGCTGGCTAAGAATGGACACATTATCCTGGCATTAAGATCACAGGTCACTACTGAAAACTATTATGAGATGAAAGAATATTACTTGAATGCCTAAATGACCAGTATGAGCCAATACATGATAAAAGTCTCCTTTTTCCCCCTCTTGGAGCTCCGAGATTCACGCTTTTTCCCCTCTCCCCAGTTCTATGGCCTTTTTTTATATCAGACTTTATCTTTACGGAGGAGCATACAGTACTGAAGTCAAGGGTTAGGGCTGGGTGAGCTGCTAAACAAGTGACAGATGCTCTATATTAACCCCTTTTCCTTCCCAAAGGGAAAGAGAAAGGGAACAAAAGAGAGAGGCTTATGGATTGGAAAATAAAACTAAAACTACTTTAATGAAAATAATAACAATAAAACTAAATATATGTAACTATATAAAACTAACACTGAACCCAACCTCCTTGATGGCAGCTAGTCACTGTCACCACTGATGCTGTGGCAGAAGTCCCAGACCCGTCTCAACAGCAGACAGGAACCAGATTCAGGAGCTGGATTCTGAAACTGCATTGAGGATTTCATAGATCAGGATCACAGGCAGAATGGGTGAAGTCCTCCTTAGATGTCAGCCATCAATGAAGAAAAGAATAGAGATTGACCCTTGTGACCCCTCAGCTTTATACTGAATATGATGTAGATGGAATGGAATACCTTGTTGGTCAGTTTAGGGTCACCTGTCCTGTCCACTTCTCCCCACAGGTGCAGCCTTTTAGTCTGCACTCCCCAGAACATGGTACACAAGGTTTAGCAGTGACCTTGGTCTTCATACCAATCCTTTATAGTATCTCTAAATATATCTCTATATATCTATAGTATCAAGTTTTATCACATCTAGAAGCAGGTACTGTCTGCAAAAACATGCTGTTCATTTTAGAAAGTGTGGTTACTTAGAAGAGCTTTAGCTGAAAAGCAAGATCACTGAACCATATTAGTTCTGCTCTAACTCAAACCAGGATAACTAGTTACACTCCATTTTTTAACCCTAAGACATTTTATGCCTTATGTTCTCTAGGCTTTCCTTTCTTGTTCCCCAATTATTTTATCTCATCATGACAAATCCACCAGTAAACCTCAGAGTACAAACTTGAACACTCAGAGCTATAGCATTGCTTTTTTACTTTTTTAAAACACTAGCTACATAAATAAGAATATGTTTCCAGGTCACAGCCACTCCAAAGCTACACCTGACTTCTGGTACAGGAGAAATGCTCCATAACCCTGCAATCTCAACAGGGGTAGCCTTTTCTTAGGATATGGACACATTTCTAAAATTGTCTGTGCGCACATATGTGCCCTAGTAATTGGTTTTCATGCAGAAGGGTATAGTGTATAAAGATAGGATACTGGAGGCATTCTGTCCGACAGTACACAGCATTTGCTGTACTAGATCAGACTATTTGTTACGTCCCGTACGCTCCCCAAATAGTGGTCAAAACATGATTCTGAGGAGAGTGACCAAACCCTCTATTAAATAAATGTGTGGAGCTCTATGTAGGGATGAAACTAACACTTTCTACCTCTAACAGGTTGATTACTTTACAGTTTCAAGTTGTAGTATCAAGTTTCAATCTGTACTGTCATTACACTGACAGACACAAATAATGCCATTGTTGAATCACTATGTGCTTGGCTTTTCCTTTCTCGGTGATCCTAACAGTGTAAGAGATTTCTGAGATTAAATCTATCAAAGTAAAAAAAATTGCCTGTTTATTCTACTGTCAAAGATAACAGAGTCTAATCTGAAAACCTTTTCCCATCTTGAACAGAAGGTGAATCTTTATTTACTGAAGTCAGCTGGTCCTTTGACATTCTTGGTAAAAGGGGATGAACAGACTTGCAGTATTACATTGCTGAAAATTATATAGGCATTGTCATAATCATATCATTACCTTTAGCAGAGGTTGTGTATGGCACTTGCATCCTTTGCCTACTGATTTGATATACGTGTATATTGCTATCTCCTGTATCCCAAGCAATTACACCTGCACTACATGCCAAAGTGGTTTAACGCTATCTTCTCCTTTTGCTGTAAAGAACCCATTCAATAATGAAAGACTCTGAATGTTTGTGTTGTCAAATTAGTTTTAAATAATGTTCAAGAAAATATTTTTCCTTTCCCTTGACATCACAAGGCAGTTCTCAGTAAAGCTGATGCAACTGCTCACCATTACAGTTTCATCATTCAGAGCAGAAGCCTCCCAAGAGAAGTGCAGCCAAGTGTCCTTGTTGAAAGATGCTGGCGGCTGTGCTGTCTACCAAGAATCCCAGTATAAAATTACGAACATTTTAAAAGGGCCATTCTTTCTATAGGCAGCTCAATTATCTTGAAAGTTCCAGTTGTGGCATTGTCTGAAGGACTACATTAAACACTGGTGTTTTTTGAAGGGAAATTCTTGTAATAAATATTATAGAGGTAAAAAAAAACTTGGAAAAATCTCCATTCATGGTCAGTGCAAGGTTTTCGTGATCTTTAATTAGAATAAAAATCCGGATTAGTCAATCTGTTATTGAAGCTATGGAAACAAACAAACAAAAAAAATCAAGCCCAAGCTTCTTAAAGAACCCATATTTAAGAATAATTTTACATTATAAAGTGGTTAACTTCTCAGGAAATTCTTTATATGCCCTTACAGTTATTGCTGTAATTATTAATGTATGCTGTGCTTCTCTATACATAGCAAAACCACCAAATCCTTACTTTAAATCCAAAATTCACATCAGCTGTAAGTAGACAGACATGACAAGTTCCTCCATAGTATATACTAATTTTGTTTTTACTTTTTAACTTTTTTTCAAGACTGTTCTGATTTGCTCACTGTGGGAAATGAAGTTGAAGCAACCACAAGATGATGTCTGTAGAAATCACTCATAATTGCAAATGCAAAATCGGTTTAGAGATCTTTTCTTAAATCTCCAGGGCTTCTGAGGGTCAGCTCTTTGAGCATCCCGAGCTTTATTATTAATTAGTTATTTTACAGAAAGCCTCCAACTGATTTTCAGACACTGTAGACACTGGATGCTCTGCACTGACAGAAGTCAAGTCTTCATTCATTCACTTCATATTACAGAATCACAGAATCATTACGGTTGGAAAGGACCCTCAAGGTCATCTAGTCCAACCGATAGCCCTACACTACTCTTATCCCTAAATCATCCCCTGAAGAAACACATCTATCCGCTTCTTAAAAACCTCCAGGGATGGTGACTCCACCACCTCCTTGGGCAGCCTATTCCAATATCTCATCACTCTTTCAGTAAAGAAATTCTTCCTAATATCTAATCTAAACCTACCCTGGCACAATTTAAGCCCATTCCCTCTAGTCCTGTCACTAGTCACAAGGGAGAAGAGGCCAACACCCGCCTCCCTAGAATGACC
Source organism: Galbula dea (assembly GCA_013399015.1). NCBI lineage: Eukaryota > Metazoa > Chordata > Aves > Piciformes > Galbulidae > Galbula > Galbula dea. The sequence continues at coordinate 569,109 of VWZX01002922.1, read as the reverse complement.
TTTCAAGTAGCTGAAGAGAGCGATAAGGTCTCCCCTCAGCCTCCTCTTCTCCAGGCTAAACAACCCCAGCTCCCTAAGCCTCTCCTCATATTAAAGTGGTTTACTCCAGGTATATTCCTCAGTGTGCAATCTCAGGGAAAGAAAAGCACAGGTAATTTTATGGCAATGTGGCTAGCTGTGGTCAATAGCATAGACCTTTATGGAAGTAACTCAAACAGCTACATCAAGGTAAAAAATTCCATTGGGAATTTACTGCACAGTAGTTGTCTTTATTTAAAACAAACAAAAAAAACCCCCTTAAAATAAAAACAAAACACACAAAAAAGCAAAAAATGAACCACAAAACACCACAAACCAAACAAAGGAACAAACAAAAAACTTATATCAGTCCTTGAGGTGCGGGCAAAGTCATAATAGAAGCAAACCCAGAACTCAGCAAGCTCTCTTTCTAAAGAGAAAGGTAAATGAAGAGTGAGAAGTAGAAGGGAGGAAAGATGAAGGAAGGGCTTGTTTGAGTGAGGATCTCTCCCTGCGTGGCACCAGGGCTCTTGTTTTAAGACAGTTCTTTGGGTAGCCATTGGCACTCAAGAATGAGTTCTGTTTTCTGCAATGTTTTCTCTCTGCCTTTACCTCTATTGTTACTGTCTTACTGTAATAAATCATCAGCTCTCAACTGAAGGATTCCATTCCTCTCCTCAGTCAGCTATACAGCTTTTACCACCCTTTGTAGATCATAACTTAGAGAGACTCTGGGAATGGTAACATACTTGTAGCCACTGCTTTGAGTCTTTTAAGCACTTTGTGATTTCATCTTGTAATTTAGAGGAAATTTCTAAGAAAACCCTCAGCACTTCAGGAGATAGTCTTAGTGATTCAGAGAAAAGAGCTTGATTCTCTGAGTCAATTCTGAATGATATGCCCTAGCACATGACACGTGCAACTCTAGGTTGATTACCTGTGGTCATCAATTGTCCTTCAACTAATTGCATAAGTCTGAAGGCATTTGCCCTGATAGCCCAGGCATATTTCGTTTTGCTTTCTGCACATCTGACATTTTTATTTCAACAGGGCAGTTTGTTGCTTCTGCTTCTAACATGCTGTGCACAGCTGAAAAGCACTGGAGGATGGATTTCATTGTTAGGTGAAGAGAAAGATACAGAGTCAGGGAAAGCAACAGCCAAATGAGGTACCCTCCAGAGTAAAGCTGGGATCAAAGGACAGTCATCATATTTTAACATCCAGACTTACTAGCACAGCTAAACTGTACCAGAGGTGTCCAGAGAAGTGTTATTCTCAGTGAGTCTGCAGCAAAAAGAGCTCATAACAGGGATTCTTAATTAAAGTAGTGGGTAGTTACAGCAAGAGAAGACAAAGGAGCAGCTGTAATCCTTTAAAACACACCAGGGAGAAAATACAGCAGTGTGTGGCCCTTGCTCAGGACTGCTGAATCCCCCTCCAATGAAGTCTACCAAGATACCAGAAATAAAAAGAGAGTCTGAATTTAATTCGTTACTTATGAAATGCATTGAGAAACTCTTGGGGTAAACAGTGGTTATCTTCTTAATGAATTACTCCTGATTTGAACCCTTTCTGCTTGGTATGTTTAGTTTTACTTTTTTGGTGGTGGGGGTTTTCTTTTAACTTTTGAGAAGGGTGTTCCTTTGAAATGCTGTTCTCCTGTTTAAACTACCCTGGAATGACGTTTTTAAGGGGGTGGTTTTGAATGCATAAGCTTCTGCTATGCAATCCCAGATGCCCAATTGACTCAAGCTTCGGAAGGACTTATCTACCTCATCCCTTGACCAGCTGCAGTGATGAGCAAAGTCCAACCACTTTCAGACAGAGCAACCAAGAAAACTGTATCCCAAAATTCTCTGAATGCTTTTCGGATATTTAGGGATTAGTTTCTTTTACAAAGACTGTCACCTTATTAAATACAACTATTTGGGAAACTACACTAAAACTTGTTGTCTTCAATACAGAAGAGTGAGCCTCCTATAATCAAATGTAGGAAGATATGCAATAGTAATCTGAACATCACAGTTCCTTATATCTGATAGCAAGTAAAGCAGATATGAGTAGAAGAACCTGATAGAGTACAGAATAGAAAATGCAAGTCTAGTGGGCATCATAGGATTTTGGTTTCTTCATATGGAAGCAGAAGTGAAGTGTAGATAATGTTTTTAAGATTTGAATAAAATTCATTCCGTTCATCATATAAATAATCACACTAATCCTTATTTTGAGGGCTTAAATCTCCTTTTAGCAGTGCATGGGCCAAGTAATTCTTGCCACTGGCAAGTTTCTCACTGCAGAGCCCTTCCCATATTCACAATGCATCTTGAAGGGTAAGAGCTGCACAGTTCCTACAGTTTGCAGTTCCCAAAACCTTCTTCTGGAGATCATCTAAGGTGTGTAGAAGGGGAGTACCTTCTTCAAGTCTATATAAGGTATATGACAGCATTTTCCACAGTCCATAATGGTAATTTTTTTTCTATTCTGGAATTTTCTCCATTCTTCTTGTGCCTTGTTTTCTGAACTCTATCTACATAATCTACCTAATAATAATTTCTTTAAAGTTACATGATGAGAGTGTTAAGTGCACAGAAGTCAGGAAATTATTGTAATGCTAACCTCATTTTACTGGTTTTGATAATACGTAGCTGTGTAATTAGAGTCTATCACTGAAGTCAAGATCATCTTATGAATGCATACTGAATGGAAATCTCATTTAATGCAGATCCTCTATCTAAATGATTTTCTATATGTCTTTGATCTGGACATGCACATAATTTATATCATAGACTGAATGAGACTGGTATTCTATTAGTCACTGTGGAAAAATCAGGTTACATTCTCATCTTTTATAATTTCAAAGTTAACTCTGCTATCCCTTTTAATCTAATTATTGTATGATTCTGTAAACAGCTCTGATCCATTGATTTTTGTTAAGCTGCACCATATGGAAGAATACAATTTGCTTCAATGAGTTTGCCTTACGAATAGGAAAGACAGTGAAAGGGTAAGGAAAAGAGGTGTAACATAGAAACACAATAAGCAGACTGTCAATATGATATTGATTCCCTGATTTAAATTTTTACTTTCAATTTTTTCTCATGAGGTGATTCTTAGATGAGAACACTGCTGTCAGCACAGTGTAATCTGGACCATAACTGAGAACAACTGTGCCTGATTTTTTATTGTGTTGTGGAAGGAATAGCATGTTGTCCTCCCTTCATAAACTGTAATGTAATGTTGAATGCAACATCTGGCTTCTTTAAGTATGTGCACACCCATTTTTCAGCCTAAAAACAAAGTCAAAGTAAAACAATAGTGCTGCCATAGTTACGTGAGCTGCTGGGACCAGAGACAGGGGATCTGTGAACTGGTTTGTAGATGATGTAGATTGTATTGTACCTCTGTCCTGATTATCGATGCTGCAGTATCCTCATAACATCCAGAGTTCCCACTGCTACTGAAGACCCTCATGGGTTATACAGCACCCTTTTGTGTGAAGTCTCCCCTCATTTCATTGCCAGTTCCAATGTTTGCTTTACATACCTCAATAAGTGTGCCTTGGGAGTGGACTCACTAACAAAACTTGGATTTCCATTTCATTCCTTTTTATCTTATGTACAAAGCCAATGCAGCACAATGAGTAAATCAGAATTGCAATAATATGCCTCCAGTTGCCACCCAAACAAATGTAAGAAAACATTTTGTCTATACTTTTTGAACTAGAATTTCACTAACTTCTTTATTTAATAGGACAGAATCTGCACAGACTAGGCCTAATGTTTAGGCTTTCAGACAATGAAGTATATGAGACTTAATATGAATGCAAGCATCAAGAATGTGCACTTTTGTTTCCATTGAAGCAATTTTACTTGGAGATTTAAGTGCCACCATTCAGTAGTTTGTACGCAAACTGGTACACTGAGCAAAAATGACAGAAACTGAGAAAGACAATGTCCATCCTATATTGACTCACCAAGGTTAATTGAGTGTGGTATCAATAACTTGCAGAATAGAAGTGGGAGGGAGGATATGCAGTGCATTTTGCAGTAAAAAAATCTTAATAATTTAAAGGACTCAATAATTTGGCAAAAAAAAAATAACAAAGATTTTGGCAGTGTCCTTTACCTATGCTAAATGCTGCGACTGTTGTTCCAGATGCAAATATACTGATAGCTTTTTGCAAAACCAAACCCAACTGGTTTCAGCTTGAGAAGAGATAGTAGAGCTCTGTGTGGTCAGTCCACCTTATATTTCATCTCCTTAAGAATTTGGCCCACTGTTTCCATATTTCCAGTGAGATTTTCCATCCTCAGTTTAATACCTTGTTTGCTTGTGTCATATCCTTGAGTGTCTCATTAAGTGTCTTACATTTGCCTCTTCATCCTTGGAAAGTATCTTCTGAGAGACATTTCACCAGGATCTTTGTCTCTATACTGATAGCTATTTTTTTCTTAAATGAAAGCTAAGTCAACGTCTTTGCCCAGAGTTACAAACCCAAGTGCTTGAACTGTGGCTCCTAAACTTCAGAGGTGAGCATGTACTTTAAAATGGCTTAATGTTTAAAGTTGCTAAATATGCATGGATCAAACAGACTTTAGTGTGAACTGTAATAAGTCAGATTCTCTGCAAACCTGTGCTTTAAACTGGAAGTATGACAAGGAGTGAAGGAGCACAGTGTCAGGCCAGATCATACTTTGAAATGTTGCCATATATTCTTCCCATGGAAATCTTTATATAGATGGCTCTCCAGCTTCAGCTGCTTCTTCACCTGCTCAGGGACGCTCCTTGTCACCCACATGCAGACAACACATGTGTACTCTCCAAGTGCACACAGACCGGCTCATTCACAGCTGCTTGGATTTGTATTTGCCAAAGAAAACACAACACACACATCACCTGAAGTATGCTCGTGGGACCCCTGCTCCTCCACTCAGGCATACTGTAAATGAACATCTTTCATTTATAATCGGATCCCAAGAGATACATATCTTCAAACATATTGTTTCTCAGATGTGTTTAGGCTTGCATGCAGAAGACCTGTTCCTGTATGAGGGTAGAAAAAGCATTTCACATGATGCTGCATTTACCTAGTCACGCATGCAATACCACATTCTCACACACGTGGATAGTCTTCTGTTTTCCATATGTGTATTGTAGCAAATAATTTAAATGTCTTTCTTCCAATCCTGCTTAACATGCAAAAGTGGATAACACATCAAGATTAGAAATAAATGTAGCATAATTACTTCAGTCAACCTGAAATGTCGAATGACTCATTCACACCCTTTGCACAGTGTTCTCTTTTTGCCACATGCAAGCCATTGAATTGTCTGAAGGCTCTGCTGTTCCCTGTTGCAGAGCTGCAATTGATCACTTGCTCACTGAAAGACTGGGCTGTGATTATTTTTGCAGGGTGTTACAGGGGTTACACAGTGAGGTTCCAGTTAACCTCCTTGTCACAAAATTGCCCACGCTTGTGGGAACAGGAAACTTAGGATGTCAGGCCTGATCTACGTAGAAGGAATTTTGTATTTAATTAAGTCTTAGTCTGTACATTAGTTCATTAACCAGTATTCCTTCATCAGGGTGTGGCCTGGACATTTTTATTCCAGACAATGAGAACCTTTTCCAGTTTGATATAACTCAATTTTTGATGAAGATAAACAAGATCAAGTTGTTCCTACTTCAAAGTAAAAATGTCTATGTGTTAAATCATTCAGGAACTCCTGCTGCACTTTAATTTCGGAAGTATCTTAATCCAAGGGAACTAAAATATGCATATACAAACATGAAATATGTTCCACAATTCTGCTTAAAATGGTATGATTGCTGTGAAGAGAGAAACCCTTGGAATAGTAACAGGCTGGCATTCAGATTTACCTTATAATGAGAAGAAAAGTTGGATTGACTGTTGGAGTTGCATCTTTAAATGTGTGAATGAGTGTAATTGATTACTTTAAAACCCTTTCAGAAGTATTCCCAAATGCAGATGCACATGGGCTGACTTTCATTTATAGAAACGCTGTTTTGTAGCTGCTTAGGCTTTCTAAAAGGTGTTCTGTGTTTAAATGGAAGTTGAGCTGTGAAGATCCATTAAGCAGAAAAAACATTGTTAACACAGAGGCTCAGAAGGTAACTATGCAAGTGGTGACATTATGCAGCAGAGGTACCACAGCAGTAGTCCTCATACCACATGGCAGATACCATTAGAAGCATTTTAGTTTCTCTGTCTTTACTTAAATGTGAAGCTTCATGTATAAAGCATATCAGATCTTCTCAGAACAAAGGTGACTGTGAGCTGAAATTATGTACAACCTGGGCAAACTCAAGAAGAGGGCCCGTGTGAACATCATAAGGTTCAACAAGGCCTAGTGCAAGGTCCTGCATCTAGGTCGGAGCAATCCTCAATATTAATATGGGCTGGGGGATGAAGGAATTGAAAGCAGCCCTGTGGGGGAGGACTTGAGGGCATTGTTGTATGAAAAGCTGACCATGAGCCGACAATGTGTGCTCATGGCCCAGAAGACCAACAATATCCTGGGCTGCATCAAAACTACTGTGAACAGCAGTTCAAGGGACGTGATTCTGTCCCTCTGCTCTGATAAGACTCCGTCTGGACTATAGTGTCCAGCTCTGGAGCTCAGCACAATAAAGACATGGACCTGTTGGAGCAGGTCCAGAGGAGGGCCACAAAACTTATCAGAGGGCTGGAATACCTCTGCTATGAAGAAAGGCTAAGAGAGTTGGGGTCGTTCAGCCTGAAGAAGGCTCCGAGGAGACCTTATTTTGACATTTCAGTACTTAATGGGGAGCTATAACAAAGAAGTGGAACAGGACACTGTCCTTAGGGACAAAGGAAGTCATCAGAGTTGGCAGTTCTTCAAAGATTCCCTTCTTAGAGCACAAGAAATTTCTATCCCTCTCTGTAAGAAATCAGGTAGGGCAGGAAGAAGACCGGTGTGGCTAAATAAAGATCTGCTTCTTGCGCTGAGGCGTAAGAATGAAATGCACAGGGTATGGAGGAAAGGACAATTGGCCTGGGAAGAGTACAGGGAAATTGCTAGGAAGTGTAGGAGCGGGATCAGGAAGGCCAAGGCGCAGATGGAACTGAACTTGGCGAGGGATGTAAAAAATAATAAAAAAGGGTTTTATAAGTATATTAATCAAAAAAGGAAGGTCAGGGTGAGTGTTCCCCCTCTGATGAACAAAGAAGGGAATTTAGTCACGAGAGATATGGACAAGGCAGAGCTGCTCAATGAGTTCTTTGTCTCAGTCTTTACTGGTG
>VWZX01002922.1:497019-561039 GCA_013399015.1 Galbula dea | reverse complement strand
GAGTCCAGAGGAGGGCCACAAAGATGATTAAAGGACTGGAGGACCTCCCCTACGAGGAAAGGCTGAAACGGTTGGGGTTGTTCAGCCTTAAAAAGAGAAGGCTTCGAGGGGATCTCATAGCTGCCTTCCAGTACCTAAAGGGGGACTATAGGATAGAAGGGGAGAGACTTTTTGTATTCTCAAACTGTGATAAGACAAGGGGAAATGGCTACAAGCTACAAGAGGGGAAATTTAGGTTAGAGATTAGGAGGAATTTCTTTACCAGGAGGGTGGTTAGGCACTGGAACAGGTTGCCCAGAGAGATTGTGGCTGCCCCATCCTTGGTGGTGTTCAAGGCCAGGCTGGATGTGGCCCTGGGTGACCTGGTCTAATGATTGGCATCCCTGCCCATGGCGGGGGGGTTGGAACTAGATGATCTTTAAGGTCCCTTCCAACCTCAGCCATTCTATGATTCTATGATTCTATAATATTTTTAACAGGGCCTGTTGCAGCAGGACAAAAGGTAATGGTTTTAAAATAAAATAGGGTAGATTTAGACTAGGTATAAGAAATAAATATTTTACAAGGATGGTCATGAAACACTAGCACAGGGTGCCCATAGATGTGGTGGAATCCCCATCCCTGGAAACATTTAAGGTCAGGTTGTTTAGGGCTCTGAACAACCTAATCTAGCTGAAGATGGCCCTGCTCGCTGCCAGGGGGGTTGAATTAGATGATCTTTAAAGGTTGCTTGGAGCTCAAAACATTCCATGATTCTATGTCCAAGATAAGAGGGCTTTCAGAACCTAATTATCAGATTTCCTATGTTTGTGTTTAATTTATCATAGCTAATGTATGTTGTTCTGAACTTTTATATTTTTTTCTTTCAAAAATGCACGAGAGGAAAAATATGTAGGGGAAAAGAGGTGAGGCAAATTTTTCAGTAAAAAACCCACATCTTGTGCCATCAGCTGCAGTTTGTACAAATATAGATCTATGATTAAAAGGACAAAGAAACATTACCTTTTCTTACTGAGCTAACTGTAGTTCTGCTTTTGAGCAAAATCATATCCGTTGGTACACAATATAATTTTGCTACCAGCATTCTAGATTTTGCTCAATTACCAATTTTGCCAGGATTAATCTTTACCAAAAATACTAAGGAAAACAGCAGTTTCATCACTGATCTTGCTCCTCTCCTCTCCTCATTTTACAAAAATTATAATCAGCTGGCCTGATCAAAGAAATGTGCAGTAGCTGATACAAAACATAATGTTATGTACCCGGCAGTATATGCTAGCAGATTTTCATACCATTTTGTTCACATAGCCCACTCAACTATGTAGCCGTAGTAGAGTTCAATACAAGATTAAAACTATTTTTACCAGATTGGATTCATGCCTTAACGTAATGAATTCTCTAGTTTGTGCTATATCCAGAAATAAATAAATAATTGCCTTCTGTTGCATCCTTCATCTTTTATATATGAAAAGAGGAGTTTCTTTACTGTGGAAATGAACTAAAGATATAAGGTGAACTTACTCCTACACAATATATTTACAAATATTTACAGATTTTTTTTTTCTAATTTCCATTTCACATTGTGAACTGCCCGATCGCACATAGACAAAGGGAATTTACCATTCACATGCACATCCAGTGTGTTACCATATGCAGATCTACATGAACACCAGAATTGCTCATCTCTTAGTTACAGTACAAGAGCTCAGATTTACAGAACAGTATGTTGGATACTCTGTATTTTTTTCAAAATCTTTTTCTGATGGTCAAAGATGGAGTTAATGATTCTTGAGTATCCCTTCCCATATTTAAATACCTAAACACAGGGAAAACACCTTGGAGCATCTGTATCTAATTGTAGGTGGGTTTTACTGTCTGTGGTTGGTTGTTTTTAATGAAGTCACATAATACCAGATTCTTGTTTCTGTTTTGACTTCTGTGCTTTGTAAGTGACTGGTGTAAAGTCCGTCCTAACAGGGAATATGTCTGAAACATAGCATCACTTCTTATCCCAGTCTCTTGTATGATTAGTTTGAGAAATGTAATTCTCCACCCAACTTGCTACTAGTGAAATGGTTCCCTGAAGCTGTTCACAAGTGGTTTGATTCAGAGAGGCTGAAGGTAATAATTACAGGAGGTACCTGTAATTATGCCAAAGACCAGTTTTAGGATAAGTCCCAGAATTTCACAGAGCTCAAAGATGATCTGACATCCCTTTGATCCTTCTTGACTGTAGAATTTTGCTAGGAATAGATCTTCTCAGAGGATAATGATTGTAGAGGGCTACACCTACATGAAAGCAGATGTAAGAACACATGCATTCAGAGGTGTAGATTCTTGCAATTGTTCTGATTCATATCCATTTATTCTTCAACGAACCTCAACTGTTAGTGTAAAAAATGCACATGGTTTGTTGATATTTTGCTATAGTGGTCTGTCGTTGCCCAAAATGCTGTGAATCCACAAAGGGCAAGCTCCACCTGTAAACAAAAACAGATCCCTTGCATGCATATGCACATATGCAATAGAAATAAGATTATTATTCTGATAACCACACACTTGCAGTACAACACATATCAGCCAGTGCTGAAGCTTACCAAGAAAAGCTGAGAAAAATTGAAAATCAGTTAGCTAGATAAGGTATGAAGAGATTTTTTTTAAAAGTACCATGGAAGGAAGTGGCTACATTTGTCATACTTTAGTTGTTTGTCTGGAGGACTTGACAAGGAGCTGCTCGACAATTGTGCCAAAAGAGACCATTCAAAGCTACTTCCCATCAGGTGGCATTTCTCAAGTATCTGCTCTTCAGGAGCAGTCAGGGAAAATTCATTCTGTGGGAAGCAGTAAATGGAGCTGCATTACTGACCCCTTATTGCTCTGTCTGATAGGGAGACAGCAGGTTCACTTTGGCAGCTCCAGAGCCCTGATCAGTTCAGATTAGGGGCTCATTGTCTGTCTGGCTTAATCAGGCATGTTTAGATATATTTATCATGATTAGAGGGGTGTAGCACAGGGAGAGGGAAGAAATAAAGAGTGAGATTACTTTTCTCTAGCTTCAAATGGAATCTTAGCAAACCCTGCTGAGTCACTACGTATTCATCAGAGGGAGAATTTAAATCCTGGGAAGGAAAGTTTTGTTGAACACTCGAGCACTGGATTCAAATCACTGAAGAAGAATCTTTCTCTCTTCCTTACTCCCTCTACCACTTGGGTGCAGCAAAGAAGAAAATCAGCAGCTCATGCAGCCCATGTTAATCTTGGCTTGATAGGTATGCAGCCCCTGCTTTGCTTATCTGTAGTTCAAATTGTAACAATGTGATGAAAAAATTAGCTATCATCATAACGGCCTAGATATCCAGCTCCTGCATTTTTGCTCTGTTTTTCTTTCAGGGACACATAGGGTAACATTGCAACAGCCTCTTGGACTAATTTTGTTACTTGTCAGTGTTCAGAAGGGATGATAATAAACACATTGTAAAGATGGTAAAGAGGTTCCTTTCCCTATTGGTAGCAGCACTTCTCTCTCTTCACCTTGCTGGTTTTTGGGATTTGAACATTGTAAAGAAGAATTAGCCGAATGTATTTTAAAATCAGCTGTGCCAAATTTGCTGCTGGTGTTAACTTGGTATAGTTCACAGAAGATGGTTGACATCAGTTGATTAACTCTTAAGAGTCTCTGAAAGAGGTAGTGTTGTCTCCCGGGAGAGCAGTAAGGAGGAAAAAAGTTTTCTTAGATGTGCCTCAGTGCTGAGAGCGATCAGAAACTAGTCCTGCTGTGGGAAGCCTCCAGAAAAGAGGTCAGGCTGCGGGATCCCTGGTTTCTTGATCTGAGTAACTGGCTCTTTTTTGCTGTTAGGTGAGATAAACGTAGGACAGGCTTGGAAAAAGTTCTGTCATGAGGAGCATATTCTGTTTATCTTTTCCTATGGTCTTCAACTTTCTTCAGGCTTGCAGATTCATCTGTATTTCCCCGTGAAGGCACAAATTGCTTTGTACTAAACAGAAGCTTTCTTGACAGTGAGATGGATCTTCTTTGGTCTCATGTCTTGTTCCTTAACAAGTAGTTCATGGGTCCAAGCTGAAAACCCTGACCCAGAACACTACAAAGGACAGCAGGCATGCTTTGGCAACGTGTACTCAGAGAAGATGGCAATAGAGAAGCTGTAAGGGAGTTGCTTCTGTCTGGACTCTTGGGCAGCAATGCAGCATTTAAAGGAAATCTATGGATATTCAGGAAAATTGTTTGGTAATAAAGGAAAATAAGTCAAATCTTCTCTTTCTCTGTTGCAATCTATTCCTTCCTCCTCTACTAATCCAGTCAATTCTGTGACAGTTCAGCTCTTGTGATCTCATAATTGCTGTCAAGATGATAATCTGGAATGTTACAAGCACAGCTTACCCTACAAATGCAGAAGGTAGAGAACTTAACTGGTTAGATACAAAAAGCCATTAGCGAGATGCTAATAATTCAGTATTCAGGAGTTACGGAGTGGGGAACATAGAAGAGGAAGTTGGAAGGTTTGGAGAGATGTGAGTATTTAATACCATCAAATTTGCCAGTACTTCTTTAGAATAGAAAACTAGAGGATCATAGCATTGTATTCCTAAGGAAAAATCTCTTAGAACTGCAGAGGTGCTCATCAGCTGGAATGGTAGGTCGTATCTTTAGAGATGAATTAGCAGAATGATGGAAATAGTTGCATGAATCAAATAGCAAATTAACACTCTTGTTCAGGATTTATGCCACATCTCCTTGCAATAAATGGTGATACACTGATGGTACCAGACAGTTGTACACTCTCCTAGTGCATACACCACAGTAGAATTAAAACGGTACTCTTACAATTAAAATTTACTATTTTAAGATAAATGGCTTCACCCCTTCAATTAAACTACTTGTACTACATGTGCAAGCACAGAGGGCTGTAGTCATATCAGCTAAACTGAATGTGGTTTATGAGATTCTTGTTCTGGATTCCTGTTAGATATACAGAGCTATTCCATGATAATATTAAATCTTTTTAGTGTCAAGCCATAAAAGATGTGGCTTTCTGTATCATCAACAAAACACTCAATAGTGGCAAGCCACTATTGTGGGTAATGGTGACAAGACCAGCACTAGAACAGCAACAGCTATGTAGCTGACACTGTTGACTGAACCTTTTGAAAATCCTAGGACACGATCAAAGAGGACCAGTGCAGGTGAGCAACAAGGAGTGGAGGTTTCAAGACAATCTTTGCTAACAGGAAGCACGGGAAATTGGGACAGAGCTTTGCCCAAATCAGTTCATGCAGCTTTGCAGAGAAGCTTTTATAGCACTGCCACTCCTGTGCACTCCATTCTGAAAAAAAACTAACTGCCCACTAATGACCTGTCACCGTGGACAGGCTGAGCAGCTGTTTGCAGAAAACAAAACAGCGAGAGAGGATGAATTGCACTGTATGGAGCATATCTGAATGTGGGGACAGGAATAGATGGGAGATCGGGAAAGACCAGACAGCTTCCATTCATAACATTCAGCTTTATATGGATTTACAGCCCTGGTGCTCCTGGATCCACAGATGCTGAGTTATTACTTATAACAAAATCTAGCAATTGAAATCTCCCTTATTTCCCTTGTTAGCAATGTTATTTTCTGGAGGCAAGCTAATTAAGAAGACAGGGAAATAGTTTACATTGAGGACAAATAAAACCTACCCACTTAATCTTTCATATATTATCAACCCAAAAAAATTTAAGTAAGTGAAATATTTGATTTATATGTTTTATTGAAAATAACCTTTTTTAACTCTTTCTTTCCTTTTTTTACTTTTCGCTTTTGCTTTCTTATCTTTTTGGCTGCTTACATGTTTCTCAGATAGAAACTAACATGAATAAAATTCCTTGGAAAAATATTTTCCTCTTGAAAATTCCAGTACAGCAAGAAATTACCTAAATTTTTGTGACACATTGCATTCTTATGCAGTTTTCAGATATATATTGACACATCTGTTCTGCGTCATTCATCAAAGTGTAAAAGCGGATGTAAGTTTATCTGCTCAACCTTTTTTAAATCTACATCTTCCTAGACTGTATCATAGCCAGGTTCAACTATCCCATCTGGATTGTGCCAGTAGTCAATGATAATGTAAGAACTCTGCAGCAAGTAGTTATGAAATAACCTGTCTGCCTGGACTGGGCTTTATTCTGATATTGGCTAAAACATTGAAGTATGGAGGCTAACACCCTTCCCATAAGGTTTGTTTCCATTAATTATGGCTGAAGTATCTGGATATTTCTTCATAGCTTTCAACATAACTGTGATGCATGTATTCCCACATGGTAAGGAGGTTAACACAATACCATATCTGTAGCAAGGGAAGAGTATCTAGAAACAAAGCAGGGTCCATAGCAGGATGCCACCACCATTGCTTCCTCCCTCCAAGCCCCAGGCCCGGGCTGCCAGCAGGTCACGTGGCCTGCGGCACCCACGCCACTTTCCCGCACACCGAGGCTTGGTGGTGCCATGAGGCATCACATGTCACCTGGCACCACCACCACCGCTAGTGCTGAGGACAGCTGGAGGAGCTTGGTCAGGGCTTTCACGGTGCTGTAAAGGTGGAAACCCACCATGGAGCCCTTGTTCTGGGCTGGGCAGCGGAAGTTGCTGAGGTGGAGCACATAGCCAGGTCTGTGTTGCTGATGGTGTTACGGCATCAGGTTAAAAAAAAAAAGAAGAACAAAAACAACAATTAAAAAATGGTTTAGAGAAAGGTTCTTCTCCCAGATGGTGGTGGAGCACTGGAACAGGCTTCCTAGGAAAGTAGTCACAATTCCAGAAGCATTTGGCCAACCCTCTCAAGCACATGATGGAATTTTTGGGGTTGTCCTGTGCATAGACAGGAGTTGGACTTGATGATCCTGGTGGGTCCCTTCCAACTCAGGACATTCCATAATTCTGTAAGTCTATGATTCTATGAATAAAACTTAAAGTTATAAGTATATGGGAATGTAACGTGGCTTAGTAGAGGCTCAGCTGTTTGTGGGGTGGTAGGTAACACCTGGTATGAAATTTTCCTTGTGGGTCTGTGACTGGTGCATAAAACTGAGAAAACATCTCAGAATAATTTCGTGTATCACAAGGGGCATCAGAACAAGCACTAAAAGCCAACTCTCTTTCAGTGAAACAGTACGTGCACGGTTTTGCTCTCTAAAGCTACTTCAAAGGAGGTTGTAAGGTGAGGCTCAATCTCTTCTCCCAGATAAGTCATAGGACAAAAGGAAATGGCTTCAAGTTGCACCAGGGGAGGTTCAGGTTGGATATTAGGAAGAATTTCTTCCTCAAGAGGGTTACCAGGCATTGGCCCAGGCTGCTCAGGGAGGTGGTGGAGTCACCATCCCTGGAAGAGTTCAAAGAACGTGTAGATGTGTTGTTTGGGGCCATGGTTTAGTGGTGAAGAGGGAGTGTTGGGTGGATGGTTGGACTTGATGATCTCAGAGGTCTTTTCCAACCAGAATGATTCTGTGATACCCAAAGCCTGTGGTGGCCACAGTTATGTGGGGAAGGTTGAACAGCAGCCATGGATAAATGGAGAAGAAAGAAGAGAATTGTTTCCTATACTACGCTATTTCCCATCCTTTCTTATTGTTGTGGGCTTGCCACTATCAAATATTTTGTTTATGGTATAGAAAGACATGTCTTTTATGGCTTGACATTAAAAGGATTTATTATCATGGAATAGCTCTGGATACCTAACAGGAATCCAGTGGTTTGTGACATTGCCAGGCAACAAGCAGGAGCGACAGCTCACAGCAGCATTCTTGCTGGGGACCCATTAGATCACACCATGGAGAAACAGAGAAAATAGGTTGCTCTAATGTGTAACATAATGTGTAATGTAATGCAGGCCATTCACAGACCATAAGGATGATCATAGCTTAAAACCAAGAAGACTGTGAGGATTGGTGTCCCATCTGCCTGTACAGAATTTAAATTCCTGATGTGTACAATGACTGCCACATATAAAATTTTTTCACAACAAGAACTTGCAGCTGTACTCTTCTTATGGCCCTCTGCTTTTTGCACCTGTAAAAATTTTTAGTAAAATATATTGGGGATTAGCCTCTTCAGTGGGAATTCTCATTGTTTCTGCTCTTCAGGGGTTTGAGCGCTTCATAATTTACAGTGTACCTCTGTTTTAATTAACAGGTATTGCAGGGAGGTTATTGCCTCCCCAAAGGATTATGTGTGTGTGTGTGGAGACTGCCACTGCCTGTTACTGTACCAATTGTCTTAGAGTAGCACATTGCGGTGATTTTTGTGAAATACAATGGCTCATAAGAAAGCATGAACTGGATTAGGTTACAGTTTCATGCGGCCCAGGATGCTGTGCCCAGCAACAGCAGTTTGGGGGAAGAGGGTAAGAGCAGTGCAAGCACACAGTGAAGCTTCTTTCATTAGTGCCTCCCAGATCCCAATACTCTTGAGAATGAGCTCCTAGAGCTTATGTTATGAGAAATTATGGATAAAAATTTTCTGTTTGCTGTATTCATTACTCTCATTATTTTCTACATTGTTTTTGCATTTATCCCTCTGCCAACATTTTTTTTTCTAGGGTGGAAGAGCCTAGTCTGTTTAATCCGGTCCTTCCTTGTTCAGAAACTTTCCATCCTTTTGGTCATTCTTAATTACTTTCTTTCTACTATTTCTGATGCTACTGTCACCATTTTTGAGGTGGAGGGTTGGGAACTAGCTGTTGTATTCCTGTTACAAATGTTCAAACGCATGTCCCAGGGATTTGTACAAATATATGAAGTTGTTTTCTAGTTTGTTCTCTATCACTTTGCTGACCTTTCCTAACCTGCATTTTTTTACATCCTCTGAGCTGCAAATTTGATTGAACTACCTACAGTAATTGAAAGGTATCTTTCCTAAGTAGTAATTGCTAACTTTAAGTTCATTGCCATGTTCATACATTACAGGTGGTTATTGCCATGTCTGTTACTTCACAGTCATCGGAACTGAGATTCATCTTGCTTTCAACAGTATTTTGAAAACCATCTGCAAGTTGTTGTGATCAGATTTAATTTATATTACCCTGATATTCTTTTTTCTCATCAGTAAGCTTTGTCACTTCATTTTTTCCAAATCAGTTATGAATATGTTGAACAGCTCATTCAAGTTGTTTCTTAACTTTTAACCAGCTGTTAATCACAGAATCACTGAATGATTTGGTTTGGAAAGGACCTTTGAAGGTCATCCTGTAACCTCCTGCAGTCAGCAGGGACATCTGCAACTAGAGAAACTTGCTCAGAGTCCCAAACAACCTGACCTGGAATCGTTCCAGGAATGGAACATCTCCCACCTCTCTGGGCAACCTGGGACAGGGTCTCACCACCCTCAGTGGAACCCTGCATAGGACATCCCTTCTTATTCTTTGAGGGCTTAGGAGGTTTATTAAGAGTCTTTGGTGAGAGATTTCATCAAAAAAGATTTAGAAATGGAAGTTTTATATCAAGTGATCACCCATATCCACATGTTCATCAGCTCCTTGAAAGAACTCAATCAGATTCGTGCAGTATGACTTCCTTCTACAAAATCTCTGTGAGCAGCAATTGCTATGCCATTTCATGTATGAGTATAGGTTGGGGACTGAGCTGTTGGAGAGCAGTGAGGGGGAAAGGAATCTGGGGCTCCTGGTGGATGGAAGGATAACCATGACCCAGCAGTGTGCTCTTGTGGCCAGGAGGGCCAATGGGGTTCTGGGGTGGATTAGAAGGGGTGTGGCTAGTAGGTCAAGAGAGGTTCTTCTTCCACTTTACTCTACCCTGGTGAGGCCGCATCTGGAATATTGTGTCCAGTTCTGGGCCCCTCAGTTTAAGAAGGATAGGGAACTGCTGGAAAGAGTCCAGCGCAGAGCCACAAAGATGATGAAGGGGCTGGAACATCTTCCTTATGAGGAAAGGCTGAGGGAGCTGGGTCTCTTTAGCTTGGAGAAGAGGAGGTTAAGGGGTGACCTCATCTATGCTTTTAAATATGTGAAGGGTGTGTATCGGGAGGATAGGGCCAGGCTCTTCTCAGTGAAGCCCAGTGACAGGATAAGGGGCAATGGCTGTAAGCTGAAGCATAGGAGATTCCATGTGAATACGTAGAAATTTTTTCACAGTGAGGGTGCCAGAGCACTGGCACAGACTGCCCAGAGAGGTTGTGGAGTCTCCTTCTATGGAGGTATTCAAGACCTGTCTGGATGTGCTTCTGTGTGACCTGGTCTAGGGAATCCTGCTGTGGCAGGGAGGTTGGGCTAGATGATCTTTTGAGGTCCCTTCCAACTCCTAATATTCTGTGATTCTGTGTGTGATTCTTTCTTATGCCTAGTAATTATTTTCTTTATTATTGTTTCTACTAATGTCAGGCATACAGAAGTTAGACCTCCTGCCCCTTGCATCCTCTCAAAATGCTTTTCAAACATTGGCATTTTGTTTGCTGCTGTTACTCCTAGTACTGAGTCTGGGTTAGGTTTACATTGTATGCCACGGTTTAATTACTCAGCTTTTACTATTTCATGTTCAGTTTAGATTTTATCCAAGATTTCTAAAGTATCAAATGCTTGGATTTATTTTTGTTCATTTGCTGATTTATCCTAAACCCCTTTTTTTCCAGTTTTTCTTCCTGAGACAGTTCCCCTGGCTCTTCTCAACAAAGAAAACCCCATTGTGGGGACCTCCTTACATCCCTACGGAAAGTGCACAGATGCAGAGAATTTGTGTCACTTTTGTGCCTCATCCTTATCTTCTTTGAGCACTCTTCTTACATCTCAATCATCTGTCAGCCCTACAGACATTCTGGCAGGCTTCCTGCTTCTGTTGTCTTTGAAAATAATTTTATTACATGGTTTTAATGTCTTCAGCTACTTGTTCCTCAAGATATGCTTTTCAACGGACGTCTTATGGTTTCTCATTTAACTTACCAGATCAACAGTCTTTTCTGTTTTCCTTATTTGGATAGAACTCGCACTTTTTGAGGGACAGCACCCTCCTTTATTCAGCTGTTAAACCAGCCTGGGCTGAGGCAGCAGCAGAGGGCAGGTCCTTTCAAATTGACACTATCAGACATTTCCAACATCAGAGGCTGATAATTGTCCATACCAAGCTCTGTCCTGTGGCAGACATCATCCCCTATGCCCGCTCCTGACTGTCCTTGTTCACACTTGTGGACCCATTGTTAATGTGGCACACTGTCACTGCAGGGAGGAGCCTGATAAAGGCTGAGCTCTCCTTTTCTTCCTTCCCTTAGAAGGTAAGGTGCCTCCTTCTTTCTAGCAAAGTGCCAGAGGAGAGGAGAGCTGCTACAAGGTATGGAGAGAGTGTGGCTCTGAGACTTGAGTGGGGGGAGCTGTGTGGGAAAGGTACTAAGAAGGAAGGGAGGTATTGGAAGGAGAGGTAAGGCACTGCGCGGTAAGGGATGGGATCCCAGTGTCATCTTGTTCGTCAGCTTCCACAACAGCATAGTGCTTTTGCAGGACAAATCCCTGTGCCTCAGCCAAATCTGACCAAGTGGAAACTGAGAGAGAAGGTGGTCAAATAAAAGGAGGTGCTTTCCCCCATCCTAGTCCTCCACACCAACCCTTCCAGCATAGCAAAGATTCATAATTTTATACTTTCACGATATTGTGCTACTTTCTTTGGGGCTGCTGTTGCACAAGCTTCCCATAGTGCTGCAGAGCTCTACTCTGTCATGACTGGAAGTAGCACAGAAGACCCAGCTTCCCCAGGGACATATGGTGTGTGAGTCCCTTTTCTGAGGTGGTTCATTTTTGCTGCACACAGAGGCTCAGCCCAAGTGCTACTCGTTGCTCTGGGTGGCAGGATAACCGAGACTTAAGTGCAACAGCGCTGAGTGTTTTAATGACTTGTATTCCCTTATAAATTTTACCTTCTTACCACTGACAGTCAGTGGAGCTGCACCGTTACCTCCTTAGCAAGAGGTTTGTGTTTTTGGAATGAAATATTCCCATGCTGCTTGTATGTGGCTTAGCTGTTGAAAACAAAGCTTTTACTTATCACAGCTCTTCTACATAATGGGGTCCCTTCTCCATTGTTTCTGATGAAATGTCATCTGGACTTTCTGTACAAATATGCAGGGTTGAATTCTGTCCCTGGTTGCTCATCAGTCTGATAGGTTATTCTTGCAGAGCCAAACAAGGACACAATAGCTCGTACTGTATATCTCAGTGCAAAACCTCGCTGGATGGAGCTGCAGGCTGGAGACATGCATGTCATCGGCATAAAAATAAAAAGTTTTTTTCTTATGGCTTCTTTAAGCAGGCATGTTCTTGCAACGATGCCCTCCTTCTGTAATGTTAACATGTGAGATTCAGCAGGGCTAAGCCTGGGCAGTCCCTGAGTAGTACACTCTTCATAGACCGTGACTTTCCTTGGCATTGTTTCTACTGAATTTTGACCCAACTAACAGTGTTAAACTCTTCGGGATACTGCTGTCAGACTGTGCTGCTTGCTGACATGATTTAGGCCTTGCCTCTTTTCATCAACAGAGATATGCTGATGTTCTTGTTCAGGGAATGGCATTCTGCCAAAGATACCTACCTAGTGCTCTTAAAGCCATGCTGCTTTTCACTTCTTTTATGAATCTTCTGCTGCACCAATCCCACAGAATTGCAGTAGCCTTATGTCTTTTGGATCCTCTTCTTTACAATGGGGAACCACAAAGAAAATTCACCTCCATGCAGAGAACCAGCACGAAATGGAGGATACCGGTCAACTCATATTCGGAACTGAAAAATCCTTCTTTGAGTGTTGCCTGACTTCATGCTAAACTCTGTACAAAGGTGATTTTCACACAGAACATTATGCACAATCTAAAACTGTCCTTGGTTAGTTGAAAGCTCAAAGTTACACACCAGGCAGTTAAAAGCAGAATCTGGCTCTCTGTCTTCAAACTTCAGTGTTATCCTTTGTGATAAAAGGTGCTTGAGAAATATAAGTTAAGACAGTAACAAAAAATTCCTGTGCCTCTGAGTGGTGGGGTTGTGCCTGAAGTCATGCACATGCAGAGAAGGAAAGAATGGGGCCTTGGCAGGGGAGTTTTCTTGAGGGCCCAGCACAGACCCATGCAGAGTGAGGATTTTCAAGTTACAGATGGAGGTAGGAACAGGATCAGAAAACCAGAATTGATTTGAAGTTCAGGTGATGAAAAGTGGTAGGCAGGAGTTCAAAGACCAGATTATTGGCTACTATTGCTTGAGTAGTTGGTGGGGGAAGAACTTAAGGCCATAGCATTACTGCATTGCTGATTTATCAATACAGCCAACCTTGTGTATGGTATTTGAGTCACTTCTAAATCCAGCCACTGACAATGAAAAGCACATTTAATCCATGTGTTATATTGTTTGAAGAGGTATGTTTCGTGGTCTCTCCCCCAAGCTGGGATTGCTGAAATTGAAACAGAGATGAGAGAGGGCGTTTTAACTCTTTCAAAAACCCTTCTCCTATTAAGGTGGTCACATCTCCAATAAATAGTATCTTTAACATTTGAAATATTGAAAAATTAAAAGCTCTCTTGCCTCTTGCAGAGAGAATCCCTACTGTCTCTTCCATGACTAAGGGGCAAAAATCAAACATAGGATTTCTATTTAAGGAGTTTATTGGTTTTAAGTGTTGTTTGTTGTTTTTCCCTCAAGCTGGGATTAACGCTCTGCATGTAAGAGTTCCAGAATTCATCTACACTGTTGGCTCCGATCAATCTGCAGCAGCCCAATGCTGCAAGATGAAATACTGAAAAGATCCCTTTAGTCTTTTTCTTCAATTCTCTTCCACAAAAGAGTATCTTTGTTTAACTAGTTTCCTTAATGGTTAATTCCCCTTTGATTTAATAATCATAGGTACCGTTAACATGCAAGAGGCTTACACTGGCCATGGGAGGTTATAAAGTTCCAAAAATGTCAGTGCAAGAATAGAGAACCGTTCTCAGGTCAGCCTGAGCTGCATCTGCAGAATTACACCAATGCCCTGAATAAGAGTCGGGCAACCAGAGGGCAAATCTAAACTGTATTTGCAAATCTACAAAGGGTGCCAAAAGTAGTAATTAAAGAGCATGTGTAAGTCAGTAGAGAGAAAAGAGGTGGAAAATGTTTGGAATAGCCGGAAAGCTGAAAGACTGAGAATAAAGCACATTGGTAGAACACAGGGTGTTACAGTTCAGTATTGATGTACATGGACAAAACCCTAAGGCAACAGGCTGAAATAGCAGACCTATAGCAGATCACAGCTGAGCTATGTACTCCAACCTACATGGGAGCTTGCAACACTGAAACAACCTCAATTGCTGTAGGACGGGTTCATGGTGAATGAGCAGAGCTGTCTGTGGTTTGCCAAAAAATTTGCCTTGGTGCAACATAGCTCATATCAGTCACATGAATCCCATAGGAAGCGTATGAAGATCTTTTTATAGTTAGAAATGAGATGTAACAAATCTCAGAACAGCCTGTGGTTTTGTTTTTCCTCTGAGATTTTATATCTTTCCTTGATGGTGTTCTTCCTCTTGAATCCCTGGGCTACTGCTGTCCATGTCAACAGCCCTTACTCTGTATATAGTTATTACCCTTCAGATTTTCTCCCAGCTCATTCTCAGAAGTTTGAGTCAAGCTACACTGTATCAGAGCTGGTCCCTGGATCCTTGGTACACGGGTATTTAAACCCCTGGGTTTTGTTACAAAGGAGGAAGCTTACAGCAGGTATTGCAGAGAAGGACTACAGTGTACTGATTTTAAAGTGGGATAATTTTGGAGCCTGCCCAGTATCAATGCTTTACATATTGTGGGGATCTTGTCTCAGTTCTAACAAGAGATGAGAAATAGCCTGCCAACTAGGGTTGTTCATATGGTTTCTTTTAAGAATTCCTGGTTAAGAATGTTTTGGATGAGGCAAGTTGGCACTTCTTCTCAAGCTATAAAGTCTAAACATTGTTTGAGAGGTGAGGCTGGGTAGTGGAACCTTTGACTTCTGAATCATTGTTCCCGGATGAACCTAGCTTAGTAACCATAAAAATTACTTCTATATTTGTGCTGTTTGGTGATCTTCCCAAGCTGGGCTGCGAGAGCATCTACCAGCAGTATGCTTGCTTAATGTGGCATTGCCATGATATTTCTTGTCTTGTTGCTGGCAGCCCCACTTCTGGGCTGCAGGGTCCATGAGCCTGCCATGGGAAATGGGTAACTCTCTTTTGAGTTATAGAAGTGGTCCTGCTGGGTTACATCTGAGTTAATGAGCAGGAAGTGGTGAAGAAGCGAAACTTATGTTGCTACTTCCCCTGCCACATCTGCTCTGCTGATGGAAATCAGGCTTAGGTTTGCAGGCTGCCTGGTACATCTCAGGCTTCTGGGTTACCAACACTGAGGTAGGTTGAGTACATGCCTTAAATTTGTCAGTGCTACAGATTCAGTCTCAGCCTGCTCCAAAAGAGGGAACACAGCCTTTCTGCAGTTATTTCCTAGCTGAAAGTTGTAGTCACTTATGCTAAGTCACAGAATCACAGAATCATTACGGTTGGAAAGGACCCTCAAGATCATCTAGTCCAACCGATAGCCCTACACTACTCTTATCCCTAAATCATCCCCTGAAGAACCACATCTATCCTCTTCTTAAAAGTCATCACAGAGAAAAGACTCTTTCAACCTTCAATGCTGTTGTGCCCCTATCCAATCAAATAATTATGTTTATTGCAGACTGTTCATTTTGTCCGCAATTTGTCTCACACTTGTGATGAAGAATAAGTCACTGCACAGGTCAAATGCATTCTTCTGTTGCATGACAGAGTCACTTACGCTATCTGGAACTGTGACAGAGTAGTGGTTGGTGTATACAGAAGTTTTTTTCCCTGCTACCAGCTAATTTAGGTGATGTGTGCAAAATTCTCCATGAGATCTGTTGGAATAAGAATGAAAAATGGGTTGTGTGAACTACAGGCCTGAGTTAATTATAGACTCTTGGCTGCACCATCTCTTCTGCCTGCTAATGTCTTTCCATGCTGAGTAACTAACATCTACCAATGGCTGGTGCATGTTCATCCATCTACAAATCACAGCATTGCCTATAAGATTTCTAGAGGCTAGACTCAGCAGTGCCAGCAGTTCATAGGTGTTGACGAGCATATACTTCTTCCAGCTTTGCTCTGCCAGCAAGACACAGTATGGAGGCCATCGCCAAGTTTGATTTCAGTGCTTCTGGAGAGGATGAGCTGAGCTTTCAGGCTGGGGATATGCTGAAGGTAAGTGCAACCCCAGGCTTGAGTAAATACCATTTCTGAGAGTGCTGCCAGATCTTTCTATGCTCCCATTTGCCTTAATAAAACAGATGAAGACAGAAATCTATAAATGGGGATACAAATGCAGGATACTCATCCTCCCATAGGGCTTGCTATAGGTCAAACAACAATTCACAGATCGCTTGAGTCTGTGTCCACTTCACCTAATTTTAGGTCCATAAACTATGGATTTAGCTGCCCTACATTCCTCCAGTAGTCAGTAGGGAAGAATAAGTACCTTTTCTGGGGCAGGGATCCAGTTTTTTGATAGATAGATTTGGAGGGTTGTGTGTGTTTTCACTGACTACATAGGTAGCCCGGAGTGACGTCATTTAGAATGACTATGTCTGAATGCAGGCAGCACAAGTGTGGTCCAGAAGGATTGCTGTTTTCCTTATTTCCAGCTCTTAAACAGTTTGAAAGACGGTTCTCATGCATTATATAACTTATATCTAACTTTTCACTGTAATTACTCTTAGTTGAACACTGTTATTTGAATACTGTGAAGTTTCAAGCTGCAGGAGTTTTAAGCAATTGCAAATAGAAGAGGTCCATGAGACAGTCTGTTACACACATAATGGAAGAGTTTAAGAGGTCTTCAGCTAATAATATCATATACACCCTTGCAGGAATTTAGCAGTGGGCGTATAGCAGAAGTAGAGTGGATCATATACAATACAGAGAACTTGAGAGGCTCTTTAAAATTGATTTGCATCTGTTATGGTAGAACAGTTCTTGTTAACCCTACCAAAGTCCCACAGATGAAATCATTCCACCCTAGTTATTTGTTCACTGCTCAGACCTTATTGTAGCTGTGCTATCTCAGTTGAAAATGCCTGAGTATAAATCCTTTCTAAGGCCTGAACTCCTCCACTGTCCACAGGGGTGATGTACAAGATCTAAACTCTTGTTTGACCAGGGAGCCTTCATTACCTCCCTATAACAGTCCCAACTACTCCTGTTAATAACCAGATACTGGGTCTCAGCCTTACCTCTTCCATTGCCACCATTTTTTATTTTATTGGCCTTTTAATTCTTCAAGCTTAGACAAAGCTGATGGCATCCAGAACTCATTAAGATCAGTTATCAGGTTTTTCCAGAGAGCTATGAGCAGGTTCCAGAGAAATCACTGCCTCTTTTCAGCATTTTGAGCAGCCCCCCACTCCCCACTGTTCCATGATCTTTACCTGATATTTCTTCCTCAAAAGATTGTGGTTTCATCAAATGCCTGGCTGGAGTGATGGCATTGACCAGATCACTTTTCTTTCTGTTCTCAGTTTCCCTTCTTGTAAAATCATTATAAGTTAGACCTTCCTTTCAAAGTACATTGGAAGCTACTGTTGAAAAGTGTCAAGTAACGCTACACATTCATATTATTAACAGTTGTCACAGAGACTTCACTACCAGAAAAATCAGACTGCCTCTTGCTTTAAAGTCCATGAGGTAAACAGAGTAACACTTTGGCTGCCCAAGCCATAGTAACAGTAAATTAGCCTGGGTGACATCTCCTGCCATACACACACATACATTCATACCTCATCATGAACTCCCTCCTGCTGCCTGCACAACCTGCTGGCTGTCTTTTCTGATTTATAAAGGAGATAAGATGAACAGTATTGATGTAGAGATTAGAAAACAGGAAACATGAGGCCCTCAACCAGCAGTGACAGGAGGAAATCCACCTTCTCACACCCCTTCACATCCTTCTCTGAGAAGATGACACACTGAGAGAAACCTGCCAGCCCTGCACTGAGAACCAGCAGGTGGGTCTTTCTGGAAACCTTGCCACCAACAGAGCAGGGTCTGAGCAAGAGCAGGGAGTAGCTGCCATCCCCTTTGGCTGCCACAGCAGCAAAATAGAGTCTTAATCTGGCATCCAGGGATAGGGAAAGCAGGAACTATACAAGCAGGGAACTCCACAGCTTTCTATTCCCCAACCTTTCTGTATGCAAATGCATAAAAAAGGTCCATGTGACAGGCAAAGCAATAGAGAACTAGCCCTAGAGCCACTAACAGCCTGTTCCCAACATGAAGCAGTTAGAATGTGTAAGACTCCCAAAAACATGATATTGGCTCACAAAACAAGTATTATTGTTGTTAACAATAGAGTTTAAATTAAGCCTTTTCCACTTGCTTTCTCCTTTTAAAATTGTTATGGCTCATGCTTTCAGGCTTCTCTCCAAAACCAGAGAGAACAGAAGCATGTTCTATTTCATAAATCGTAATTCTGTCTCAGGAGTTGGAATGTCAAGCAAAATACCAAAGACCATAATATCTGCAGTAAAATTACAGCATGGTCATGTCCTCTCTCCTCTAGCTTACAGCTATATCAGGGGCCATCAGACAGGGAGCAATGAATTTGGGCACTTCCTGGTAAGAAGTGCAGTCCCTGAGGACCATTACAGTCAGCATTAATAGGAGCACACCTGAAGGTGCTCCAGTATGCATTGTGGACTGGTTTCCTTCTATCCTACAACCTCTTAGGTGTAATAGCAACTTTAAAATACCTTTTGCTTCCTTCTTTTATCAACCTTGGCAAAACTCAGGGCAACTGAAGACTTAATGCACTAAAAAATCTCTTGCAAAATGACATTGAGAGAGCACATGGTAACATCTGTGCAATCATACCACGTACATACAGATGTCCCTCTGTACCCATACACGCCAGAGGAGTTGTCACAGATTTTTTTTTCTTCCTTGTGAAACTGAGGTGCTTCACTACCAACTATTAAAAGCAGCACAGAGAACTCCTTAAACCCCTATATTAAGTCCTTCAGAACTAAATTTCTCCACTTCACAGACATCACAGACATGCAAATGGCATCCCCAGGCACCTGAACAAGCTTTCAGACGAAGGGATAAAGTTAACAAGCAATCCCTCTAATTCTACTTGGCCTTCTTTGTTGCTTTGTTTGTTCTGAAGTGGTCGTCAGCCACTAACCCTGCTGCACTGAGGGAGGGAAGAAAAGCATATGTGGAGTTCTTGTCTTTTCTTACAAGAAATTCTAGGTGTCTGACAGAATCTTAGTTACTTTTGCCTTTCTCGGGAGGTACTTTTATTCCATCCATCTCTCCATTGCAGGTTTTGAGCTCCCAGGAAGAATGGTACAAGGCTGAGCTCAGAAGTCAAGAGGGCTACGTTCCCAAGAACTTCATTGATTTTCACGTTCCCCCGTAAGTGTCACGGAAACTTTGTGCACCACCATTTCCCATTTCCACAGAACACTGTCAAGGGCATGTGTATGTAAATGCACAAAGGAAGATATGACAGAGGAAGCACTAGTTATAACACAGTGCAATTTAAGACTGGCAAGGATTGCTATAATGCTGTACGTCATTCTGCCAGGGTACCTTATTTCTAGCCTGAAACATCCTCTGTTCTTTCAGAGCTGAATGTTTCTCAATGCTCTGTGTCACTCACGAGTGACTCCTTTGTTGCTGTAGCTCAGAGGGATGTCACTGGGATGTGACAGGAACTGCATTTAGATCCCCTCACACAGGACAACAGTCATGATCTAGAGGCTGAGCACAAAAGGAAGAACAAGAGATCTCTCGAAAATTAATTATAAAAAAATAATTCCCCTTCCCCCTACTCTTAAGTACATGAAGTCTCCTTTTCCCAGCCTGTCATCCGTATTCCCACAACACGCGTACATACAAAGTGTGCGAGATTCCCTCGTTGCACTAGGGGTCAGTACAGCGCTAAATGAAATGTGCCAGCGGGGGTTACTGGGGGACTGACAGGAGCGACAGACCACACATACGCACGCACACGCATGTCTCCACGTTTCGAGACTGCACACCCAAACGCAGATCTGTCCAAGGACAGGCATACCTTTATTCCCCTCTTCCCACTGAATAGGTAGCACTGCGTTTACAGAAAGGACTGAGAGATGTTTAAATATAGTGCTGTCCAGCCCTGTGCCATAAATACAACAATGCATGGCATTCCCTTCAGTTGGCAGAAATGGTCCCTGAAGCCCCTCTAATTGTCCTCTTCTGAAAAAGTGCTGCAGCATTTCAGGAGCAAACAGGCAGAGTATACACGAAGCCCAGTACTGCAAGCTGTAACACACTGGTACCCTGAGCAGTCAAACTGGGAGTGTACAGGGATTTTTGAGGGTACAAATAAGTGCCACTATCCCTTATGGAGGTGGCACTTACTGACCTTTTTGGCCATAAGCCAGCCTGCTTGGCTGAGATGAAGGACATTATTTGCTTGCTGTGCAAATATCACAGAATCACAGAATGTTAGAAGTTGGAAGATACCTCAAAGGATCATCTAGTCCAACCCCCCTGCCACAGCAGGATTCCCTAGACCAGGTCACACAGAAGTGTGTCCAGACAGGTTTTGAATACCTGCAGAGAAGAAGACTCCAAAATATGGGCTTGTACTTTTGGGCATCAAGGCAAAAAGATCTCCCAGTCAGATGCTCTTTTTCACTCTTTCACAAGGTAGTGGCATCACGTAGGACACTAGCAGCTTCCTTTTTCACACACATTTTTCTCATAATGCTTTCTCTGTGCAAGATCTATGAAGAATATTTCCATTTTGACACTTTTCTAAGAGTAGCAGGTCTGCACTTTGAAGCACTTCAGGCCAGATGTAAGGAAGCAAAAGTCTCCTACTTTTGATAGGCCATTTTTTCCCATCTTTGTCTTGTCAAGCAATCGTTGAGATCTGTTATAAATGCTGACTAAGATTTGATTTTCCCTTTGCTAATGATACATAGGTACACTGTGATGATAGTAAGAAGTATAACAAAACTCAAAACTGGAAATGACAGAGCTGATGAAATGACCAGTCCTTAATTTTAATGCAATACAGGCAATTAAGCATTATGTAAAAGCAGAGGACTGCAGATTGTGGATATTACTAGCTGTGGAGTGGACATGCATAGGTGTATAGGATGGAGGTTTTTTCCTTCACTGAAAAATTCCCGCTGACACTGTATGATTTTACTATTTATTACTTTCTCACTATATGTCCAGTGCTTCATACTATTGTTTGTTGTGCCTGGCTGAATTTATGTAAGTGTGCTTATGTATTCTGTGTTTTTGTGATTTTTTTTGGCATTATAACTCTTGCAGAAACCAGTTTATTAGTACTAAAACTTTCATGGCTTACTTGTGCTAAAAATTTATTTGTGTCCCTTGTAATATATCCATCACAGTCCAGTAATTTTCAATCAGTTTACCAAAAGCAATTTGATGAATGTGTCTGAGAATTATGTGTATATACATACACACACATTTGTGATTTAAAACTTCTTTGACTAACACCTTACTGTATTCTACCTGTAATTACAGTTTCAGCTAAGTGTTGCTTCTTAGCATACAAAAGCTTACACTGTTCTTTTTGCGTCTTCATGCTTTTACTGCTCAAAGAAAATGGTCTGCACTCATCAGTGCGTCACGTGGTCTCCTCTGATCCTTTTGGTTTGTCTTTCCTCCACCCTGCTTATTCCTGTTCTCCTTACCCTTAATTTTTGTGTTCTTCACCTTAATTCTCACGTCTCCATGGTTTTTCTCACTCGACAGCTGGTTTGATGAGAGGATATCCCGGCACGAAGCAGAGAACATGCTCATGAGCAAAGGAGTTGGCTCCTTCGTTGTTCGAGCCAGTCAGAACTCTCATGGTGACTTCTCCATCTCTGTCAGGTATCTTCTTCTCTCAGCATTTTCGTGCTTCTTTTCCTGTTTAATGATGTCCCTATCCTTCTCTTGACAGTACTCCTACTGTGAGGTAGCCTCTTGGGAAGTTTGCATGCTGCCAGTCACTGGCAGTGCTGCTGTGTTGTGAATGAGAACAAATTAGGCATCTGATTCCCAAATGTTTCTGTCTCTTTTCAAGAGACACAGTGAATGCCCCATTTCAAAGCTGCATCCTCTGGTGACCTGCCTCTCTGAAAGAGCTGCAGCAAAGCAGAGTGGTATGTGAGATGTCTCCCACAGTGCAAAACATGTGCCTTCCATTTGTTTTAATTCCTGACAGCTCTGATTACTTAATCCAAGAATTCCACTAGTACCCTTAATGGCTATGAAATTACTTTAACACTGCCAACTTATTTCCCACAGGTCACTAAACAGTTATTGGACAGGAATGGTTTTTAGTTGCTTGTGGCCCAGCTGCATTTCAACAACTTATTGTGGCCTAGCCCTTCTCAGAGTGCCTGCTTCGAAGCAAGGCTCTTAGATGATGGTCAGTTTCCCAAGTTTCAGTCAATTGGTAACCAGTTTTAAATTAGAATAGTGGTTAACAGTGTCTTCTCCAAGCTGTATGCACTTTCTCATTCATGGAGCTCAAAAAGGGAGGAATGCAGGAAAACATTCTAGTTACATCTACACCTATAAACACTAATAAACTAAGTAGAGACAGGCTCTTTCTCTGACCTTGAGGTCAAGCAATGTGGCAGAACTTAGATGGCTAAACCCTCTCCACCCCACAGAACAGTACAGCTGTATTCAAGCAGCTCACTGTGAACAGTTACTGGTCCACTCTATCCCTCTAACTATGGTCCACGGGGAAGGCTTTTTGGTTTAGACCAAAACCATGCTAACAGCTTGTATGACTGCAGCAGTCCAGGATAGCACTCATTCCCTGCCTGGTCCCTGTTTAGTGTGTTTGTGTAGATGAAGCCTCTGAGATGAGTCTTTTGAGTTCCTGGAGTTGCACAGAGCAAGGAGGTGGGTACCAAAACCAGATCACAGTGGTTTCAAGGAGTAATTGTCCAAATCTGACAAGAGGTAAGAGGAGGGGAGCTTCAAGATGGAAGCAGATGAAGAAGGTTGAGATTCTTAATTTGGCTTGTAACAGCAACTAATAATTCTCTCTTTTTTGTTTTGTTTTGTTTTCTTTGTGGTAGGGAGAATGACCTGTAGTAATGACATTACACTAGATGTTATACAATTATAAAACTCGGTGAATGGCTTTATGTGACTATGTCTACATGTTATGGTGATGCCCATGGTGAGAAAACTTACAATACATTTCTTATAATTAATGCAGACTGGATTTTAACAGGAAACTGCAGAGGCTAGTGGGTAGACTATGACTGCATCTTTCTCTCCCATACAAAGTACAGAATAAAGTTATTAGCTATTTGTGGCCCTGGAAGCTCCTCTGGCCTTTATTTCAAAGGACAGGCGTTAGAACCCTGTGTTTTGTTGTGATAATGCTTTTTGACTGAGCAGCCCTGCGGCATTCCATGTTTCTAAGTTGATGAATCTTTTGAAGTACAGAGCCATATCTGGGTCCAGTACTCACAAAGACCACCATTGCTTTACTTTTCAGAAGTCTAGATTTGGCCAAACCAGCAGTTTTGGTCTCCTTCTGGAAAAAACTTTCTCAAAAAAGGGTAGAAGTGCAATCTGGTTGATGATTTCTTACTTTTCCAATTGGATCCAGGCATGAAGATGATGTGCAACACTTCAAAGTGATGAGGGATTCAAAGGGTAACTATTACTTGTGGACAGAGAAATTCCACTCCCTAAACAAGCTGGTGGACTACTACAAGACAACTTCCATCTCCAGGCAGAAGCAGATCTTCCTGAGGGACAACAGTCAAGAAGAGAAGGTAAGCACGAACTATTCTTAGGAGTTTCTCAGTAAGAAACCTTCCTGTAGGAGGAATTCAGGCCATGAGAATGGCATAGAGAGAATCTGTTCCTGGAAACCCAGCCACATCACTACACTGGTGGGTCCTGCAAGATTTTTAGTGGATTCAGTTATATATACAGTTACATAATTGAGCAGAATTTTCTGATTCTGTTTTGGATAGCAATAGGCATTGCTGCAAATCTGCATAGAGGTGTTTTGCTAAAGCTCTACTAAGCCCCCAGAGCTGAAATTTTAAAATGCCTCACATGTTCAAGAGAAGGAGAGCCTATCTTATTGAAATGCCAAGATTTTATAAGGGCAGGTGCACAGCTGACTGATAGGTTGTGTCTGAGAAGAATTTGATTCTGATTTCCTAGTGTCCTTGAATGCCCCCAGAGTGTAGCTGTTATTACAGTTGAAAGTTTTTCTGCTCAGAAGAATCATCCATCCCCTGTTACTGAGTGAATACAATAAGGAGCGTGGAGGAACCAAGGGCAGAACTTGGAGCAGTGGCTGGTAGGAACTGAAAAGTACTGCTGAGAAGAACATAGCAGATATGGGAACCAAATGTACCTTCAAGGAAGACAATGTAGATGTTTGAGAAGGCAGGAAAGTCCCTGTCCAACAAATGTCTCGGTTTGTGCCAGGGAACAAACAAATGTCATAGTACAGACTGCTATGCATTGCACACACCGTACTGCGAGTGAACATGCCTGGTCACTGCAGTAAACAAAGTCCTGCTTTACTGGGAAATGAGTTCTAGTATTAAATTACCAGGATGTGCAGGTAGAGGCAAGGGAGAAAGTACATGACTTGCTCACTGCAGCAGTAAAGTTCCATATTCTTGCTGTCTCCAAAAGAGAGATGATATATTTTGCAGTCTGAAGAAGGGGATTGTGTTGTTGCCTCCTTCTAGACTACTTAGGCAGAGCTTTAAAAATGCATTATTAAGGTATAAAATAGAACCTATGGGACCTATGAGAGAGAACACAGTGAAGAATTGTCTCGGGAAGGAGAAAGGAAGACTGTATGCATGTATATCAGTAAAACAACCTGTTTGTCAGCCAACTATGAGCAGGAAGGGAAAGATAACAGCATTTGCTCCCAAGATGCAGACAGGCAAATGAAAAGAGTAGAATTGGATTTGGCAAACCCTCTGTACATTTGTTATGGTGATGGGCTCAGCAGGGTATGGTTAGCACTCGTCACAGTGCAATTCCTGTTCACAATTTAAATTTCTAGATGAAATGAGGGTAATATACAGATTTCAGTGCAGATACAAATGAGATCTAAGAGCAGTACTTCCAAGAAGAGCTTATCTC
This sequence comes from Galbula dea, assembly GCA_013399015.1. Taxonomy (NCBI): domain Eukaryota; kingdom Metazoa; phylum Chordata; class Aves; order Piciformes; family Galbulidae; genus Galbula; species Galbula dea. Next base: position 535,819 of record VWZX01002922.1, on the reverse strand, counting down.
CTGTGCAGGTCCTCACATCAGGGGCCACATTTTCAGCCCAGCACCTCCCATTACTACCCACTCTTCAGATGGAGAATTGTTATGACAAGTCTAAAATACAGGATTCCTGATTTGTCGTTCTATTCAGAGGAGCAGGATCTTCCTTTTGGAAGAGCCTCCAAGGTAGAGGGTAGTGGTAGTGATTAGTGTGCCACGATGGCTAAGCTTCAGTCAAGGATGTGGTGGGAAGCAAAACCTAACCTCGATTTTATGATCTTTCTTCCATCAGGAGAGGCAAGGTGGGAGCTTGGAATGGATGGGCTGGGAAGGAATACGCCTGGCTGGAGCAGGTGGAGAAGATCATTCTTCTATATCCAAGAGATATGTAGAGCATCCTACCCCCATACTGCAGCAGCAGCAGGTACTGCCAGGAATGAGAGGCTGGGACATCCAAGCCCAGGCACATGAAACGTTGACAGCAATCACTTAGCAGCAAGTGAACAGTCACTTTATCAAAAAATCTGCCTCCCTGAACTTGCTTTAGGAAGTAGAGTCAGTTACGTCTTCTTATGGGAGTAGTAGCCGTGATGGTGTTGGCCTGGGCAGCTCCTTGACCTGTAATAAGTATGTGGGCTTTTATTTAGTTCTGTGATCTGTGACTGACTGACAAAACAGCAAAAAATAGAAGTCAGTGTACAGTGGCCCTTCCACTGGGAACCTGGGAGTAGGAACGTGGAACACAGCTAAGGAGAGCCAACTTTCAACTTCTAAGAAGAAAAATCTAGGACAGAACAGTCTAAGGTGACCTCTTCCATGAGAGGCATTTCTTGCAGAATTGCAGCTCATGGACTGAATTAGAAGCAGACATCTAAGATAATTTTACTTGAAGACTGGACCCCGACTCACTGGCCACCAATGAATTTTAAACCCCCTCATTTATACATCTCAACATATACATGGCTTTTCTCTTGCTGTTTTCTCTCTAGGATAGATATGGTGGAAGTCTGGACAGCAAGGATGGACTGCATGGACTGTGGGATCAGGGTGCATCAGCTATGCAACGGAGACATACGGACCCACTGCACCAGCAGCCAACAGTAGGTGATACTCCTGGAAAGCCCCATCTGTCCAAAATCAACAGTTCCCTTAGCAATGGCGAAGCACTCTGGGCAATGTCACCTGCACAGAGGTTGCTTCAAGAATAGTGTAGTAAGCCTGTCAGAACATATCTTAGGAGATGTTCTTTAGCTTCAAGACTTTACCCTAGCCACTTGAACTTGGTTCTGGGCACTCTGATGGTAAGACTGCTCTCAAAGCCAGCCTTAGCACGCAAACATAGTAGAAGAGGGTACTTAGCATAAGCTCAGACAAAATAGACATCTGGGACATTGTGAATGAGCCCAAGCTCACCCATAGCTTTGGACCAAGTATGGTTCCAGTCCAGCAGAAGACATTTCTGAAAATGTAATGCTTCATGCCCACTGATGCAAGGGCCTATCAAGTATCTTTGCCAACACATCCAGGCTTTCCTAAGCACAGTAGCTGGATCTACAGTACTCTTTTTGAGTCTTATGGAGAGTTGCCTCATGATACTGTGCTGTACTACAGTGCTCCTTCTATCTTCTGATGTGCTTGTAGTCACACTGTCTTTTCCACTACGTTTTGCTTCAGTTCTGAGAAGACCTTCATTACTCAGTTCTATTTGTCTACACCTGGCATGTCTTCTCAGACTTACTGTGGCATCAAACTAGGACTCATCTATTCATTCTATGTCTTTTAAATTTTTTATTTCCAGTCAAAATGTGAGATTGACCGCAAAGTCTTTTATAATTAAGTTCTCCTAAGAAAAAAATCTGACCTATTTCCTAAGAACCTGCTCTGTCTGACTTTTCACCTTATAGGGTGAATGCCCGTAAATACACAAGGCTGCACCACCCCTTGGGTGTCACAGTAAATTGGTCCTTCCGTCCTGACGTCTTGGCCGCTTCCTGGTTTAATTGCAAGATGGTTTCAATTTCAGCATTACATGTCCTCTCTTAGAGAATACACCTACTCAGCAATAAAAGAGGTGACAGGAGGATGGTCTTTAAGAGTTTTGGCTCATTGTTCCCTGCCTGTCTCTACCTCCTTTACAGCGAACTCTCTGGGTCCGTGCCTTGTACGACTTCGATGCTGTGGAGCATGATGAGCTGGGCTTCCGCAGTGGAGACATATTAGAGGTCCTGGACAGCTCCAACCCATCATGGTGGAAAGGACGTCTGCGTGGGGAACTGGGTCTCTTCCCTGCCAACTATGTAACACCACTGTCCCTGTGAGGGCACAGGATGCCCCAGAGAGCCAGACTGGACCTCCTCTTCTGACATGACAGGGACAAAGATGGAATGCATCTTCCCTGGCACCAAGAACATATGGTGGTTTTGTTTCATCTTAATTTATTGTCAATTGCTCTTTTGAGATGTCAGTATGAAAAAGAACCCTTTGGAAAGAATAGGAATTTTTATCCCTATTTTTCATATCCACGAAGAGGAGGGAACAAAAATCCTGGACTGTTCATTGAGACCTTGCAGGATCCTCCCTGCCCTGCCACTTCTTTGGCTAAGTATTTATAACTTCCTACTATTTGGTTTGTTCTGTGGAAATGCACCTCAGACAAGTCAGCTTTCAGCATTCAGGTAGCCCTACTTCCTTCCTTTTGGATCTGGTAGCACTCGGTCTCTTCAGGCTCCATTTCACCTTTCTTTTAGAGGCAGGAGGAACAGCCAGGTGAATTAAATGATCATTGGTCATTACATTAATCCTTAAGGTAGGGAATGAAAGTGAGGAGGTTTTATGTTGAGGTGCAAGGCAACTCTGACTTTTCAAAATAGTTCAGGCTTAGCCATCTCATACTTTCTGTGGGTACAGACTGCATGGATATACCAGATGAAAGGAAAGGATCCTGTAAGCTTTTGTACAAACAAAACAGTGGTGAAGATATAGGAGGGTGAGAAGCTACTTTCTTTGCTGCTTCAGAAGGAATAGTCCTGCTGTTCTTTCTGCACCCCAGAAAAACAACTTGTCCCATCTTCAAGCTGCTCTTTGAGGTATCTATGCTTCTGTTAGACACCCAGGTTAAAGCAGGTTAGGCCCTTCAACTAAGTTAATATTCACTGAATTGGGTAACAATGAATATCCCTCACTGTTTCCTTTTGTAAAACTGAAGGGGGAGGGTTTGGGGAGAAGAGGTTTTTCTGGTGTTGTGGCAGAAGCTCTTTATCTGGGAATATGGGGTTCAGGATCACTGTGTACACAACTGACTTGCTAGTGGAATGCCTCATCCAACAGATTAAGCTGTTATTTTACAGTATGCAGAGAATAAAGTTGTGGCCATCAAACAGTCTGTTCTCTGTTCCAGTTTCTTTTGGATGAAATAAGGTAAATTAATAGGTTTTCAAATCACTACTGAATTGATGCCCAGAGTTGATTCAAATATACTGCAAACACATTAAAAATTATCCAAACCCTTTGAAGGAGACACTGCTGCATAACCACTGCTCAGGCAAGTTGATACTAAACAAGCTGCCTGAATTTTTCACAACATGTTGGACCTTGGCAGTCAGCAAGGAAGTGATGATTTATCATTATTGGGAAAGAAAGAAAGAAAAGGCAAGAGAATAACTGTTAAAAAAGTCAGACACAGAAAGAAAAATGTTCTTACCTCTTGTTAGTCCCAGTGGGAGAAAAATAATCCAGGAAATTGGTTCTTAGTGAAGTTCAGTTCAATGCAGCTGACCAAAATAAAGCTGCCAGCTAGACAGTTTTCTCGTGACAGAGTTTTATCAAAAAGCATCCATTGTCAATTTTTGGAAAGAACACCACTAAAAGCAGATTATTAATGGGTGAAGTAAAATGAGAATAAGTAACAAGGCATCTAAGCTCTAAACAGAATATAAAACTTTGAAAGACACATTAGAAGCTTATCTCCTTTGGCTATCAGGCTTGTTAAGGAAGTGGAGAGATACCATATGACTTCAGTAGACTTGGCTCTGTTCTCTTAGCCTTTAGCATCTCCTTTTGAAGTGAATGAAGCTTCTTTTGGAACAAGCCACCTTGCTATAAGTTTGGTGTGAGAGTGTAACCTCAGCAACTCCACAGTTTAATGAGTATTTTGCCGTGCTCACTCTTTTTTAACACGGATGGGGGATTTTGTGTGGTTTTTTGTTTGTTTGGGTTTGGGGGTTTTTTTTGCTAAGGTAATATCAAATTTGGAAGAGGTTTAATATTCAGTGAGAGAGAGGATTAAGACTAGGGAAAGATGGATGCAAAGAGATGCAGAGACCAGCAAAGGCAGAAGAAGGGGTATGGATGTTGAATCTTTCATATTCAGGTCTGCCTGAAACAGAAGAAATGCTATGTTCACCCTTATTCCCACCATCATCATCCCACAAATCATCTTTCAAGTAATTCATTTTTTTTATTAGTTACTTTTAAAATTATTAGCAATGTCTCCTTTTCCTTTCCTCAGCACTCTAAAGACCCTCTTGGTAGTGTAGATGTAGTTGCACAAAATTAATTGAAAATAATGCGCTTAGCAGTTTGATAGCTCTTCACACATTTAAAACCCCTTCATAGAGATTGACTAATTAAGCAAGTCTAAGTAGTACATTGTAAGTACCCCCATGTTAACTCATAATTTGTTTGAGGAAGAGGTAAATTTTCAAGTGATATTTTTAATTGATGTTTAAGGAATCAATACTTAAGGTAATTAGCATTAAAGGACTGCACACTAATTATGGACAACATACCAGAACCACAATAACATCACATTTCCCACTATGAGCAGCACCTAATGATACCATAATTACTAAGAGGCAAAGATATAAAGGCATCTACGATAACTATACTAGTGCCATGTTCTGCACTGCCTTGTGCAGCTGGCCAAGCTTTGGTCTGCAAGACCCAGTCTTGCTTGCTTCTGCTTTTGCCCTTGCCTGCTCCCCAGAGTAGAGGCAGTGCTACCTGCATTTGCTGTACATGTCAGTAGCTGGGAGACACAGGCATCAGACTGCATTTTTTGTACCCTCCCACAGTGGAAGCTGGTTTTCTCCCAGCAAAACGACAGCATGGAGAAGAGCCACATCCCTTCCCAAGTCAATGGGGTCTCTGGATATCAGGAGAGGTGTGGACAAAGGGGCAAGTTTTGCTGGGGTAGAAGGTGCTGCAGACATAGGATGGAGGCATTTTCCATGCCCTGCATCATTTTCTGCTGTAGTCTGCCCATGAAATGGTATCTCCCATAGATGAGGTCAATAAGGCAAAAGAGACAGGGAGGGAGAGACACTCTTCTCCTACACCCATATAACCTGCTAACCTTCCTGGTCCTTCTTCCAACAGGTTTTACTTGTAACACGATCCTTGCTAATATTGTGGAGCTTCACTTACACCTGTGCTGTGAAAACATCAGATTCCATTGCTCATGCAAGAGGAACATGTTAGCAATGTAGGACAGGAGCCTTAAGATGACAGCATGGTGCACTGAGCTTACCTGACATTTGTCAATGTTTTTTTAAGACCTAGCCCTGCAGAACAGATTCTGGGAGAGCTCACAGAGAAGTACTTTGTTTGGTATTTTTCTTAGGCAAGAAAATTCATGAGAAAAGAGATTGGAAACAGAGATAAAAGTAGGAAAAGTTTTTGTAAGGCAAACGTCGTTATACCAAAGTAAACAGAGGAAGCTGGACTTGCATACGAAAAAATAAGTTTGAAGAGCACAGCTGAGCTGTGCTTTCCCCTACCTGAATGAATTTATCACCTACATTCTTCTGCACATCCATCTTTTGTTTAGAAATGTCTCTGTGTCTAGCAAGGCTGAGTGAAAAACAGTAAATGAAAATCTACTTTCATGTGAAAGCTGTCCAGGCAGTTTTCTATGCCACAAAACAGAGACATCTCTGTCGTGGTGTACACGCTTACGATAACAGCTTCACTCACTGAAGTGTGCTGCAGAAACAAAGTGAACGTGGCTGGTTCCCTTCTGATTGCTGACAGCATAAGAGCACCAGGGAAACAGTACTCAGTGCTGTCACAAAGTCATCACCTGGTTAGGCTGCTAGGACAATCTCCCCTATACCAGGGATACAAGAAGTTCATGGGTTGTCATTAGGTTTGGGTTTTTTAACTGAAAGTATTTCTCAGGTTCTGTGGGCTGTCCAGAAAATTTGGAGCTTTTCACAACAGGCACCTGTTCATCATCTTTTTTATTCACCGGCAATTCTCATTCTTCCTCCTCAATGGGATCTCAATTCCACAGGCTCTTGGAACGCTCTTTTGCCTTCAGCTCTTGTGGAGCCTACTTGCACCTCCCTGCAGCTCTAGCAGAGCCTACTTGCACCTCCCTGCAGCTCTAGCCCATCATATTGCTCTCGTTGGATGCACTAGAATGTCCAACACCCATCTTTTTCTCTGTGCTGATAGAAAGCCCTCTGCAGACATCTCATTTCAAATACCTATTCAAAGCAATTGGCTTAAGTGTTTTTAAATGAAACTCTGTAGAGATCAGTTGAAACCATTAGCACTCCCCAGATGATCCAGGCAGTAACATTTACTGGTTAAAATATACATATTGACTAAAGCACTTCTGACGTGCAGCCACTCCTTGCTGCTGAGAGGTTTGCATAGCAGTGGTGAACCATGAACTGAGTGTATGATGAAGCTTTTAATAGCATTGAGAAAGAGGGCAGAGCATTACCAATTTCTCCAGTTTTTAGAGGCAGCTTTCATATCACAGAATTCAGGAACCTTAATTTGCATCAAACGTAAAAGAAGTTTCTTAACATAAGCAGAAATGTCAGTAGAAAACAACCAAGAACTTATCTGTGACTGACAGGGCAGCAGAGAAACAGGCAAACGAGTGGGAAAAATTCACTGACCTTTGCGCAGGGGGAGAATTCAAAGCGAATTGTCTTGTGTCATTGCGCAAGTGAGAGCCACTTGGCACACGTCCAGCCTGCAAGCGTGGCATACAAAATTTCACAAACGGAAGGCACACAGAGATCCTTGTAGACATGCAGAAATAAAATTAGTTCAGGCAACAAAGACAGAAAGAAGAAACAAACAAATTAAAGGATGTCTATATATCTGGCGGTTTCTCACTGCTATTCCAAACAGGCTCATTTCCACCAGGAGGTATTAAAGTTATAGCCATGAGAGCGAGTCCATGAGGAAAAAAAATGCAGTTTATGACAAGTCTATAACTGTGTGCTTAAAGCTATAAAGTGGTGACAGTGTCCTGATATCATGACCTAAGTTCAATTCCCTGTTTGAGAGGTGCTTCTGGGAAACCATTCAGTGATATCCAGCCACAGATAAAGGAAAAAAAAGGTACCTTTTCTACTCATCTAGAGGTTTTTTGCATTGTATCTTTTGTGTCTGTGCTGTACTGACTCTGCTGAGCGTGTCTAACTCAGGCCCTAACTTCCTTGTTATACCAGCCAGTCCTTTCCCCTTGTCAGATTCCAAAAACAGCACTACTGCAGCACCAACAGATAGTAACAAACAGCAGGAACCAGTCTGCAGTGACCTTTCTCATGACTTAACGTTTCTGCCAGGTGCAGAACACCAGAAGTTTGTTGCAAAATGTCAAAATAGAGTACATGAACCTTCTTATTAGTCTCATCAAAATATATGTGAAAAAAAACCAACAACAACAAAACCCAGCAAGTTTTCTACCAGCACCAAGGGATTGGGGAACTGTCCTTTGCTCTGTTCCTTCTAGAGTCATCCTCATCAGAGCTGAATGCATGTCTACCACTGACAGCTCATTCTGAGCTAACAGCTTTTTACACTCACTTGCCAGAGGCATGAGTAAGAGGGACATGTGGCAGCAGAGAACCAGCTCTCTGTAGTTACATACTTATATATCTGAGATTGCCCTTGTGATGGCAGCTATTCCTCTGTTATCGGATGAAGATGGTCTGCTAATAACAATGCCCATGATTTCATCAGAGCAGGTGAGTCAATCTAACACCTCACTGCCACCCTGTAGAAAATGATCCACCTGGTTTTTGCTGGTTTAATGAGTTGAGTCAGCTCATTGAGGGTAGAGTAAGGAGGCCCAGAGCCAGCACATGGTGAGCATTGAGAATGCACAGCCAGGAGGGGAAAGGGTAAGACAGAACCTCCCAGTCCTGACAGCAGGAGCTATTAGATCACCTCATCCTAGGCTGCAGACTCAGCAAAATGAAAGCTTACTTGTCTTTGAGGTTGCCATAATGCCTTTACATGAGTAGGAAATCCTTTCTTTAAAACTTGTTTGGGAGACTGGGGTACAGGGAAGGAAATAGAGAAAACTCAGATGTGCTAAAAACAGTGTATCCTACATCTCCTCCATGGGAGCTCACAGAAAATGTTTTGATTTAAGCAGCAGTGGGGTAAGAGATTTTTGGGTTTTTATTTTGGACTGTATGGAAAAATCCCTGACTCCTGACAAGGTCACAACACTAAAATTCTCAGTCATTCAAGCTATTATCAACATTACCTTTGAGGGGAGTGAAGAAATTTTTCAGGAGAAAAGAAAAATAATTGCAAGAGGCACTTTGCTGCCCTGTGAAATAGCTAAATTAGTGTCATTTGCTGATGCTTCTCTTTCTGGGTGGGGTGCAGCTATCAGTCATGTTTATCAGATTGGAGAGCACACCAGTGCTTACAAGTTTCAATCTTCGGCATCAGCTGACCAAAATCACACCTGCATATTCTCATTTAAAATGTGCATGACTTGAAGAGAACAGACATTTCACAAGCACATAAACAGCAGAAAGCACTCTGGAACACCAGTCATAAACATCTTACATTTAGGACTGCAAAAATAAGAGGTAAGGTGTCAAGACACACAAATGGGTGGTTTGCACTGACTTTACAGAAATTGTGTCTAAAAATAAAGTATATCTATTTTAAAAGAAAAGGTTCATTAACCCTTTGAACAGCGCAGCAATCTTGATGTGGTCTCTTCCACACAGTCTCCAGCTTAAGGCTGGCAAGAGGGCTGGATATAAAATTTACTGGATGAAATAGTTTGGCCTTGGTTATGGGAAGCTGGAGACAGTCACAACTGTTCCTTTGGTCTTCTGAAGTGTTTGGCTCTGTCAGTGAATCGAAGACTAACCACTAAGATGACAGATACTGTTACTATCAAAAATCTGGTGGTGTTTATTGTCCTCACAATAAACATTTAAACATGAAGCCTAGTTTTCTGAAGTGCTAACTTCCCTGGGTCTAGAAGAAGCTGCCTCTGAACAGCAGTCCTTTATAGCTTGATTATGCAGCTGTGGCAAACTGAGGCTTGCGTGTGACTCTTAGAGGAAGGAGGTACCTGACAAGACATCTGAGATGGCTTTGTCTGAGAAAGTCACCGTTGTATGTTTTATGTCCATGGAGCTATTCTGATTTTTACTAGCTGAGGTTCTGCCTCATTATTCCAGAAAGAAACTCAGCCTATACTTTCATTTGATAAGATCTTCATGTAAAAAGCCAAAGGGTGTGGGTAGTGATTTACTCCTCTTTGAAATTATAATTATCATCTTTCATCTATTTAAAGAATCTTTATGTTTACCTGTGTAAGACAGTCTAATATGGTTAAAGCCTCATAGTTCGCTTTTCTCATGACTCAGACAAAGCTGACCACAGCTCCAAAGCTGTTCCCACATTCTCTTCATATTATGCTGTATTGTTTCTACCTTCAATATTTCTGTCACCTCCAGTTTTTTGAAAAAGCTGCTGCAAAAGAGGGGGGGGTGTCCAACCATGTTTGTACAGGGAAAATGTGTTGTTTAGGAAAAACAGCTGGTTAATTTAGAGCCAGTTCAGCTCAGTAAATAAGTCAAGTTGGTAACAGTGGCATGACTGTTTCACAGTAAGTGGCCAAGCCAAGCATCCTGCATGGCTGCACACAGTCACAGAATCACAGAATCATTACAGTTGGAAAGGACCCTCAAGATCATCTAGTCCAACCGATAGCCCTACACTACTCTTATCCCTAAATCATCCCCTGAAGAACCACATCTATCCTCTTTTTAAAAACCTCCAGGGATGGTGACTCGCCACCTCCCTGGGCAGCCTATTCCAACACAGAGGAAGCAGAGGACACTGTGTTTAGTGAAGGCCCATCCGGTGTAGTAAAATAGACCTTACAGAGGAGGCAGTGAAGAATGACTGTGTTGTAAATGTGCTTAAATGGCTATCCCACATAAAGAAGAGCTAGCTTTTTGAGGAACACAGTGTCCAAGGAGGCTGAAGCCTGAAGCCTAGCATATACAAGACACCTGTTGTGTTCAGAGCACACTAATCAAAACTGACTAACCCATTCTTAATGAAGCTGTCTTTTGTTCGTGCAAAATTCAAATTTATGTTGAGCATGCTGTGTTACTTAAGAGCATGGGTGCAAAACTCTTTCAAATAGGATCGGTACTGCTAGTATAGACAATGTTTGGCTGGCTATGCACTGCAATCACACCAGCCTTCTATGTGCATGCTGCAACTTTGCTCTCTCCCACTAGCTGGAAGCTCTTGACTTTGTCTTTGCAGCTTATAACTCCTTCCTTCTGCATTTTCAGCTCAAATGCTTCATTATGATCCTGAAATTCATCATACAGTATTCCTAAAGCTCACCATGCCCATCACTGTCTTTCTCATGTAGATTTGGTGATTTGCTCTACATTTCACTACACCTATCATGGACATTAGTGCACACTCTCTTTTTTAATGTGTGTGCAGTTGTTTGTTTGGGGTTTTTTTCAGTTTTGCTAGTATTTTCATATTTATTTTTACCATTTCCCTGTTGCCATAAGCACTTGGTATCACTAAACACAGACCAAGACTCAGTGGTGCTGGCACTATGGCCATGCCCCAGAGCTCTTGCAGATTCCAGCAAGTGGTAAGAGGAGGATACAGGCAAGTAGACATAAGTAACAGGAGGAAGCAATGAAGCAGGATAGATCACTGTGATGGCCAAAGCAGCAGGCAATTTTGACTCATCTGAACATCTCAGTGTGTGTTATATAAGTAAAGTAGTTCTCTCCCTTGAAATCTCTTTTAAGACTTGTTTGTCCTAGAGGACCTAGAGCAGCACCCCTGTGCAAGGACTAACTCCACTGTCAGTGCTCTCTGGTGTTTCTGCCCTCTCACAGCTTTGCTCCCAATGAAGGAATGCAGTTTCCCTATGTCTAGTGAATGGAGCAGAGGGGAGCTGAACCACTCTAGACATGCTCAGGCATGGGCAGCCAGTCCATGTGCTGAGTCTAGCATGACCTTGCCAGCACAGATGCTCTAGTGGGGATCTGATCCTTTAATACCCAGCTAAAGAGCTCCAAGGAAAGAAGCGTCCCAAAACAAAGACACTCATCTATGTAGGACTGCAATTTTTACCTGGAACAATCATTTTGCCTCAGCTTGGCAACTTGTAGTTTGTAAAACAGGGATGACCTTCCCTTCCTGCCTGCACAAGACACAGACAGTCAGGTCATGAACTAGTCTATATGTTTGGGTCACTCCTGTGGTGTGAATGATTGATTGCAATTAATAAGGGGTGAAGCTGAGAGGACCCCTGTGATGCAGGTTTGGCAGAATTCTGTGGAATTGCAGCTTTGGCAGCAATGTCTGTGTTTTAGGAAGCAGCAGCCTGTGCTAGCTTGGTGGCAGAGCTCAGACAGCAATTAGAAATAAAAAAGTAACACACACCAGCTGGGGAGATCTAAACAAATTAAAATAAATAAAGGGGGAGGTGGCAATTTTTCTAAAGGAGAAATTATGAAATATAGAAAACTGACACCAAGAACTGGATACATGAAGGACACAACCCTGGCTGGAAAAGCTAAATACAGTAAAGGATTTTAACAAAATCTGGAATAGGAAAAACTCTAGCAATGATACAGACTTAGCAACATTTTTACTGATACAGAGAAGACAGAGGGTTTTGTGTCAGTTTTCATGGAGTAAGCAATGTATTCATCTCGGCAAACTCTGTCCGAGAGCTTTGTCCCCAGTCCCACCCTAAACACAAGACGTGAAAAGACAACATCATTTGTGTGGACATATCTAAGCTGAGAAAGGATGAGGAAGGTTCAGAAAATTAAACAGGAGGACAGGTAAAGGAAGAAGAGGACAGTTTTCATCAAATCATGACTCTCAAGTCCCTGAGAGCCTCAGTGTCACACTGAATGAAGGACAATGAAGATGGAAGTCACGAAAGCCCAAATCCTTACAGAGGTCTTTATTTTCACATCCAATTTTTTTATACTAATAGCATCTAATGCCCATTAATGGCATTTAATGGTCATCAGTTGCAATAGAGCTCCCTTACATAAGTAAGAATTCAATGTCTGACTACATGTGAGGATCTGACCCTGCAAAATGGACCCCTCCAGACCCTGTAGAGCCCCTAGAGCCTCCACTGCACAAGGGTTGCTGCAGGAGAATGCTTGTGTGGGATGAGAACAGAGCACCCTGTCCCCGCGGTTGGAGGGAGTTGCTGCATGCAGGATGCTCTGTCACAGGCTGCGGACATCCTGGATCCAAGTTAATTACTTGTGCCTTCATTTTCATTCTCTGGCTTTCCCACTAATGTTTCTTCCATATTTCTATGGGTTTGAGTGTGGTTTGCCTGTAGTTCAGAAGGTCTATTATCTTCTCATCATGACATATTGATAAGCAGTAGAACTAGTTGAAGAGAGAATTAAGAGGCAATTAGCATTCAAATAGGTCACGAGCTCACTCAGGGGTTGTGCATGACTGGGTTTTCCCAACTTCTTGTCAGAACCAGCGGCAAACATGAAATCAAACCTCGGTAGTGCTTCAGAAAATGTACATGGGTGCAAGGAATAATATGCCTTGCTCATCTGCAGGGAAGTGAGAAGATGAAATGCTGCCCAAAAAACTCTGTGCTGCAAAGAGCTTGCTGTTTGCTTCCTGCACCTCTCCTCTGCTGGCCAGGGCAATTGCATATTCTGAGAAATTCCCTTTTTGGTGGATGTAATGTGTCAAGCACCTGTCCAGTCTTACAGCAAGCGTGCTGGCCCCTTATTTTCAGTGTACACTAATATGTATGTAGACTACTGTGTGTATATGTCTCTTTGTAGAAGATACAGTTAGTACCTGTTTAAATCTGTGGGTATGTGAGCTTGTTAGGAGTTTTGTAATTTCTCCTGCAGTTTCCTTGTGTGTAAAATGGAGATAATAACACGTAATTACCTACCTTGCAGGGCTGTTGTAAGGACAAATTAACCAATGCTTGTGTGGGTGTTTGCAGATGAAAAGCATGATATTAAGGCTAAATATAATGATTGAATGTTACAGAAGAGAATTTGTATTTATTATGGTGATTGAATACAGGATGAGAGCACTTTGTGAGTGTTTAATTCTTGTGCAGTACCTAGTGTTTGTGGAAGGTGAGAAGGTAGGGGAGCTGAGTTTGGGCTAAGTGTCAAAGAGATGGTTAAAGTTAATCTTTAACCATAGAGCCTACTGTAATGGTTTGACCCAGGCCTTTTCCTGGTAACTAGCTTGTAACCAGGGAAGTGACCATGTTTACCCAGTATTCCGTACGATTTTACGTAACTGGGGTATAAATACAGAGGGGGAGAGGCCCTTGTTCTCTCTTTCCCTTCCGGTGAATCGGAGGATGCAGATTCTCTGCTATCGGTCTCACCCGTGTGGAGGAGTCAAGCCTTGCAGGCCTTGTAGGCCTTGAGAGGCAGCTGTTGCTGGCGTCGGTCAGTGAGACTCTGCTATCTTAAGGAGAGTTGTAAGATTCTGTTCTTCTTAGTTCTATTCTGGGTTTTGAGTGTACATACCTGTTTTAGTTTCCCTTTTCCCTTTTTTCCCTTTTTCCTTCCCTTTTTCCCTTTCCCTTGGGGGGTGGTTCCCCTACCACGTACATAGTATTTTAATTGTATATAACTGCTATATATGTAAATATAAATACTTTTGATATAATTTGGGTTGTTTCAGGCTCTTTAGTTTCTCTCTCAGTTTTTTTTTCTAAAACTCTGAGAGGGAAAGGGGGGAAGGATTTCACTGTGAGTTTGGGCGTTTGGCAGGGAGTCAGGTCCAAACCATCACACCTACTGACTTTCTTCTTCTCTCAATTAAAGCTGATACTCAACAAAGGACATGAGAAGAGAGGAATTAAAACACCGCCAAGCTGTAGGGAAAGGGAATGAAAATAATGTAGAATTGAAGACCACAATTTCTAATAAAAACGGAATGGGAAAATAAAAGCTAGGGGAAACGAGGACAAGGGAGAGAAAAGAAACTTCAGGGATTCATGGTGTTACATTATTTCAGTACACAGCACTACAAGTAAACAAACACCAATTTAAAAGAGGCATCAGAAACAATTAATGGAAAGCATGTGCAACAAAAGAAAAAGAGTGGAATGAGAAGGAAACCAGAGATGTGCTCAACTATTTTTTGTTTTCATTTCATTAAGTGTAATTGCATCATTCTTTCATTTGTTATGCATTGCTGAGAGGCACTTCTTTGTAAACCTTAAAGATGTTTTCAGACACTTTTTCCATGTGTTCCATGGGCAGGCTGGTGAGATTTAAGGTGTGGATGCATTTGTCAGCCTGAGAATGGTCCTGTCTGGTTTCATTTGGCTTTCATGCTGTCACTGGAGAATTAATGGAACAAATTCATTTCCACCAACTCCAGAGAAGCTGTACCACGAGTTGATCAGACTCATTCTCACTGCCAAATGCATCCATTTCTCTCTGCAACCGTGATCCAAAGTGTATTTCATGTTAAATCTGGAATATTTTGAGATTAAACACCAAAAAAAAAATCAAAGCTTAATTGTTATGATCTCTCAGTGATTATGGTATGTTGGTGTGTGAGCTGCCCAGAAGAGTGGCAAAGGGAGGTGGACTAGGAGAAAAAGTAAAGGGTAAATAACCCCTACAATGCAGAGTTCGGGGAGCAGACTGTCTTTCTTTGCAGATTGTCCTGGGTTAGAATGAAAATCATTGGCAAACATCCCTGCACAGTCCTGTGGCTTGTTTGTCTTTGCTCCCTCGTTTGCCCTCTCTCATCCTCACTCTCCCTTCTTCAACATCTCTCCAAATCCAGGATAGCTCCTGTTCTTCACCTGGTCCTTGTTTCACATCTCTTCCTTGCACCCCAAAACTTATTTTGAGCTGACTCACTCTCACCTCAAATCATTGACCTAAATTAATCCTTTGTGTAATTCAACTGACTAAAACTGACGTAAATGGAGTTACATCAGAGCTGAAATTAACCCAGTCTGACTAAAATAGCACCTGCCTTTTCTAGCAAATCATTGCTTGTCTTTTCCCCACCTCCACCCACATATCTTGATTTTAACATTTCTTTCTCTACGTTGTTCTTTCTCTTACCTCACTGCTGTGAGCAAGCTGTGCTCTTAGTGGCCAGTGTTGCCCTCTCCTCTCCAGCATCCTGTTCTCATTCATCCCCACAGCATTAGCTGTTGGTCCTTGTTAACAGATGAGTCTTGCCTGTGCCCAAGTCTATTCAGTAACTTTTCACCTTCTGCCAAATTTTGCTGTCCTTCATGATAGAAATTAACTGGTTGAGTTCAAAGAGTTATTGAAGTGGGTGCTTCATATGCCTGTAGAAATGCTAGTCTTACTCCAAAGAGTTCACAAGTCAGAAGCCAAGACATACAAAGATGACAAGGGAAATTTGATGAAGATGGTTTGCCAAACGTAGCATAGCAGGACAGAGGCAGACCTGTGGATGTGAGACTCAGAGCTCCTCTTCCTTTTCCATGACTGTCTTTATACCAGCATATCTTTTCTCATCATGTCTTACAACCCCTACCTTTGGGCCCTCACACAGTGGTGAAACATCTGCTTCACTTTCTTTCTCTTCTCCTCTGGCTTTCTGACTTCTTTCAGCTTGCCCTTGGAGCCTGTTCATGTTGGCTAGTCTTTCTTCCCTCCTTTTGCAAAAACTCTGGGTGTTTGCAGTATGCTCCTCTCTGGTTGAGCTGTAGTTTGTGCTTGGCAGTGTGCTCCACCATTAGCGCTTGGGTATCTCTTTGGGGCAAGGATTTATTTCATAATTACTCTAGCTTACTTTATATTATGGCATATATATCTGCAGAGTTATGCAAAGTGTAAAGGTTTTTAGTTCTAAAGGTCACCATGGGCGTACCTTGTGTTTATCTTCCAGAAGCAGATGAGTTCAGAACAAAAGGGACCGGCAGGTCACTGAGTGTATGAAGACAGGGAATCAGCCTGATCTAACTAATTTGCCAGGGAAGTGATCACAGTATCACAGTATGTTAGGAGTTCGAAGGGACCTCGAAAGATCATCTACTCCAAACCCCCTGCCAGAGCAGGATTCTCTAAGACTAGGTCACAACAAAGCTTCCCTGACCGGGAATTGAACCCAGGTCACAGTGGTGACAGCGCCAAATCCTAACCACTTCCAGATGATTGAATTTATTTCCCAGCATTGCTGTGTAGTCCCACAGCAGCGTATAGCTGCTTGTCCTGGACATCCAGAGCAAGAGCCTATCTGTTTCTCATCTTAAATGTCTCGACTACCGAGTCTCCCATACTGGGACTCATGTGTGGTTTTTTCCTCCCATGGGTATCATGACTACCTCTCATTCTATAATGCTGAGTGCTAGCCAGAGCTTTCCTGGAGGTGATGGACAGAGGCTGGGATCTTGCCTTGCCATGGTGGATTTGGGCCCAAGTTCAAAAGAGCTTTCCTGCAGCTAATGTCTTTCAGGTGAAGCCTAGCTGGAAAGCTGCTGTGCTACCTGGTGACCAAAGCCACCAGTACATCCCTCATACTGCTTGTCATAGTGTTACCCCAAGCATTGGCATGAATTATATTTGAGCTGTCATTTGCTATTCACATTGCTCTGCAGTGTTGAAAGAGGATTGCAAGGCAATTACGTTACAAGAGGATGAAATGACCCCATCATCCTATACATCCTATACACTACATCCTATACACAACTTGCAGTAAGAGTAGAAGGGTAAATTAAATGTTTGTTAGAAATGTAAAATGTTAAGCCATTAGTTGCAGTCTTTCCCAAGATCAATGCTGCCTAATTGAATTTTCTGCCTTACTGTGGCTTAGGTCATTTTTCAGCATGAGGAAAAAAAAAGATAACCAATCATCACTTCCTCTACTAATTGGCAGCCTCAACAAATTGGACATAGAGCCGTGAAGACTGGACTTGGTCTCTCTTATCCTGCCTGTCACAACAGAGATACTCTGGTAGGGACAGGGATCTGCCACAGGCTGAATTTTTCCCCAGGGGATGCAGCTGCTTCTTCAACAGAAGAAAATATACACAGGAGCGTGGGGAAGAAGGTGTGGGGGTCTGACAAGCAGAAACATGTTACTGAGCCAGCCTTGCTGGAAGAGTAAAAGGAAAGATGCCCACACTCTCCCAAGGGAAGAGTTCTAGAAGATCCCACGGAAGGATGGCAGATCAAACAGAAGAGAGCACCTCAGGAGGATAGGCTAAACACAAGGAGAGATCTATGGATTCTCCGTTGTCAGGAGAAGAGGCAAAAAGGAATGTGGATAAGCTCAGATCCATGACTTATTTCTATTACAGCTTCTCCTCCTCCTTCTCCTTTCCTCGTATGTGTTTTGCATAATGGTGCAGCAGGGTAACCTACCAAGCCTCAAAATAAAGAGTAGTGGGGAATGATCTGAAAAATACCAGTCTGAAAACTACCCCTTTGAGAAACGCATCTCTTAAATACGATGATCAAAGTGTTCAGATATTAACAGATAGGAATGGTTATTAATCTGGATTAGCTCAGAATCCGTTTGATTATTTTTAAACCTCTAAGTCTGAAAGCTATAAGCCTTCCTAAGAGAAATGCTACTTACTTTAAAATGAGCAGCGAAATCTTGATTAATTGAGTTGCAAAGAAATGGATCTAAAAACAGGCACTGGAGGAATATAAATGCATTATGCAGTTGGGTATTCCTTTTGGAAGAATTCAAATAACAGATCTTTCTGCCAACACTGGTATGAATTCTATGCCTGAATTAAGGTGTCTGTAGACTCAGGGACAGCCTGGGTCACTGTCCCCATGACACCATCTCAGGATGAAGACCATTACAATGCCTCAGGCTGACTGGCTTAGAAACTCTTCCTTACTGAAGTCCAAAGTAGGAGTGTCTCTTGTATCAAAACTTAGGCACTATGCTAGTTTCTCCTTGTGTGTTTTTGGGGTGGCCAGAGTGTGCCCTCACTTAGAGTGATGTTATAGAGTGGGATAAATGCTGCTGTGTAGTGTCTCAGTCAAGCCGAAGGGTGATCTGTCTAGAGAATGAGCAGCCAGAACAGAGGCAGGGGATGCCACCTGGTATATTTCTGTGTCCTTACTTCTTCGTTTCTAAGGCAAAAAAAATCAAAGAGCAGATTTCAAGTGTAACTTCCTGTGAAGTTTTGCTTTTACACCTACAACACGTCTCTCTGGAAACAGCCTTTCAGGGGAGAGGTCTGGTCAGCTCCATTTCTTTGTTTTCTCTGACTCCCGGGAATTGCTTGCACCCACTCTATCTGCCTTCACTGGGGCACTGCTGGACAGAAGCACTGGCAAGTGAAAGCTGGGGGTCTTCTGGAGCTAGCGGTGTTTCTGCTAAGGTCATAAGCAGCTGACTTCTCCTTTACGTTGCCTTTCTGGATATTTTTAAGCTAAACACACATCAGAGGCCAATGTATACCAATCAGTAATGGCATCTTCCAAACTCAATACTTCTACCGCATCTTATAATCTAGCTGTATATTTATGTTCATGAATCACAAATCAACTTGTTCCATCTCCAGGTCTAAGCATACACTTTAGCCTTCTGGATCTCACCTCAGAGGATTCCCTTTTTCTTTCGTATGCTGCTCCCTTCACACATTTTTGGAGTTACTGTGGGGGCCACACTGCTTCCTACCTGTTCCTTTTTGTAGTTTTAAGGCCAACAGTTCTACTCTTTCCCCCTCCCTACTCCTTCCACCCTCCCTTCCAAGGTGGCTAAAACTTTGTGGATACCAGAGCCTCACATCTGCCTCCTACTGCTCTCCTTTCCTCCACTGGTTATGCAGCTTTTTAATTTGTTCACTCTTAGACACATCATGTCTCTCTTACACCACCTCCACTGACTGCCTCTTATGTGCCACATAGCAGTGGGGCACCTTGCCCTTGTCATCAGCGCATAATTCATCTCCCACCTCATCCCACCTGCTTCTCTGGCTGCTGACCTGCTCTGCCACACCGAGAGTGTTCCATTAATAGCTTCCTGCCAGTCTGCTCCTCATCCTTCCAGTCTCTGCCTGGGACACTCACCCCAGCCTTCCCCTTGTGCTCCACTCCTCTTCCCATCAACTTTCATCTGAGCATTTATTCTACAAAGAGTCAGTAGCAGTGCACATTGACAAGTGGCTAATACACTAGTTAGTCCAGGATGCTGTAGACTTGTTGCTGCTTTAACTTACCAGTGTCCCTCCATTCCTGATGTTCCTTTGTCTATGAAGCGCACCGTGATTTGAGAGCTACATAATTATAGCTGCAATTACGCAGCCTTTTTCAGAGACTGCATTGCTTATTCCTCACTGTTTTCTTTATTGAGAGCTTCCATTCAGGGTTTGGCTCATGTGCAATGGGACTCTACAGCTGTCTGGGTTATTTTTTCTCCCCAACTTGCAGGAGAACCCAATGTAAATATAGGTGATGTTGGTTTGGGTTTTTATTTATAAGCCCTTCCCGTGTAGCAATCTTGTGAAGAATGCTCCGTGAGTATTTTCTTCATTTTTACAGACAGGGAACTGAGGCACAGCAGACAATTTGGCCAAGGGCCCACAGGGTAGTCCAGCTGAATTCTGGATTGCAACCAGTTTTGAGTCCTTGCCTCATGGGAGTTGAAAGATTAAACAGGAGACCTGGGTCAGCACTATTTCTTACAGGAAACTGCCTCCGACTGTTGCCCTGTGAGTGGCAGCAGCTGAGGAAAATAGCTAAAAGCTTTTTTGTGTGTGCTCAGTCAGCAAATATCTTGCTGCAAGAAATGAGCCTTCAAACGCAATTGTTCCTTTCTGCTCTCTTCAGAGGGCTTTCTCACCTATTTACTCTCCCATGGAAGCAACAGCTGAAAAGCTGAGTGGGAGGCCAGAAGCACTTGACTCAGTTGCAGCAATTCTCCAATTCAGCAGCTAGGTTTCCTCCCTGAGGCAGTGTAATATGACAGAAAGGAAGCATCTGAAAACATTTCTTCATCCTCTGGATTGCAGTCTGTCACTGCTGCTGCAGAAGTGACACACCTACCTTCAACTGCCTGCAGCTCTTTGGATCGCTGGAGGGAGAACGGTGAAGGCAAACGTTTCTTCTTCTCCACCCTGAAATCACCTTGTTTCAGGCTTTTTAGCTCTGCCAATACTTGGACACAACTAATGCACCTGTTCCTGTGCTGGGTTGACAGCAAATGAGATTTGAGGATCAGGACAAGCAGAGCACAGCTTGCTGTGCACCTGAGAGTCTTCCCACAAACTCCTGGATTCCTGTCCTTGGAAGAGAGTTGAGAAGATGCGATCTCCACCAAGCCTTTGTGAGTCTTGCTGTGATGACAACCAGCTCAGGGAAGGAGTGTAGTGTTTAGTAACGACCATGGCACAAGCACCTATTTTTTACCCTTCCATTTCAAGATGGCAAAGTCCAGCCCAATCACCTCAGGCTAATCTGCAGCTGGGACACTGAAAAGTGGAAAACACTGTCCTGTATCCCTCATTCCTTAAACCATTCTGTTCTCTTTGAAAAACTAATTTTTAACCAGTTACTGACTTTCATGGAGAAAAACAAACAAACAAACCAAACTCCAAAAGGTAGGATGGGTGCTCAGAGACCTTTTAGTAAATTGTGTTGATTTGTTTTACAGGATACCACCCTTCAGAAAAAGCCTTCTAGTATACAACTTTCAACTACTTTGTCACAAAATCAATACTTTCTTTTTAATATATGCCCCTGTTTTTACTCTTATTTTGCATGGAGATGCTGACTGCTCTTGGGGGAAATAAGATGTAGGTGAGAGGGAAGGCATCAGAACTTTATTCCTAAAGAGCTGAGCGCCCAAAGGTTTGTAACAAGAGCCTGTAGCAGTTTATGTCACAAGAGAAAAACTGCTGCGAAATTTATCAAAGAATATATCATGAGGTAGGCTATTTAGGGACTGAAATTACACAGGAAGGACTGGCAAGAGAGATGTAAGCTCAGGACAAGTACAGTTACAATTAATACTAAATATAAGGTGTCATATCCTTATCTAATGCACAACGTGCACTGCCTTGCAATGGAAAGTGAGTCAATTAGGCCCAAGGAACCAGAATATACGTGGGAGGTGTTTGAAGGAAGAAGATTTAAAACACTGTAATGGGGTTGGGGGAGGGATACAATAAGAAGTAATATTTCCTGATAGGTTAGTTTACATCCTTTGGAAAACCCTGTGGAGCCAGACCAGAAAAGTAAACAAGACCTTAACCAGGACTTGGCTGGGATGACACCGAAACAAGGGGAAAGCAAAGAGACCCAGACCTGCTTAGGCACATGCAGCCCCTCCAGCAAATAATCCCCAGGAACAAAAAAAATCAAAGGACTGATAGTGCAGTTCTGTAGAGATTTGCAGCTGCCTCTGCCCAAATCAAAAAGCAAACTTTCCCCTTCTTCTTTCTCTTAGGCCTGTGCTAAGAGCAGAGAGGAAAAACCTGGGTTAAAACAATAATGACCCCCTTCTAGAAAGAGAATGAATTCACTCCTCGACCCCAGAGGGGCAGGGCCCAGCACAAGCACTTTCCACTCTGCCCTGCCATGTTTCTTCTTCACTAGTCCTGAAGGGTTGGGTTTACCTCTGTGATGGAGAGGGCAGTGTGTTTGCACAACCTTTTTTTACCACTCTTTAGGTGAGGTGAGGCTGTCAGTAGGAGGGTCAGGGTATATTAAAAGGGTCTGAATCATAAGACCTTGTAAAAACTCTATATAGGAAATACACTTAGTTGGAATGTATTGCTGCAAGAACAGAGAGGGGGGCTGGGACACATGCATGCATTCTAATGGGGGGTCTCAGCTCTTGCATAGCTCCTCGCCTTTATTTATCATATCAACAGACAGATATCACTTTGTCTTTTAGAGTGAGAGATGGGGGCTAAACATTTCATCATGGCAAACTGAAAAATCTCTGCTGCTTTTACTTGGATGTGGGAAATGTTTGCTTGCTTTTAAATATAAAACTAAACATATATTTGTGAACCTACTGCTGCTTTCATGTGGGAGCCTATACATTGTGCAGTTATGAATGAACAGAGCACCCAGGATTAAAGAGATTTTATTTAGCCACATAGAAATAGTAGAGCTGATGGCAGCCTCTGGTACAGAATAAAATAAAATTAAAAAAAAAAAAGCACACACACCCCAAACCAACAACAAGTAGTTTGGTGAGCACTGGAACTAATAAGGCTGCATCTCCTGTGTATTTATATATTGTGGTTGATTGACTAGGGTGTCTAAGATGGCATAAACTTCATTTGAAGCTTTTCATACAGATCAGGAAGTTATTAGTGTTTTTCACTTTTATGGAATATCTGAAATCTAGTAAGACACGGACCCACATTGTAACTTTCCCTATCAGGGACTGTGATGGGGGCTCTTTTTCCTTTCGGGCCATTTATTTTCACAAAATCTGTAGGTATGTAATTATGCTTCTGCCAAACTTGTTTGAAATAAGCTAGTGGGTCCAAAAATTATTAGAGATGTGGACAGACAGGCAGACAGATGCAGCCAGCATGACCGTGTAAGCTGCATTTCAATTGGAAATCAGACTAAAATAACCTATATTGAAAATCATTTCTAAAGGAGACTTAATAGGCAGAGAAGTAGACCTCTGCAAAGTGCAATTGCAAATTTTAAGTGAATTTCATGCTTGGAAAAGCTATTGATTACAGTCTGGAATATTAAAAGCCTCCACTTTACCTAAAGGAGTGGAACAGCACAGGATGAACTCTGGTACTCCACCTCTTCCTTGTACTTTTAAGCCAACTCATGCTGAGCAAAGGTGATTGCTTACAGAGAGGAGTCATAGAGCAGTTTCAGCGACAATGTCCAGTTTTTTGTGCACATGAGCACTTAAGGCTAATCATATATGTAAAAACACTGTAAATGCCTCTGAATATTTGTATTTCACCACTGCCTTGCCTTTATCCCCTTTTCCTTGCTCATCTCTGCCAGCTGTGTCCCTGGGCTGCATAGAAAAACCACGGCTTCTCATTCTCTGTGTACGTACTTTATTGATGACTTGGATGAGGGCATACAGTGCACCCTTAGTAAGTTTGCAGATGAAACTAAGCTGGGTGGGAGTGTCGATCTGCTTGAGGGTAGGCAGGCTCTGCAGAGGGACCTAGACAGGCTGGATTGATGGGCAGAGGACAATGGTATGAGTTTTAATAAGGGTAAATGGAGAGTCCTGCATTTTGGTCATAACAACCCCCAGCAGTGCTACAGGCTCGGGGAGGAGTGGCTGGAAAGCTCCCCAGCAGAGAAGGACCTGGGGGTGCTGATTGGCAGCCAGCTGAACATGAGCCAGCAGTGTGCCCAGGTGGCTAAGAAGGCCAATGGCATCCTGGCTTGTATCAGGAATAGTGTGACCAGCAGGAGCAGGGAGGTGATCTTGCCACTGTACTCGGCACTGGTGAGGCCACACGTTGAGTACTGTGTGCAGGTTTTGGGCACTGCAGTTTAGGAAGGACATTTAGGTACTGGAGAGGGAGCAGAGAAGGGCAACTAAGCTAATCAGGGGTCTGGAGAACAGGCCTTATGAGGAGAGGCTTAGGGAGCTGGGGTTGTTTAGCCTGGAGAAGATGAGGCTGAGGGGAGACCTTATTGCTCTCTTCAGCTACTTGAAAGGTTCTTCTAGGGAAGTGGGTGTTGGCCTCTTCTCCTTTGTGACTAGTGACAGGACTAGAGGGAATGGGCTTAGGTTGTGCCAGGGCAGGTTTAGATTAGATATTAGGAAGAATTTCTTTACTGAAAGAGTGGTGAGATATTGGAATAGACTGCCCAGGGAGGTGGTGGAGTCACCATCCCTGGAGGTTTTTAAGAAGAGGATAGATGTGTTTCTTCAGGGGATGATTTAGGGATAAGAGTAGTGTAGGGCTGTCGGTTGGACTAGATGACCTTGAGGGTCCTTTCCAACCGTAATGATTCTGTGATTCTGTACTGCAAACTGCAGTGGGGCCTGAATCTTGATTAGGGCTCCTAGCAACTTTTGCCTACCACACAAAAATCATAATTTAACATTATCACTGTTAGGCCCACAGCTGGGATGCATGTGTCATGCCAGGGGTATTTATTCACGCTCCCATCTAGAGATTTGGAGCAGGGTTGTTTTATTCCCAGCTCTGACAGAAGCCTGCTGGGCAGCCTGGGGCCAACAGCTCTGTCATCTCCCCATCTGTAAAAAGGATACCCACCTCCTTCTTTTTGGGAGTTGCTGAACTGCTACTGCTGCTCTGTTAGTGGATTTGGAGAGGGATGGCTAGCAGCCAGCTACAGCGGACAAGCCATGGATTGCAGCCACCATAGTGCTCTGCCTGTGTCCCCACCCCTGCTCATGTCCCTGCTTTCCACATAAGCACCCCTCAGGTGGCTGCTATGTCTGAAAGAGGAGAAGAAAAACTCTCTTAAATAAACTTTTGCCTTTGCACCCCAAAACGCACCCGTGGCCCAGGCCTGCCTGTTCTTGAAGCACTGCTGTCAGGGACCAGACCGGTTGGCAAACACATCTGTCCCATATCCCCCAGGGGCCGGGACCACGCCGGGCGCTGGTAGAGGCGTAAGCTGTGCCATAGGGGCAAGGGGAGCCTGAAGGGCCGGAACAGGGCGGCGCGACCGCTCCACCCGTCGGGGCGGGCTCAGGCAGGCCAGGTGAGGCGGTCCCGGTTCTACCTTTCCCTCCTTCCCCAGCCTCCCAGCAGCATGGCGGAGTCTCAGGTGGTCCTGCTGGACGAGTCGCACGTCAACGAGAGGGTGACGGAGGCACAGGCCCGCTTCTACTACAGCGAGGAGCAGCGCCGGGCTCTGGAGGCTCTGGTGATCCGGGGGGAGGCTGCCTACCGAGAGACGCTGAGGAAGGAGCAGCTTCGAGACTTTCTCTCCAGCCGGGAGCTGCAGGCCCTGCGGGGCAGCTGGCGGGGATACGACGACCCCCGAGAGGGTGGCAAGGTGGTACGGGGACCTGGGGGAGAGACTCTCTCACTAGCCTACTGGCCCGAGTGCTCAGACACGGAGGTGCCCCCGCTGGACTTGGGCTGGACTGACAAGACCTTCTACCGGGGCATCAGCCGGGTGGCCCTCTTCACGCACCCCCGCAAGGAGGAGAACGCACCCCACCTGAAGGAGGTGGTGCGGGAGATGATCCAGCAGGCGCAGAAGGTAGGGCCAGGCCACCATATGAAGTGGGCACCCTCTACGGGCCACCTCTGCCCACATCCCTGCCCTCCTTCACACCTGGGCAAAGGGCCTGGGTGGGGGGCACGTGGGGTGAAAGGAAGGTGAGAGCCTGCTGACGTAAAAGTCCTTACCCCTGTATCACTGCCATGGCCAGGCTTTCCTTGCTATCCCTCTCCAAAGCAGGAGGAGCTCATTGGCCCTCCAGCTGGTTGGTGTCCACCAGGCAGGGCATTCTCCGAGGTTTGTTTCCGGTCACATTACAGTTTGCCAAAGCTGATACTCAGGATGGGGTTAAACCCCTGCACCCACAAATCCAACCCCAAATTGGGGTTTTCCGCCCAGCTATGTAGTGTCCTATTATAATTCCCTAGCTCAGAGGAAGCCTGGTCGTCATGCTGTTGCAGCCATGCCTCCTGAAACATGCAGGTATCCCTTGCTAAACACAGGGAAGGGAGTTTGTTTATGGGGTGGTGGTTTTTGGGTTTATTTTTTGTAGTCCAAACATCATCCGGCTTGGACTGCGGGAAGTCACAGTCCAGACAATATGATGCTGCTCCTTCTGTTTATCTTCAGCTGGAAAGGACTGTTAGTGGTGACAGGGTACCTCTGTAAAGAAAACAAACCAGCTATCATGCTACAAGAGCTTGTGTTGAATAGGTAGGGGGAAGGACAGGGTGTGAGTGAGATTTCTAGGGAAGATTATCCAGGAAGAGATCCCCTTCAGAGCTGACATGTCCCTGGGAAAAGAGGATAACAGCATAAGAGACTTCATTCCTGCTCTTAGTTTTGCTGCTTTCTGTTTTATCTACTTTGTTATTTCCTCCCCCACCTACATCTCCCTCCCATTCCCTCCCGTGTCCCCTCTGCAGCACACAC
The DNA here is from genome assembly GCA_013399015.1 of Galbula dea. NCBI lineage: Eukaryota > Metazoa > Chordata > Aves > Piciformes > Galbulidae > Galbula > Galbula dea. Next base: position 509,495 of record VWZX01002922.1, on the reverse strand, counting down.
TATACATGCAGCTTTGGCAGACTTGTTAAAACAAAATCTGCAGCGAAACAAAAAATTTTCCAGAAAGGCGTTAGTCCATCAGGTGATCTCCTCAGTTCCCTGCTCACAGAAATACACGCATGCTCCCATAATCCTGTTCAGCGACCGGTGTGATCAGCTGTACAGAAGAGCCATAAGCTGTAAAATTCTTACACTCTGATCTAGTGTAACTTTGCATCCTCTTTGTGCTGCTACAAATGCCTCTACAGAGTGTGCAAGGACTAGGAAGCTTTGCTTTTTTTCGACAGCTGTGCCTGGCACCTAAAAGTAATTAATTTCATTGTAGATTTTTATGTTTTCACTGACTGGATGAACTGTGCCCCTCCCAGCCCAAAGGTGGTTTCATGTTTAACAGCCATTTGAGTGTTTAATGGTCCTTTTCATAGATAACTATGCCTATTGTGTTCAGCTGAGCTGGCTCTGGCAAAAAAGTCTCCAGGCAGCAGCTTTTCATTCAGCAGATGAGAGCTGGGTTTTGTTGGTTTTGGCTTTTTTTGAGAGGGGGGTGGTCCTAAAGAGATACTAGTAATATGTGGCACATGTCTGTGGGTGGCTTATCAGCTTGGTTTTACAAACATATGTTAATTAAGCTACTGCTGCAATGAGATTGGCAAGTTAATGCTTGCCAATCATTAAATACCTATGAAGAACTAGGCACACCTATGGGCCCTATAGATAAGTGTATTACCTACAGGATGGGTAGATATATGGGGAAAACCTCTTGCACGGGTAGCTACTCATGCTCAGACTTGCCGTATTTGGGAACGGTCCAAGGTAATCTTGACAGATCACCAGCTGTGGCAGGCATTTGAGAAGACTAGGGTTAACAACAGGAGTTGCCCACTGTGCATTTTGCTGGCTAGGAAGTGCCATCTGCAAGGCAGCTCTTCTGCTATTTTACAGGACTGCAGTTTTCATGGTTTTACTCCACAGTCTTGCAATGCCATCTGTACTGACCCAGGACTCCAAAACTGTCCCTTCATATTGCAAGGCCAGTACTAACAATTTGTGGTTTGGCCAGGGCGTGGTGTAACTTCTGCAGTCCTTGGGCTCATTGCAAATGGAAGGGATGGAAAGAAAACAAATTCATGCTTATGCTGTCTATTCTTGATCAATTCCTTATGTGGATATTTGTCAAATGAATTTTATCTGGCATTCATGCTCCTAAATACATCCATACATCACTGTGTGGAAGGGAGAGGGAGCATAACAGGCCTGAACTGATGCATGAACTCTTCAAGCCTTTAATTATATGTAATCTGCCTGCATATGAAGTTGCTCGGGAATAAAGTGGCACAAGTTCACTGTATTTTAATTTTCAGAAGTTCTGGTAACATTCCCTGCTTCTTGTTGCTTTTTGCTGGAAAGTGAGAACCAAGACAGGACCTGAAATTTAGTTCTGTCTAGCAGAAGTTATTGAAGGGCTTACTATTAGTGTAATGTAGTGCCACCATAGTTCACCTGTATTAGGAACCTACATTTTACTGATGAACATAAACACAATGTCAGCTCTGTTTTTCTTTTTCTAACAAAGATAGGCTTTTGTAAGCACTGTTGACAGAAGGAGCCTCACAGAGCAGATGTGTTGGTTGTTGTTGGTTGTACAAGCAGAGACTCAGCAGGGGACATTTACTGTGGCATCAATTTCCCAGAAGCAATTTGTTCAAGAGCATTTTTCAAAGAAAAGAGTTTTCTGGTGAGAGTTATTCCTCCTTCCATAGGGGGCTCCTGCAACTTGAGCCGCACCTCTTCCAAACTTGAAGGGAAGAAAATGCTGCTGTTCAATCCAGTCTTCAACTCCATTCACACCTGTGTATGCTGTCCCCAGCACAGTTTGGCTTGTCACTGTGACCCCAGTGCCTGGAAAATTAAGATTTAGGCAACTCTACTCCCAGCATACTGCCAACATGAGAGGCCTGACCTGGCCTGAGGCTGGCCTGAGCTGGTGTTTCCCAGCACGACTCGGGAAACAGTAGTTTCCTTCATTTGTAACCTTTCAAATGCTGGGGAGAATAACTCTTTAGGGCAGAAAAGTGAATAGGTATTTTTAATTGTTTAAAAGTTACAGAAAGGGAGAGAAAGACACAAAATGTCAAATCAGCATTACAGTTGCCTGTAACTTTTTTGGATTTGTTGTTACTCAACCTATGAATGTTCAGGCTTGTCTGTCGTGTGAATGCAACCTTTTGTTTTTGTGTAAAATCTATGCTTGGAAAGAGGGATTACTTTTATACCAGAAAAAACCATACATGCGAAGAGAGGGAATGATCATTTTGCCTTCAAATCTTGAACACACTCCAGTCCCTTCATGACAAATATGAGGCGTTTTTGCTTGAGACATCCATAAGACATTCCTCAGGAAGCCAGCCCCGAGAGTGGACTTCTCACAGAGAGTTGTGAGAAAAGGTAAATAAAATTATTCTTGTCTGCATTGTGCACCACGGCTGAAGATTCAGGTCCTTATTCCTCTGCATGTTCATTCTGCCATTACCTTCTGATTAAGTGTTAGAAATGTGCTTTTCACCCTTTTTCAATCTATTCTCTATGTTCTTCTTCGTTTAAGTGAATCCTTACAGAGGCAATGAAATTTTCACAACACAGAAGAAAAACTGATTAAATAAGCCATATTCCCCTAGAAGAAGGAGACCTCTCAAAGACATTTTATTAAGTTCTTTCCAAAGTGCAGCAGGAGCCAAGCCAGAAGATTATTGGCAGTACTTTGGCACGTACATCCCTGTACTTTTTTTTTCTTCGTTGTGTCTCCTTCCTTCATATTCTGGTGTCAGTGCTCCCCTTTAATTTGCACCGGTGTGATGGACCTACCTTTCCATTCCTAATAGTTTAATCAGTTGTCTACCTACTGTCTTCTTGTTTCCAGATTATTGCAGTGGTCATGGATGTATTTACAGACCGAGACATCTTCCGTGATATTGTTGATGCAGCATATAAGCGTTGGATCCCAGTGTATATAATCTTAGATGAGGAGGGTGTGAAGCTTTTCCTGGAAATGTGCAGATGCCTTGACCTGAGTGACTTGCAGATCCGGGTAAGATATTCAATACCGAACCATTATGTCCTGCAGGTCTGTGGCCTTTTTCAATTGTAATGAATCTTGGAACTCACTCGGACAGGCAAACACATCTCTTCCTCTCAACAAGTCACATCACAGCACTTAGACAGGGGTTGATGGAATACATAGGGATAAGAGAGTGGCTTGCTAATACAGAATGAAAGAGAAAGGAAAGATTTGGATTTTTTGCCTTTTACATAAGACAGGGGTCTATCTTGTTCCTTGGCTTTTGTGACCTAAAAATTCCTGTTTGGGAAGAAAATTTTCTGAGGAAATTCCTAGTCAGGGATTCAAGCTAGAGTCCAGAGTGGCATTTTGAATTGTTGTCTGCATGGATCCCAGTTATAGGACACATATACTCTGTGAAATCAAGATTTTCCTGTCTAGCAGTGATCATCTGGAGGTGAATAAGCTTGTGGTCCTCCTTTGCCTGAGAACATAAGTGATTGAGGAGCATAGCTGATCCCAAGTTCCATATCAGAGTATGCCTTGATATAGTGCATGCAGCAAAGCAGAGTAGTCAGCCTAGCTTGGCTAGCAGAAGCAACCTCATTAGGATCTCATTCCATTCCATACAAACCGATACCCTTTGTGTGTTCATAGTATTGTATTCCTTGGGTTTTTTCTGTGTTTTAGGCAGTGTCGCTACTATGACTTGTTCTGAATACTGAAAAAGTTACTAGGTTGGAAACAACTTATGGGATGCCAGACGCACCCCTCTTGTGATCTAACTGTTCTTCTGAGCAGCAGAAAATAAACCAAAGTGCCTTTTTGCCTGGAGGAAGGGCAAATCTTCCATAAACATTCAATTAATTGTTTAAAAAAAAAAGCACAACCAAAACTCAAAAAACTCTGAAGATTATAGAGGCACATAGTAATCATTTTAGGAGAATGATCTTAAATCTGGATGAAAATGACTTGCATATATCTGAACAGCACTCCTATGAACAACCGCTGTACTCTGACTTTTTGGACTTCATCAAAAAAGACATCCAGCTGAGCAGCTTTCTCATATTTCTCCAAAATAGAGATGGAAGTTTCTTTTCTCTACTGTCTTTGAAAGCAAGACACAGACATCATTATAATAGATTATAATAGACCCGTTTCAAGCTTCAGGAGTATTCTGTGGCCTAAGCTTGAGTTTCTTTGGTACAAAACTGTGAAATCACTGAAGTAGTTCCTTTTGCTCTGGTACCTGATTCCCCCTACTTTTCTCTTTTGTCATCATATGCAGGAGTGATGCCTTCAGTACTGCATATTCAGTACTGCACACTCCTGGACAGAGTGAATGAAAAGGTGCCCTGCCATTTTAGAAAAAGTTGCAGTGCTATTGGAGAGGCAAGTTCCTTTTTGTCTTTCTTTTGTGTATTTAAACAGTAGCCAGTCCCTTTCTGCTTTTCCTCTTACCTCTTTCTCCATAGGTATCTACACAGACTTTACACTCCGAAACCAGTCATCACAGTAACATGCTACATCAGTGACTAGGTCCTACAGCAGCCTAGTTGAGTTACTCTTTCCAAAGAGGCAGAATTTGAACTGATGTCATCAAAAGCAGGAAAAAACTCTTCTATTTCTCTTCTGTGCTTTCCTTCTCTCAAAGCAGGCCTTGCTGTTTTTCATTAGACTCCTTCAGCTAAAAACAGTCCAAATACAAGCTGAGCTGAAGGAGGTCCACTGAGAAGAACTTTTTAACATCCTTCTTTGATCTAGTTGTTCACTGTTCTGCAGAGCTGAAGCCCACAGACTGCTGTCCTTCAATTTTTCCCTCTCTTTTCCTAGCTGTCTCATAATTGAATCTTAAATTCTCCTTAAGCTTGTTGTGTTCCTTTTCCAGTATGGCTAAGGTTTTAGCTGCTCTTGTTAAAGTCAATGCAGTTTATTCATGTCTGTGGTACTATGGGAGGACTGGGAAGAGTCTTCCTGTAAGGGGTAACAGGTCATTTGCCTCTCAAGGAAGATGTCCTCTTATTATCATGGCCAAGGCTGCTTTGGATATATCTATGCTACTGCTTGGGTCAGTGTGGCAGAAATCATCATATAGTGATTCTCTTGAGACCAGGCTTTAGATACCCAAAGAATCTCAAGCAATGTAAAGACTTCCTCTTGAGGACTCCCCCACCCCCACCTCATTGTCATAGTATGTCAGTGCTTGGTTTGAACTTTCCATGTTGAAGACCCAGATTTAAACCAAGAAAGCAAGCTGGGCTTCCGATCTTGTTCAGGCAGAATCATTTTGCCCTTCATTGTTTGATCACAGAGGATGCTGGAATTGCTGAGGAAAAATTAGAAATTCTAGTGCAGTTAACTCTATCATTCACCCATTTCTTATTTATGACATCTTTCTCCTGACATCTGCTTTGATGTCTGATTTTTCTTCCACAGATTTTCAGCAGCAAGGAAAACATTCTTTCCTTACACTGTCTTTTTGTGTAACTGGTTTGCTTTCTTCTAAAAGGTATTCACCTGTGGGCCACAGTTTGTCGAAGAAATTGCATAGTCTTCCTTTCTGCCCTTCTTCCCACCCTTCCTTTGGTATGCTTTTGCAAGATTTACAGGATAGCTTTTTCTCAAGAATGTTGCAGCAGTATGGTATGTAACTTTAAGGTTCAGAGGCAAGTTCTGATCCCAGAGAGAGAGATACGACACACTACCATGGGCTGTTATTGCTGCAGCGTCAGGATACTTATTCTGTCTTCTGTCAGCACTAGATGCTTTGATTTTTTCTGTAATTCCTGCCTTTTTGCTTTCCTTGTCCCATTTATTCGATGCAGAGTGAATCCTTCAGTGGCCCTAATACAGAGAGGTTTACTGTTAACACTGGATTTTGTCTACATACAGAGCTGGGCATTTCCACAAAATTCCTGGCTATGTTATCACTTTGTGAAGGCAAGGTATCATGGTCTGTTGACAGCCTCAGAGGAGGGAAACTGCTGTTGGAAGACAGTACCTCACTCTACGAAGATGAAAAGTTCTTTACGAACTCCAAGCATGAAATGAGAGAACATCAATTTTTGTCTCAAGGCGAGAGATCACTAGAAATGCATTTAAATTCAACCATTGGCACATTCATCCTGGGTCGTTAATAAGAGCATGTGGATGAGTCATATGGCTTCCTGAGCTGACAGGACATGGTTTGCCAGGCTTCTGTTGTGTTTGACACAAGAGTGTTCTTCAGAGATCACAATGTGTCCTGTGAGTGAGTGTTCTCACCAGTTTTTAGATGCATTTTCTTTCTCCCCATGCACCTGCTAACCAAGACCCCAGTAACAGACATTTCTGCTCAAAGACAGGGAGTTTATCTGGAGCTCCAAGCAAGCCTGGGAAATGATTTATCTGCAGGAATTTCACCTTCATATTAATTTTAGATTAGTTTTCCCAATATGTAAGAAGTTCCTCCCCTTACTGTGGAAATTCTTAAAAGTTTCTGCTAAGAATTTTTTGGAATTTCCTTTCAGTATTTAATGTCTTTCCTCATCAATTCCTAACTCAAGCAAGGGAGAAGCTGAGTGTAATGTGAGACAGTGCTGCTGTTGTTTTTAGTCACCTGTTAGAGAATTCTTCTAAGCTGCTTGTGACCTTTTGAAAATGGGGTCTTACAAGGCACTCTTTTTACAAAGACTCAAATAAATAAGACCCAGTAATGACCTTGGCAAACCAGGCCCAGCTAGCTGCATTCCTTCCTATTCTAGTTGAATATCTGCAAGTTTTACTGTTTTGTCAACAAGCATGCCTTTTCTGAAACAATTCAGAACAAATGGCCAGGATAAGTCCACAGTATTTCCCAGCATTGTTTGGTGGATGCTTCCAGATTGTGGCTGCTTTTGTGTCCCTGTGTAAAATCGGCACCTACCACCCACTGTTGTTATTGTGGTCCTGTCTACATGAATCCCATATCCCTCTTTCCCCCCTCTGTGGGGGATCCTTCCATCTAGGATTTTAGAGTGGGAAATAATGGGCAACTGAGGCCTCCCCCTCATGCCTGTGCTCAGGCAAAGCGGTAGTACTAGAAAACAAAGGACAGGAGCTATCCCAACAGATTCTGTTGACTGAAGGGATCTGATTTTTCCAGAGACCTCCACATTTTGAAAAACACAGTCAATATAAGGGACTGTTGAGTCACTGTCATCTATCAGCTACTGCTGTTCTTTCAGCATCTATCAGCAACTGTGTGTTGTGTCTCCGTCTGTTTTACACCTGTTAGTTTACAGAGGTCATGCATGCCATCCTTTCCAAATTGAAATAAATATCGAAATTGAAATAAAGATCCCTGCTTGCTTTGCAACATACACATCAGTGATTGTTCTAAGAGTGAATGTACACACAGGATACACCGCTGGAAGTACTTGTCACGCTCCCCTATAGGGTCTCTCTTGCATATCCCCTCCTACTCAAGCCCAGCTTGTGAGCACTATTACCCAGGTTTATCAAGTGACAACTCAGTGTCAGTCACAACACAACCTATTACTGAGTTTCTAAACTGGGTCTCATTTGACTTTCTGTGGATTCAGGCTGAGGTTTAAAAGTGCGTCACAATAGAGCAAGGAAGACTGATTCCTTCACTGTTTTTATTAGGATGCTCTGTCAGGCTTGACTGTTACCAGTCTGTATTAAGTTGCTGCCAAGGAGACATTACTCACTGCTTGTGATGAGGAGTGGTGCAAGCTTGTGTAAAGGAAACGTAGAAATTTAATGTAGACACATCTGTAACACTAGTGCACCCCCAAACAGCTGCAATCTCACCTCATTTCTGTTTGTCTTTCCTCTTCTGTTCTGTACTCTGCAGTAGATGAACCTAGGCTTGTTTTTTTCTCCTGTACAGCTTGATATTTCAGTCTACAAATGCTCCAACATCCTTTAAGGCAGAAAACATTATACAAATAACCTGTTAAGTGACTCAATGTTTATGTGACTTTGTGTTTGGTTTCTGCATTTCAAGATGTATTTATGCACTGCTGTGCCTCCTTTGTTCAGGGAGGTTTATGTGTTATGTGAGCTGTTCGGTTCTATCCCCTCTGTGCCTTTCTAAGTGTTATATGTAGCATGGTTACTGCAGGAATTCAGGTGTGCCTTCTTTCCACCAAAAAGTACTGATGTAATACAGAAACACAATAAAATCCACACTTGTTATATGCTAAGAAACTTTCTCACACAGGGTGATAGTTCTTGATTCACACAGGTGCATGACATGTCAGAGTTGTTGACTTACTTGAAGAACAAAGGTGCCTCTTGACACTTGCAGTCAGTATTCCATGATTTGGCAAATTCCACATTCAACTCAGCAAGGAAAAATAATTATTTCAGGTGATCAGCCAGCCAGCTATGAATGTTATTCTAAATACTGGAAAAGGGCATCCTTTCTCCTGTGCTCTACCCAACCTGCATGCAGCATCCCACACATATGACTCATTGCTAGGCCTTGGGCAAGTCACTTCATCTTTTTCTCTCTCAGGCTCCTCATCTTTAAAACAAGATAATAATACTTTCAGTAGTGTTGGGAGCATAATTAGCTAATGCCCACACAGGACTCCAGACAGATCAAGCAATAGATGAATGCAAAATAGTAGTATCATCAGTTACTGTTAGTCAGAATTTGTACTGCCACTGCTGTATTGTAGTGGGGGAAACAGGAAATAGAAGCAGATTCAAAAGGTAAGAGTTATATTCAGAAAAATGGTTTTTGAAAGCAATCTGCATTCTTACAATCACTGGTTCCTGCATACTGATTTCTATAGCCTATCAATATTTAAACTGTCAGTGAGGTTTACAATAATAGGACTTGGCTCTTTGTGGGATCTGAGGATGTGCTAGCATTAGCCAAATCCTCATGATTCTCCTGCTCCGCAGATAGGAGAAGAATGAGGCAAAGGTGCATTGACTTTCCCAGAACATCACAGGGAATAGTGGCAGAACTGTGATTACACTTGGGACTATCTGACTTCTAGCCCTGGATTTGTTGCAACAGATCATAATACCTTTTAGCTTTTCATTGTTAAAGAATTCTTACAGAAACAGATGGTGGAATGAAGAAACGGTCCAAATTTGTGTGTCAGACTGACAAGATAATTTGCTCTAAACTTACACTGAAAGTCAATGCTTTTGGGTTTTGGGGGATGTGGGGTGTTTCATGTTACACAATTTGGCAATACAGCTTCATGCAGCCAGGACCCATGAAAATAGGGGAATAATAGCAGAATAATACTCAGTCCAGTGTATTCTTGTACAGCAAATACATTATTAGAGTAAGTGCAGGCACACATCTGTTGTTGAAAATCATGTAACCTTAAATCTGTTTTTTCTGTGCCTGGTAGTGCTTTGGTTTGGTACTTGTAGGTTTGCTGGCCAAAGGGTTTGTGTCAGGAGGTTTGGGGAGAAGTATTACTTTTCCTAACTACTTCCATTCATTTCATGAAGTTTTTCCTTCTTCAGAAATTCTTTGCTGATCTATTCAGGACATCAGTAGAGACACTTATTCTACTCCTTTTCTTCAAAAAAAAAAGTTCTTTGTTGAACACAGGATCTGGGTGGACACTGTAACTATTTGGGTTCTTAGCTAACTTATAAAGGTCAAGGTTCTACATGTGTCATAACAGAAAGGAAACGGCTATCTTTTGAGCAATAGAATTGTTTCCTCCCCTCATCTGTATAATTAAATTGTCCAGTCTTCCAAATTGCCCAGTTTTGTCAAGCAATGTGTTGTTGGGAATCAGGACACAAGCTAAAAAAGAACCTGATATAGACCTGTCTCATACATTACCCTCCAAGTAACCACATCCTTTATGCTGCACAGCTGTTGAATTCCTTGGTTTTGTGGTCCTGCTGCCGTAATCTGGAGAAGAGCTCATGAGTGCTGTGGAATAGAGATCAGGATTCAGAGAGTGCAGATGTGACTCAGAGTTTCCTCTGATTCATTCCCCTGATCTGGGCTGGACCTTCTGAGCTAGAGCACAGGGCTGGAGGTGGAAGATTATTTGATTTTGAAAGCATTGTCTTGCCAGGGGGATAAGATGAATAGCTGAAGACAGCAGGCAGTGTTACAAAGATGCTGATCCATTGGACAGAGCTATAAGCTCATGGAGGAGAGTGACTTGCATAGGCAGGGAATGACAACAGGTCTTACGGCACTATGCTTTGCTTTCTTCAACCCTTCTGATTTCTGGTGGCTGATACAAAAAGAGCTGTAGAAGCAGTGAGATAATGTGAGTGACATGTTAAGACTTGGAGCTGGCAATTATCTAATTCTCTGCCCTATTTACTGTGACATTTTGTTTTTTCATCTCCCTGTTAGAATATCCGCATACGTTCTGTGACAGGAGTTGGATTCTACATGCCAGCAGGGAAGATCAGAGGCACACTGGCATCCCGATTTCTGATGGTGGATGGTGAAAAGGTGGCCACTGGATCATACAGGTGGGTTGCTGTTGCTTAAGGCAAAAAGATACGTTCTTGTGTAAAGAATGGCTTGTGGCTTTGCTTAAGAGCCTTCTTCCTGTGTCATTCCTTTTCTTATCCCAGCCTTTGTAATCTGTGTGACATCTGTAGAAACTGGGTTGGGTCAACAGAAAAGGTGGCATAGAGCACAAGCTTCTCCTGAAAGAATGGAACGTGCCTATGCTAACGATGCATTCCAGTGGGCTAGAGAGAGTTCTGCACTGCAGAGACTCCCCACCAGCCACTGTGCTCAGTTTTCTTCAGTGAGGTTTTCAGTCTGGTGAATCCTCCTGTTGATGCAGTGTGGCTTTTTTAAAAGGGTGAACTGTCCTTCAGGGTTTTAGGGCCTTTTCTTCCAGATATAGTCTGCATGCCTAATGAAGAATAATAAAGAGCTTAATGTATCTATCCTGACCTGCCTTGGCAAGGACATATGGGCAAATAGCACAATGCTACATATTCCCATGTAGTGTCTTAGATATTGTTAGGTGGGCTAGGTCAAGTATGCACCCAAAGATCTAATGTTCGTTCTGTTTCATACTCTTAGCTTCACATGGAGTTCATCCCATATTGACAGAAACATCCTGCTAGTCTTGACAGGACAGCACGTAGAGATGTTTGATGTTGAGTTCCGTGAGCTCTATGCCATCTCAGAGGAAGTTAATTTCTACAAAGAACTTGGTATTGCTAACCCATTCCTTCTTGGAATTGGGAAGCCAGGCCTTCATTCCTCAACCGTGGCTCGGAAGTTCATTAATCCCAAGTATGGTTTAGTGGCCGGGGCAACCCGTGGTGATATGATGCTGTGGGCTTCACGGCACAGGCAGGATAATCAGGGGAACATGGAAAAGGAGGAAACAAGTGAGTCAAAGAAACGGTTAAATCAGTTTCTGAATGACTTAGTTACATTGGAGCAGGAGTTCCCAGAAATTGATCCACCTCTGGAGCACTTGAACAAGCTGAATCGGAGCCCTCAGAAACTGTTATCCCGGCTCCACATGGATCTGAAAAATAAATCCAAATCCAGAGAGTCTATTCGTGACGTGAAGAAAGAAGACGCACAGGCCAATTCCAAGCAAGGAAAACGGTTTGCCAGTGGGCTTTTCAGTCGCAAGGCCAAACGGTCTCCAGGATCAAGCATTGAGGCCAATTCCTTTGCCAGTGAAGGACATTCAGGAGAAGACCTTGGAAACATGAAACTGGAATATGAGCGGCTCAGCATTGGCCATGCCAGCGTTCGGAGCACTGGAGGCCTCTCAGGTAAAACCTTATACAAGCATGTTCTGCTTCTATGTTCCTTGTTCTGAGTTTGGCTTATTGGTGCAAGCAGGTTCAATATTAGGCACCTGTGAGTAGATCCTGTTATTTCCTCTGTATAAAAATGAGCAGGTTCAAAGAAAAGTAGAAGTTGTATCAAATCACAGAATCACAGAATAGCCAGAGTTGGAAGGGACCCATTAGGATCATCTAGTCCAACTCATGTTTAGGCACAGGACAACTCCATAATCACACCATGTGCCTAAGTGCCTTGTCTAATTGCTTCTTAAACTCTGTGAGAGTAGGGGCCATGACAGCCTCCCTGGGGAGCCTGTTCCAATGCTCCACCATCCTCTGGGTAAAGAAGCTCTTCCGAAGATTCAATCTAAATCTCCCCTGGCACAGCTTCATGCCGTTCCCCCGCGTCCTGTCACTATCCACCAGAGAGAAGAGGTCAGCACCCACCCCTCCCTCCCTGGTGAGGAAGTTATAAACAGCTATAAGGTCTCCCCTAAGTCTTCTCTTCTCCAGGCTGAACAGACCAAGTGCTTTCAGCCTTTCCACATAAGACTTCCCATCCATTCCCTTTACCATCCTTGTGGCCCTCCTCTGGACACTCTCCAACAACCTTATGTACTTCTTGTACTGTGGCGCCCAAAACTGCACACAGTACTCCAGGTGA
>VWZX01002922.1:404598-497002 GCA_013399015.1 Galbula dea | reverse complement strand
GGACCCCACTCATCACTTGTCGCTACCCCGACATAGTTCCATTCACCAAAACCCTCTGAGCCCGACTCCTAAGCCAGTTATTCACCCACCTCCTGATTCTCCCATCTAGTTGAATCCTTGACAATTTATCCATTAGGATACTGTGGGAGACAGTATCAAAAGCCTTGCTCAAGTCCAGAAAGATGACATCAGCTGGTCTCCCTTGATCAACTAGATGGGTGATTTTATCGTAAAAGCAAATCACGTTAGTTAACATGATTTCCCCTTCATAAACCCATGCTGGCTAGGACCAATGACAGCATTACCTGTCAGACGCTTATCTATAGCTCCTAGAATAATCCTCTCCATAATTTTGCCAGGCACAGAAGTGAGACTGACTGGCCTATAGTTACCAGGGTCATTTCTTTTGCCCTTCTTGAAAATCAGAACAACATTTGCCTGCTTCCAGTCAGTTGGAACCTCCCCAGACTCCCAAGAGCAATTTAAGTTGAAGGCAATTTAATGGCAGTCTTATTGTAGAGTTGGTACTTCTCATGTAAATGTTTTCTTATACTTCTCAACAAGCAGGTATGGAACAAAGGGAGAAAAAGAGAGAAAGGTAAATGTCTCCTTGTATAAAACAGGTTGGGCGTACAGTTGATGAAGTGCACTGCCATAGTAAACAGCAGTAGTATCTTCAGCATTGTAGAGGCTAGCAGGGTGCAGACAGATTTTCAGTTTCCTCATTTGTGTTTAGTCGGTGTGTTTACTGTGACAAGTTACTGGTGGAGAAGAGGGGAAAATATGTTTATGCTGAGGTGAAGGGGCAAGGAGTGGAGGAGAGAGTGGAAGTCTCTTCAGTTTGCTTCTTTAGCAACTTCTGAAGTCGGGGAGAAGGTCATAAAAATAGAAGCAATAGAGAAGTAGTAGTTATCAACTTATCTTTGCTAACACATGATTGATATTTTCACTAAGTCCTTCCAAGGCTTCATCTGGTTGAAGACACAAATGATAAAGATTCCTCCCAATTTGCGATTTTGTAGCTAACTTCTCAACTTTAAAATTTTGTCAGATTGAAGTAAATCTGTGTACTATTCAGCCTGGTTGTCTTTCTCAGTGAGCTATTCTGGGTGTCAATAAATCCTGCACCAGCAGGAAAATAAACTTCTTCCAGGCAGAAAATTTTTCCTCATGTGCTTAACTCCTCAGTTCTGTGCTCTGATGAATACAAAATGCAGGTGTGGAGAGACCGAATTCCCTTTAAAGTGTCATGATGTGAAATGGAAAGACATTCTCCTGAGAAAAAAAAGAAAAGCAAATTATTGGGAAGGGCAACAACAGAGATTGATTAGGTTCTCAGAAATGTTTCTGGATGAATGAAGGACAAACTCAAAAATGCCAAATGAACACAAGAGAGAGGAACTGTAAAAAGGCATGGATAGTTTTATTTAAGACTCACAAACCCATTTCATGATGTACATTTGGCATTCGAGGAGACAGAAGTAAACCCTGATCTAGAGAGGTCCTCTCTCCAAATCACTTTTTATGTCTTGAGTGCAGACAGTATGTGCTGCTGGGCCCCATTCTTCAGAGCCAGGAAAAACAAAGTCAGTGAAGACCTAGAGGGACATGAATGGGCATTTCCTCTGGCAGGAATGGACCTCACAGCTTGCACTACCCTCTAGTGACAGAAGTAGAGAAACCATGTAATCTCTGATTTGTCAGCACTTTACAATATCAGAGATTCCCTATGTTTCTCACTGTTTTAAGGCAGACAGCCCACTATTCCCACAGTGTCATGATGAAATTAGGCCCTGTGAAGGCATGCAAGAGATGGATGTCTCTAGCTGAACAGTGGGGTGCTGCGCCTTTATGGGCATTGCACAGTCAGGGCAGCTGGCATGCCCCTATTCTTTCCCATATAGTAGATGTGTGCCAGTCAGTCTGATGCTTGGTCTGGAGAAATTCCACAAAGACACTATCACGCTATTATGTTTAGGTTTTATTTATTGCCACTGCTACTTCCTGAGGGCTGCCATCTCTTTCAATAAAGGAGAAGGAAGAATTGAGAACAGGTGCAGGGACAGCACAAAGTTCCAGCACACCAGCCTTCCTGCTGTTCTCTTCCTGACCTGATAAGTCTTTCTAAGGAGTCCATGCAAGTATTTATTTATTTATTTTTCATCTATGCAAATTAAGATTGCCTATTCACGGTGGCAATGGGAGACTCCACAGCTTTTGAAGTATGCTGCAAGTAGACTTAGGTTATCTGGTGGTGTTAAAGGCTGAGGAAGATCATTGGATAAATTGCTTTGGAATTGAATCACTGTTCTTGAAAGAAAACTTCTCTAGTCTAATGGTCCCAAAGTGGCATGTGAACAGAGATAGTAAGAGGGCACATTAAGAAGATGGTAAAGGAAAGAAAGAAAACTGAGTTACCCAGAAGATCCTGCAGCTATTTGATCAGTAGCACATACTTCATTAGGATTTAATAAATTCTTTAACATCAGCATGGAATAGAGTTCCAGCTTCAAGGTAAAAATAGGAGGCACTTTGTTCTTGGGTAACTGTAAGCCTGACTTAGTTTTAAAAGTTTAAGTTGTCTTTTGAGCAAGTCTAGTAAAAACTGATGCTGTGATACTCTGGGTGACAGAAGGGAGGTAAGAAATGGAAATGAAGGAGGGAGGAGGTGTTTGGTATGCAGCCAAGTTGGGATGCAATTATCCAGACCTACACAGTTTGAAATAACTGCCCTTACCTTTTCTAAAGATTAAATAGCGCACTTAATTCCTGTGGGCTTGCCTGTGCACACATCTTCCAAAGTCACTATTAATTCTGTAGTACCACAGAGATTCATCCCACCTTGCAAATGCATAGAGAGACCAGATCCACAGCCGAGGTAGCTCACAGAGTAATTGAAAGACATTATTCAATCAGTCTAAAGGTCAGGTTCAGTCTTGTAGGAGCAGATGATGACGAACAGAATCTGAACCAGTAAGGGAAGTGATGAAAGTGTGTTCTGCAACAGAGTCTGAAAATCTGACTTGGTATTTACATGCTAGAAAAGGATACCTACAAGTCAGAATTGAGTGTCTTGAAAATAAAAGGGCTGCAGATAGTAATGTCCCAAACAGTCTGAGGTGTTGTCCTAGTATACTGCATGGCGACTTGCAGACTTGGTTTGTCTTACAGGACTTTCTTAAACCACATTATCACATCAACTCAACTCTTGAATTTCACTGTTGCCCACTTAGGAACACAACATCAGCAGCTCTGAACTTGACCAGAATCTTGTTAATTTTAAGCTGCTGCTGGGTCGACTGTGATCAGCAAAGACGCTAATGTCTATGTGTGGTTTTGGGAAATACTGCAAGGATTTGAAAGCTGTATGCCTTTAGAAGGTGCTGGATTTTGTTTGATTTCTCCCCTGAAAGAAGCAAAGTGGGTTTGTTCAGAGGGGTCTCCTATCCTGGGTTGGTCCATACATTGGCCTTCACTCCTCATGAGCACTGGTTGCAGAACACATATATTTAATAACAGGATTTTGTCTTTCACTTTCGGGTACTTCTTGCAACAAGAAATGAGATTTACAATGGATACTGCATTACTGAAGAAATAGCTGCTTAATTATCACCAGTGTTTTCCATCTGAAATGGGATCATGGACAAGTGGTAACTGGAATTTCCAGCCTCTAAAGAGGAGGAGGGGGACATTATTTGGTACATAGGAGGAGGATGATGGCTCTAGCTGTAGTGGGGTCTGTAGAAAAAGGTCAGATGACAAGAGTAGAAAGTGAGGAGAATAAAGGAGTTGGGAGTTGAGGTTAAACAGAGGAGCACAGACACTTTTGAAAGTAAACATGAGGGTCTTGAATGTGACACAGGCAGGGAGAGGAATAGAGGTGGTGTGGAGATACGGGTAATGGTAAACTTAGTAGTAACATATAGAACGAGTCAAAGAGGGGACAGGAGGTAGAATTAAATGCCATGGGGAGATGTAGGGAGGAGGCAGTACCATACAGAGCAGCAACAAAAGCAAGGACAGGTTGCAGTGCAGCCTCCCACAGGGATATCAAGGAGTTGCCGTGTGGAAGTTGGAGAGAGTTCTGCTCTTCCCCGTCACCTGTGGGTGAGAAAAACATTTATCAAATACCCACAAGCAAGAGAGTGACTTGAAAAATCATTCATTTGAAATCCAGTTCAGAGGCTGTGTTTGGATTGAAAGCTCCCTTATCTTAGCAAGGCTGAGACCTCTCAGTATGGTGTCATCATGACCTATGGCAGTTTTCCTTCCTTGTTCTCACTCTGTACTACTGGCCACTGGCTCCAGCTGCTTGGGAGATGCACATATACCTTTATTCTGTAACAAAGGAAATGGTGGAAATATTGGCACTTGAGATGTTTAAAATGGTACGTGAAAAAAACTCTACTGAGAATGTGTGGGGATCAAATTGATAAGATGATCTGACTTTGTTGTTGTTGTTATTGTTGTGGTTGTTTGGGGTTTTTTTTCCTTCATACCTCACTCTTTGGAAAACCTCCCACCCAAGTCATGGCTAGACTGTTTTTCAGTGCCAACTGAGATCTGAGAATATCACTGAAGCTTGCTTGGGTACAGGCCAAAGTCTAGAAATACTTCTCCAGTGGTTTTCTCCACGGTATACTCTGAATTTGCTTTTATTTTAATGTTTCTTCACAGTAGCAGGAAAGAAAACCACAAGAAAGTGCAGAGTAATGTAGGAGTAACACAAGGTGTATAGTAAATAACCACAGAGGATTGAAGTGTGAGTCCAAACTTTATCCAGGTCTTATTTACTTAACATTGCTTTAACTTCTTTTCATTCCAGGTAACCTGGGTCCAAACTCCACTACGAGTGATAAAAACAAACAGTCTGCCTGTGTGTTATCTTGATTGGGAAGGATTGTCTGGAGAACTGAACAAGCTGGAACAGTAACCTGTTGATTGATTTTGAACCTACAGCCATGTCTTCATGCAGTGGTCTGTAAAGCCAATGCGTGGTCCTGGATGCACCTGGTGACCCCAGTTAAAGCAGATATACTGGGTGAAACATAGACTTTGGATGGTTGGTTCCTTAAATGAGGGTTAGTGATGAATGTATTAGTCCATATGTCTGTGGGCACACGTTTTATATATAAAAATAACTGTGATGACTGGTCTCAGAGCTCACTCTGTGTCCAGATAAATGCAGGAGATCTTCTGACTGATTTGTGCTGCTACTTCAGTCTGTCTAGCTACAGACACAGAGTCACTGTGTAGCATTGTTTACTCTACTGCACTGCAGAAATGAACTGGTCTGGCTGGAAGGCTAAATCCAATTGAAGTGGCAAATTCTAGATGAAATAAGGATGTTTACAGACAGCATAGCAATCCTTTGTCCATGAGGAATCTTCCTGTAGATTTCTGTTGCCTCTTATTGACAAAGATATGAGTGGTCCAGGAGAAGAGTTTAGCTAGCAGATGCCAACAGATTAATGTCTTAACTGTTTCATGTCATAAATATAGCAATCAAACAAAGTGATTTTGCAAGAACATGGTAAAAAGAAAAAACAGAATATTGGGAGACATTTAACCTGCAGTTGAGACTGGGTCAGGAGAAATGCCTTATAAGGGGGAAAGGGCAGAATCTGGGAGCAATAACGCAGCCTTCAGTGGATGTTAAAAAGTCATGTTTTGTTGTTAATTCAGCAATACTTTACCATTCATGGAAACTGAATGATTAAGGAGTACATGTTTTAGGGTTGGAAGGGGAAGCAGAAGAGGCATAGAAGCTTTTTAAATGTTCCTTTTTTTTTTTTAAGATACCCTTTCCAAACTCTAAATTGTGCCAAAATCGAGAGCTTTGATCCATAAGAAACACTACATGCAATCAGACCAAAGGCTTTCTAGTGTGCTGTCCTGTCCCAGAGGATAGTCCATAACAGGTAATCACAGAAGCATAAAATATAAACTTGTATACAGAGGTCTTTCTCTGACAGCGTTCCAGCACTCTATGGACTTTCTGAACTGGCAGTTCCTTCTGGACCTGGCATTAATGAATGCACTTAGTCCCTTTTTAAAAATACTTTTCTACTTTTGGCCTCCACAGTGTTGTGTGGCAATGAACCCCGAGTTCATTGTGTGGCATGAAAAAGAACTGTTGTCAAGCTGTTTTAATGGTTTTCTAGACGATTTCATTGAGTGATGCTAAGTATTCCACTGTCAGATGTAGCTATGACCACCCCTATACCTTATGTCTTGCCACTTGTGATTTTACAGACCTACATCATATATGACCTCAGTCATCACTTTTTTTTTGCAGGTTCATGGTATAGGTAGCTATTCATTATATGGGACCTGTTTGACACCTTTGTCTTGTTCTCTGGCCCTTTTCCAGTTTTACTCACAAAGTGGAGAAGCAGGTTGTTGTTGTTTCTTCAGTGTGTAGATTTGTGTTTCACTCTGCTTTCTTGCTATCTAAATTACATACTCTTCTGTCATAAATAAGTTTTCTTGTGATACATAAGAAAAATAAATTCCAATTGTAAGTAGATACCTGAAAACTAAAATACCTAGTTGCCAAAAAATTATTCAGACATCAGAAAAACATGTTTAGTTTTCTTTCTTTTTCTTTTGAGAAACCATTTGGTTTGCACAAGGGATTGACAACAAAAGCAACTGCTGCACTCCCTTCTAAAGACTCTTCTAGCTGCTGGGTTGCAGTAGTGGTTGTTACCCTGAAACAGATGTCTGTAGTTGATGATAAAATGTGATTGATTGATTCATTAACTTCCTTTCCTGGGAATGTATTTAACTTGAATGGCAAGCAGCTCTTTTTTATTCTGAGTTTGCCCTGCAGAACATTTTGAGACCCTAAAATAACAAAGGTATTGTGCTCTCTGTTAAACACACTCATCCTCACTCAGTGGATTAAGTACTTGCTACTCTGTATAGCTATTCTATATAGCCTTCTGGGAAAAAGCTGTAGTTCTACAGCTGGGTCTGTCAGCTCCTATTACCAGCAGTGTTTTATAAAATTGTTCCTGGTAATTGGAGAAAAGAGGTGTTGGAAATTACACCATCACTTGGACTAGAAGTAACTTAATGCCTGAGTTCTCCTGTTGGCTTCAGATGTATGGCTCATGTGCCAAAAGCTACTTGCTGTATCTTTGTAGGATTGTCTAAAATGGCTTCATTTTGCCATACTTCCATTATTCTCCAGGTGTTTGGGAGATGTTTTTTTTCTCTTCTTGTATTTATTTCACTTTGTTAGCTGAGATGAGGAGAAATTGATTAGGCTAAGGTTGTTCCACTTTTTGTTCTGATAAGAACATTGTCATGTGGTGCTTCTTTATTCCCCCAGACTTTAAAAATATTTATTTTTCAGTTGTGCAATAGGTTAATTATGTAATTAGTAACATGTTAATATATATGATCAGGTTTTCCAGGAAGTCTTCTATCTCTGGTTTTGTCTTTATTGCTTCATCTTGGGTGGAGAGACTTCACAAGTAAAAGAGGCTGATTTCACTTGCCTTTCCTTTCTTTCTGTGCTTATTTACTAACATGCTTTACTTTGTCTTTCCTGTGACGGATGAGAGAGCTCTTTTCTGTATCCTTGTCAACTAACAGGATCTCCTTTCCAGAGAGAATCTCTCATATATGTTTTTCTTTTTGTTTTGTTGCCACACTAGTTCCTGAAAGGTAACGTTCACTTGTTTTTAAATTCTTCCCCTAGTCATAGAAGTTGAGTCTCATGCCTTGACTCCAGGGGCTAGTAAAATTCCTTAGGCTTATCACGCACTGTTTAATTACTTAATTTGAGAGAACAAACTTGCTTTCTTGCATGATATGAATCTGCTTCTTAAATTCAGCGTGACTCTTTTGGGGATGCATGAAGCCTTGCTGATCCAGAGTGGATGTTTCAGACTCTGGTGGAACTTGTTCTTCCGTGAAGATAAGATCAGCTGAACTTGGACTATTTGGCTGCTCCTATGGTAACAGATCTGAGTGTGGGTGAGGTGGCTGCATTTATTTTGACTAGTTTTGCTAATTGTGGTTTTTGATGAGTGCTAGAAACCTGAGGCTGTGACCTGTAAAATTAATCTCTATCACTCTCCAGACAAAATGTGGTTGATGATGCTGGGGGACAGAGGGACAAGGGGCAGTGGTTATGAATTCTGTTAGAAGCCAGCTAGTGGAAGCTGAAGGTACAGCAGTACCTACAGCAGTCTTTCAAATAAGCTATTATTCGGTCCTTGCCCAAGATGCCACCTCTTGCAAACACGTCACTAACCTCCTGAGGGGGTAGGAGAGATGGGAGACATTTGTTTTTCTGTTGCTGTTTTAAAGAACAAGATTAGCTCTCTTTGGCATCTGTGTCCTGACCCTGGACAATCCCAAGAGGATGCCTGTTCTCCAGAGCTTGTTTACTGTTTGGCTTATCAGCCCAGGTTTGCTGATCAGTATGGTGTACCATGGGGTCTGCATTTGCTGTTCAGGTTTTGTAATGAAAGAGTAATGAAGCTGGGGCTCATGGCCCACTCTTTTTGGCTTGAAATGGTGAGTGGTTCTGAATGAGCCTCTTGGCTGAATGTGTGCCTTCTGGGTTTCTTTTGGTATGCATTTGTATATTTAATGTATATGTGTCCGGTGAGTTATGCCAGAGACCTTTTCTAAGTCAAACAAATAAACTCTTTACTATGTTACATTCAGATGATTGTTGCTTTTAATTTCTCAGCTACAGTTCCTGTATTTGGGGGATTTTTCTTGTTTATTTACCAACAACTTGTACTGTGTGGATTAGAGCAGGTTACTATATAACTCCTGAAAATATTTGGCCAGTGTTTGGTGGTGCTTGTTAAAAGATGTGTGAGCAGCTAAACTCCCCACAAGTACAGTGTCTTGTGGCTTTGACTACCTTCAGACAGACTAATTCATTCCTGCTTTCTCTTTGCTGGAGTAGGCTGTAGCAGATGTCTGCTTCATTTTTTATTTATTTTCTTTATTTTTGAAAACTGCTCTCTTTGCATCTGAACTGTATCTTTCTGCAGCTATAAATGCATCTGACAAAGTGCCACCTCTGTTTCCCTTTCCATCTTTCTTATATAATTTGTACCCATCAGCAATGACATTTCATTTATAAAACTGAGTCCCTCTGCTACATTTCAGTTTTACCTGGTACAATGTAATCCTTGACATTTAAGTAACTCTCAAGCTCTTGTTTCCCATGCTCCCTTTGTTTGTGTGTACAAAAGCCTGTTTTAAAATTCCTGACGATGTTTCAGAATAAATCCAGCCTCTATTTTATTTTTGGGCAGTAATGTACATGAAAAAGTATTTGCAGTAAACAAAATCTTCATCTTTCTTTCAGTGTTAAAAGGACACATAGCAATCGCATTCATACTGTTTAAGAGGAGTCTGTCTAATCCAAGCTCGCTTCACAGGGTATGTCAGGGCTTTGAACCTTTAGCTTCTTTCTTTATAGTATTAATATCCCTATCACTTTGTGCCTTTTCTTTTTATGTGTTTGTTTTAGGGAGATTCCCCATGAAAAAAAGATAAACTTGTACTTCCTCTCGCTTCGCTGCTACTTTAGCATTAAACTTTTCTTTTGTTTCTTGGTGCTTTTTTCTGTGCTCTTTCAAAACCAGGGAGCAGTCCAGGAATGAATGACCTCTTTGTAGCCCTAGACCTTATGTCCCCTGTCCTTAGCCTGCTGAAGAAATGCAAATTTAGGAAACCTCATTAATAAGCAAGGCTTAGGAAAAGCACAGTCAGTGACTCTTGGGACCATTTTGGAAGAGAAATCTGTGGATGTAGATGAAACAGTGAGACTTTCATGCATGTAGCAAGGCTGGCAGATGTCTACCTAACTCTTTGCACAACACCTATTTCTGATCTTTCTTGCAAATCTGGGCACACGTAGCTGGGGATTAGGGTACAGAAAACAAGATAACATAGAGTACCCCAGCTACTCCATTCTCACTCCCAGTGTGGGCAAATTTGCCATACTTTTCAGCAAGTCAGGGAAGTAAGGGACTGTAGCTGAGAGGTGTTTGCACAAGAACATAGGGGCAGAGTAACTGGTGTTTCCTAAATTCATAACCTAATATGTCAGTATTTTGAGTTTTGGAGAAGTTTCTAATCCTGCTTCTCTCTCCCTTTCCAGCCTGTCTGTCTGCAGTATCAACTTCTGCCTTTTCATATGACTTGCTAGGTTTTGTTTTCCTTTTCTACAACATTGGATATGTCACTTCTAGGAGAACTGTAGGCATAGAACAGCTCTTCTGCCTGTCCAAGGTAGAAAGCAGCAACTTCTAGATGATGGGGAGTGCTGAAAGCCATGATTTTATAGAAGTTGGGTGTGTGAATTTGCACATAACAAGGAAAACGACCAAAAGAATGTGTGCAGAAAGCACAGAGGCAAACTACAACATTTGAATAATAAGGATTGCAGCTATTATAGAAGGCCTGAAACCCATAACATAAAAATAAGAGCTTATTTTAATAAATGTACATACAGTAGCATATGGCAAGATAAGGGAGGTCAGGCTAAAGTTATTTTCTGGTTTTGAGTATTGACTTTATTCAGGGACTCCTTTGCCTTTTTAATTTATTTAAAGCAAAGAAGCTTCCAAGTAGTGAATTTCCAATGTGGAAGAATGTTGCTCCAGTGGGTCGTGGACTGATTGCTATTTTGCTTGGGCTGGGGGGTGGATTTGGCACATGCCTGCTGTGGAATGAATGACCCTGTGTTTCTTTGGCTATTTGATTTACCAAACTGGAGTGGCTGTTACAAGAAGGATACTGCTTTCTGCAATTGGACCAATGGCTGATCGATTGTAGGATGGAGCACTAAAACCAAGACTCTCCAGCCTTCATACTGTGACAGGTGCTGTGCCCTTTTAAATAGAAGTGCTTCAAAAGCAGTACTTCCAAGCCAAGGGCTAAGACATACAAGCTAAATGAACAGGAGAATATCGAGTGACAAACGAACAGGAACAGTTCTGTGAGATCTGCATCGTGGTATGGCTGGTGGAACACAGTGGTCTAAACTTCCCCTGAACTGACGGTAGCCTGTAGAATTGAGAATGGGGGGAAAAACTGAACACACAAGAGAGCAGGCTGCTTACTCCAGAGCCTGATCCTACACCAAGTGTTAGAAACAAAGGCTGTGTCTTGCACACCAACAGGATGTGTGGGATAGGAATGTCAGTTGTCTGTATCTGCAGAGCTGCAGAAGCCCAGGTCTGGGGTTTTGCACAGTTGGAACTGTGAAGAATATAAATGTTATACTTGAGTGTTTACGTAGGCAGACCCTTGTGTCTGAGGTTACCCCCAGGACACAAGAAAATGTGTAAGTGCTGCTGCTTGGTTATAAAAAGGGCAGAACCATACTTGCCCCTTTTTGCATTGTTTGGTAGGTGCTGTGCCTGGGAGTTGCCGGGGCTTTATTATTGCTCTGTTCTGGCTTTTCTGAAACTTTGGTAATAGAGGAAACAAGAAGGAACTTACCAATAGCAAGGGGCTAACTTCTGTGGAGGGGACACTTCCACAAAGAAAGATAATCAAAAGAAAAAGCTAGCTCCCTGAGAAATTGCAGTATATTTGGTGAAACTCTGCGAAATCTCAAGGTGTAGATGCTAGACAGCCTTGGGAAAAGGGCATTTACCTCAAGTGTTTGAAAAGAAAAGCTGTTCAAACTTTGAAAAAGCTCTTGGTTTTATTGTTGCAATATTTATGATCCTCTCTTTATAGGTCATGCAACCATTTCCTTAGTTATTCTTAATCTCCTGCTAGAAATTCTTTCTCTTGGCTGGCAGTCCCCTTGTGCTGAGCACTTGCACTGCAGAAAGAGAAAATAGCAAATCTAAACGAAGTGGGATCATTTGTACCCATCTTGCTAAACGCACAACACATCTGCACAAGGATCAATTGCTCTGATTTAGCATGGCCATTAGTGACATTTTGCTGCCACTGAAAGGAAGAAAATGGTTCTCTTTAGAGTCTTGAGGTATAACTGTGATAATCATAGACATTAGAAATGGAAAAGGCCACTAGGTCGTCTGGTCCATTGCTCAAGTACAATGCAAGGCAATTTGCCAGTGTACCTTTTTCAGGACTTGGTAAATTACTCTACCACTTGTTTGAGATTCTCCTTCACAGTCTAGTAAATCTCATAGGAAGGAAGTTAAAAAATAACTTCTTGGAGAGGTACAGTAGGTAGACATTCTGACAGGCATTGCACTGAAATAATGACCTGTCTCCTGGTTTATCAAAGCATCTGCCATTGCCCTTTTACAATGAGGACACTGTAATATATTCACTTCCTTTGTTCTGTATTTATGACTGCATCATTTCAATAAATCAAAAAGTTTTCTGGAAGGGAAAGTTGGAGCTGTCTCTACTGGCTTCTCACTGTTTTCCAAACCACTTTTAAAGATATTAATTCAGCTACAGAGCTGAAGTTATGCTTCTGCAAATCCAGATTAATTTCCCTGCACCCAATGGGGCTGCGCTGGTTTTATGCTGGAGTTACTGACAGCATAGTATGACCAACAGCTTCCTCTTTGCATCCAAGGAGACAGACTCACAAGAACAAAGAAAGAGACAGACAAGCACAGGCGCCAGCTACAGATGCTGTACCCTGCAGCCAAAAGGAGGGTGTTGTTCCAGGCAGGTTCCATCTTGTTTCAAAATATTCCAGGTAAGTAGTGCTTGGTGTAAGTAATTGGGAATTCATCCATGCACAGCAGCGTGCATGAGGACACCCTTGGAAACCCTGTAAGGTCTTTGCATTGAATATTGCTGCAAAAGTAATTGATGTAACAGAAGGTCTACTGGAGGAGTTGGGCTCCCTTGATAAACTAAGCCTCCCTGTCTTCTTGAACACAGCCCTGGGCTGGAATGTCTTGGAAGAATAGCCTAAACGTGCATCTGCCTTGCTCTTTGTGCACTAGCACTACTCTGTGGAAGCAGTAACAGAGGTTACAATAGATATCGGCACTTGTTTAAGCTCTGTAAGATCCTAAATGACAATAAGCAATCCAGGAGCAGAAATTGTGTGGTCCAAGCAGTGGAAGCAAACAGACTAGAAGTGAGCTGCTGAGGGGTCTTGAGAAGGAACATACTTCCTTTTTAGGTAGGTCCCTGAATCCAGAACTGCAATGATAGAAAGAACATTTTGCTCTCTTTTCAGAAATAAGAAGCCCCAACCAACTCTTGACTTTCCTCTGGCAATATAGATGTCATTTTAGGGCAGATTAGGAGGAAAACCATGCGGTTTTTGCTTGCTTTTTCCCAAGTGAGGGAGAGAGAACCTGGTGTTTTGAGAAGGGCCGCTTGCACATGATGAAATCCACTGGAATCTCAATTACCTTTCCTTCTTCATGCAAAAAGAAAATGGCAGAGTGAGTGAAACACTGCTGTAGCCCCTGAGTAAATGAGTGTTCCTCCACCGGTGCTTGTGCACAGTTTATCAATGTCTCCTAAGAGATCATCTCCCAGTACCTGGAGGTCTTACAATTGCTCCCAGGAGTTGGCCTAAGGGCTTTGCCCACGCAGTCTCACCTTGAACTCCCAGCAGCCACAGGGAAGCTCCTGTCGGATTTCCATCAATGAGGTAACAGGGAAAGCTACACTGACAAACTTGGGTTGATTTTGCTGCCAATCGTTGCAGAAGCAGAGCTGGGACAGTGAGTGAGTCATGGGGCTTGCAAGTAGACAGGTTTGAGTGTAAATTAAAAACGAGTTTGGCCCACCCAGCGTTGCTGTTCTTTGTTCCTGCAGCTGCCAGAGGCGAAGTCATCCGAATGGCTCCTGCTACCTTCCTCAGGGTTCACCCCACCTTACATGGGGTGGCCCTGGGCCATTCCCCTTCACGGCTCTTCTTCCTGATACTCATAACCCTTTGTTGCCGTCAATCACCCTTCTTCCTCCCCACAAAGCTCTCTGGAGAGTCTTTGCCAGGGACTCCCTGCAGCTTATCAGGGATCATGTGAGGGTGAGGAAATAGTGGCATTTGATAAGAGCTCTGTGTGAGGGACAAAATACACCCTTCTGTGTGCAACATCAGCTCTACATCCAAGAAACCTACCATATAGCTTCCCATTCCCTGGCAGATAGCATCTTCCCCGTATTTTTCCCATCATCCTCATTCTGCCTTGCACTGAGAATTTCAGTAACCACATTTTGTTTACCAATTCCATTTTTATTCTGTCTTTCAGCTGGTTTTCTCCTCCACCTTTCTTATTTATGATGCTCCCTTCCCGAATTACTCTCACTTTCTGTCCTCAGGTCCTGCCATGATTGACTCTAGCCCCTTTGCAAGTGTCAGTTAGCAGTACAGTTAAGCACTTGGGGATGGGGGTCTGGGTGTTGTTTTGTGGTTTGGTTTTGGGGTTGGGTTTTCTTGTTTGTTTAATAAAAAGGTAAGTTATACTTCCCCATCAAACACCATTTTTGGAGACTTCGGGGGGAAAAAAGGAAGCCTGTTAAAAGGCAATAATGTAGCAACCGTGCAAAGTGTGGAAGAGTTTAAACAGTCAAATTGTAGCTTCAAATCCATGATCAAAACAGACAGCAACTTTCATGAGTTTTTTCTCTTTTTCACCCAGGCTGCCTGAAGGAGGCACAATTTTCCACACACTAGAAAAGGAAACTGATTTTTCCCCCCTTTAGATTTTCTGCCCAGCATTCTGCACACTCTACCACCCCATCCTCCAGTAAGTCTTCTGTCTATCCCTTGCTCTCCAGGCCCCAGTCCTTGTTTTCTCCTGTTTTTCTTATGGAACATTATTCCTGCTTGCTGTCCACATCCAGCTCACTAGACCAAAGAAGGGCAGCCACTTTGCCATTGGTATTGCTTTCAGTCTTGCTGACAAGTGTAGACAGTGCTGTGCTTTTTACCACCGACAGTCTGTCTTCCACAGACTAAGGTGGAATGGCAGGCGTTCTGCTTGCTTTGATCTCATTAATAATAAAAGACAATGGGAGCCCTTTTGAATATAAGGAAAAAGCCTGAGTTAAAATTAAAAATTAAACAGCATACCCAATTAATTAGAACCACAGCAAAGCCTTGGAAACCTGCCTTCTCAAATTACTACACAGCTACAACTCTCAGAAAGTAATAATTAAAAAAAAATTGTATGATCTTACTGTCGTAATAAGAGTTTGGGATAGAAGGACAGATGGGAGCTTCCCCCAGCATCAGTATTGATCATACATGTATGATAGTATCAAATGGAGGTTCCTTATTCCCCTCTTGAAAGTGCATGTGCATATACATATCTGTAGCTCCTGCAGCACAGAGAAGGAGCTGGCAGGAATGTGCTCAGCCCTCTTCTTTCTTCCATACCTGATTATTCTGTTGTGATGGGCCTGAGTGACATAAATTGGTATGTAAATGAGCACTACGCAATGAAACTGGCTAACTTGGGAAAAATAGCTGACTTGGGATCAGTATAGATTTTGAACCTTGGAAAATGGAGAGAGAAAGTGCTGGTAGCAGTTACCTTCCATCATCTAGCTGTAAAATTCTGTCCTGATGGAGAAGGTGGACCTGTGACAATAAAGCACTATAATTGCTTTCACATACTTTTACTTTAGTTTTCATTTAGGTTCAGCTAAAGGTGACTCAAGACAGTTTTTTGCAGGCTGCTACTGGTGTTGAGTATCACAGCTGTGACCAAGTTGGTGGAGTGGGACAGTTAAAAGGTAAGTAAAAGCTCATCTGAAGAGCCATGTGACCTCTAGCATAACTGCTCCAGTCCTAGTCAGTAACTCCTACATGCACACCAGTTTCAGCATTGAAAGCACAAAGCAGCCATCTTCCTCTGCCAACATCGTGAAAAAATGGGCAGAAAAAGACTGTTTGGGTAAAAGAATATGATACTATTCAAAATATTTTCCTATTGCCTTTTCTCCATTAACACCCCCCCTTCCATGTTAACATTGTTTTACTGAAAACAACAATATTTAAAATAGCTTCAAATAATGTTAATGGAGCATTGTTTTAATTTTGCCTCCAGGAAAACAAAACAAAAGAAAATACTATTATAAATTGTTCCCCATTTAAAAACACTGCCATCAGATTGGTATTTTTTTCCCTTCAGCTGTGGGTTCACAACCTTCTCTTTTCCTTTTCTCTTTCCAACAGCATTATGCAAGCACGACAGCACAACAAATTGAAACTAAGCACTTTGCCCAAGACATGCATAAACTGCGCTTGTTTCTGTTGTAACTGCATGTCTTTCCTGGGTATGTCACATAAAATAGGAATGTCAAAATAAGCCTATTATGTTAAAAACACTTATAGATGTGGAGATATCTGTCTGGGACCTAAAGCTCAGATCCTGAATGCTAATTGTCATGAAAGATACATTTATAATTTTTTTTTTTGTAAAGCAGGAATGTTAGCGCAACATACAAATTTGAAAATTACATTTGACATTATCTCCCTAATTTCCTATTGTCATTTCATTTAATTCTAGCATTCATTACTTCATTCTTTCCTTAAATTGCTCTTTTGTGTTTGTTCTCTGTTGTTACAGAAAGGAAAAAATAATTGGGTTGAAATCAGCTCTTCTCAGTTTTAAATAGAAATTCATTTTTCCTATCTCCACTTTTACAGCTCCCAAGCATATGAAGCATGACTTCCCCTATCTCTTGCTTGTTCCCTGGAAAGCTGTGTGAAGGATGCACTAGAATGGTTGGGAAATCTTCTTACCGTTTACATGAAGGAACAGGAAATGCTGAATCTTTAGCAGATATCTTTTCTGAAAGTAATTATTAAGATAAATAGTTTCAAATAAGGATAATTGGTATTTTAAACACTATAAAAATGTTTCCAAATAGTCATGTTTTGTTGAGGTCGTATGCCTTCTGAAACTTTACTGAAGTCTTCAGAAAAGGATAGATAAAAAAGCAGCTTCTGGATAAAGTAAATAAGCAAGAGAATAACCTAATTAGTCTGTCTTTATCTGTAACAAGAGAACTAAAAGTCTTTTTTTTATGAATCTTTTTTTCCACTGCTGCCTGCATTTCAGTAACAGAGTACAGCATTATATCGTATGTTAAGAGCCACATTTCATACCAAAACACTTAAACATATTGCACCACAAAGAGCATCAGCATAGACTTTACTGTGGCTTTCCAAAAAGTAACCTCTCTCAATTACAGTGCAGGTAACTAACCGGTTACTTTCTGTGTCCACTAGATAGCTGCTGCTTCAAGCTGAAGCAGGAAAAAAAAGGTAGGGTTAGAAAAGCTTTAGGTAGCCTTTAGTGACTGGCTATCCAGAGTTCGTTCAGCTACACTAATTTAAAAAAACATATCAAGCATATAAAAAAGATGTTACAGCACTGTTGGAATAAACCAGCATCACATCTAAAAAGCCCTGACTTCTCATCTCCAAATACTAAAGCTGCTTCTAGTGCTTTGCCCCCTCTCATTCCTGCATTCTGAGTTGTCCCAAGCTGACAGCACTCCTTGTTTATTTAAAGCAGCCCCTTCATGCAGCCCTCTCCTATTCTGTATCCCTGTCAGGTGAAGAACCATTTGTCTCTCTAATATCACAAGTTAACTTAATTTTATAAAAGAAGAGGCCTTGTATTGTCATAGCATAAGGAGGTGAGGTTGGAATAGTTAATAGGTTGTGGAATGGCCCCTGCATTGAAGTGCCTCTGACTCTCAGGCTCGCAGTCCCTGCGAGGTATGATACTTTAATAAGACATTTTCAGGCAGAGTCCCACAGCCTGCTCTGCAGTAGCCGAAGGGAGCACATTCATACTGCAGTGAGGTTCTTCCCCTGAGCTTCAACTGCCTTTTACATCACTCGTCTACCAAAGAGTTAAGATCTTTGCAAAGTCCTCACCCCAAAGGAGCCCAACTTTTCCCAGCACCTGGGAATCCACCACACTGGTAGTGTAACACTGACATCCAGTGGATGAAAAAAATGTAATTTCACTAGCCAACTTGGTCCCATTGTTGGACAGACATGGCAATGGGAGAGGTACAAAAAAACCAGGAAGAACTATTTTGTTCATAAGCATTTGAACTTTGAGAGCCAGAAATTAGCATGGGAGCTGTGATCTCCCAAATCCACAGGTGAACCTATGTGGGCACTTCTGGGTCATCCGTTATCACTTCAGACAAAACAACAAAATCTGCTTGCTTTCTACAGTTCAGATTTCTTCTGTAGCATTAAACTATGGGGATAATAGAGCATAGTAACTTTTGCCCACCTGAAACGAAAATGTCTGGTTTCCTAGGTTTATGCAAAATAAATCATATTGCTTCACCTTGCTTTCCATGTCCTGCTACAAGCACGCCAAAACACTGAGCAAAATATAGGAGGAAAAACCTGCAAAAGACCATCAGTGAGGAGAAAGGGTATCTATCTATCTATCTATCTATATATATATATATATAAAATACACACACACACACACACTTTTAATTATGGCAAAGATAAGGCCAGCATCTCGGAGATATCCTTCTTTCACAGTGTGTGAAACCTGTAGTCTCAGTATAGTAGTGAGTTCTGCTTACATCAAGAATAATGCATGTGAATGTAGACAGTTCTTGACAGTGAGGAACAGAGGCAAAGTGCATCCCCAATTTATACTACTGTTTCATATTGATTTCTACAATACCTTTTGCAGTCCTTAAAGCACTGTAGAAACAACTATGTATATATCCAGTATAAAGCCTTTTTCATATTCATGGGGCTCTTTCCTCCGCTAATCAATGTAAAAATCAATTACTGTTACTGAATGGGAAAGCCAGCAAAAGATTCAATGCTCTTTACTGCCTTGTGTAGCTCAAGTTCACATGGATCTTATCTGCTGTCTGTACTAGCAGCACACATTTGTTTTTCTGTGCTGGCAGCTCTCCCTCCTGTGATGACTAAGTTACAAAGGGCTCTATGGCTCTTCCAAGGCAGACTGTATTTTCACTGAACACTCATAGACCTGTTCCCTAATATGACAGGCACATCACATCTCTGTAGTTCTTTTTTCAAGTACCAAAACAGCATTTTCAGCTGCCCCACTATTGTGATGTAATAGGTTGTAACAGGATACTCCAGACATCAAATGAAAGCATTGCACTGGCATGCAGCCCCCGGTGAGGTCAGGAAGTGACAACCATTAAGATAACAACCATCTTGGAAAATGCTGGAGAACAAGGAGAATGAAAATGAGCAAACAAATTTGGTGTAAGCAAAGCTACCCTCTCGCTCCTCCTTATTTGTCCCTCACATGGTTGTTATTCCATCTATTCCTGTCGGTTTGGCCACATTCTTCTGCTAATCCTAAACCCTTCTTTGTCCCACGTGGGCCTTGCTTATACATCTCCCATTCTCTTCCTTCCCTTTCTGAGAGCCGGAAGTGCTACCCGTGCCTGCTCCCCAGATCCTTCCAGCCCCAGGCTCACCTCAGCCCTAGCTTCGTATCACCTCCGAGGTACGGGTACTCAGGCCAGCTCCTGCCAAAGTTTCCTATTGCCCCAGAAGCCCTATTTGTGGCTCAGCCTGCTCCAAAGATACTGCCTTCATTTTTAGCAAATACATTTATGAATGAGATTCTAGTCACTACAAAACCATTTTACACAGGTTTTCTTCATCACTATTCACAGCCTCCATCTTCTGCCCAGAGAGACTGCAGAAGTGACTACATATTCTGGAGAGAGCTGCCTTGAGCACTGTGGACTCCTCGGCCTCGATCCAAAGGAAACTGCAGCCAGTTCTCAAAGCACGAAGGGCAAAACGCCACTTCATGGAAGCCAAGGCCAAGCTCCTCTCAGCCCTCACAAACCTCAGAGTCCACACGTGAAATGTAGAACACGTGTCGGCTGGTTAATCAGGCAAGCTTAGGTCACTGGCCACCCCCTTCAGCTTCTCCGCGGCTGAAGGCAAGTCCTGAGGAAACACGAAGACCAGCAGGAGACAGATGGACCGTAACCCTCCCTCAACCCAGCTCACTACACAGTGTTCCCAAACATCCTTGCGCAGAGACAGCTGGCAAGGCACATGGCAGGATAAAGAAGTAAACTGCGCTGCTACCAAGAACCGCTGAGACCGTACACCAACACCCTCACAACAACCCCAAC
Organism: Galbula dea; assembly: GCA_013399015.1. Lineage (NCBI taxonomy): Eukaryota > Metazoa > Chordata > Aves > Piciformes > Galbulidae > Galbula > Galbula dea. The sequence goes on along the minus strand of VWZX01002922.1, from coordinate 476,917 downwards.
CAGCTAACAACGCCGCAGGCGCCTCGCGTGCCTACGTCACGTGCGCAACGCCACCAGCCACGTGGGACTCTGCAAGCACGCAGCATTACCCCGCCCCACCCACCGTTTCACGTGACCAAGACACCTCCCTCCCCGCCGCTTCGCGGCTCTCCAGGGAGGCTGACAATGAAATCAACCAATCAAAGACACCTTCTTCCCAAGTGTGGGTGTCCCCCTTTCCCCCAGCCTATGGTTGCTGTGTCATGCGGTGGGTGACATCGGGGGCGGTTGCCAGTTGGATGCGGAGGCGTCGGGCTCTTTGCCAATGGCTTTCTCGAGCCACATGATTGACATCTTCCTTACCCAATAGTTGTTTCAGGGCGGGTATGTCCATGAAGGGACGGGCGGAGGCGGACGTAAAAGTCGTTGGGGTCGATGGGAAGTGTGGTGTTGTTGCAGTTCCACCGCGGGGACGCTTGGCGTCGCTAAGCAGCGTTAGCCGCGACCGAACTCGTTATCGCGCATGCCCGTAACAGCACCCCGCCTTTGGGGCCGGCAAATGACGTAGCCTCCCCTCCCGCCTCGGCTAAGGAGAACCTGCGCGCCGCCGCTAAGGGCCCACTACGAAGAGCAGTTCGGCGGACTGATCTTCCTGCTGTTATAGTGAAACGGGCACGTCCGTTCTCCAATGGTGTCCGAGGGTGCAACCTGAAACCCAATCTGTAGCGCAGAAGGGCAGTGCAAGTAGGGGCGGGCAAAAGGGTGCCCCATTTAAGGGGCAAATTTCGCAGCCAACTGGCAGAAAGGAAGAAGGGGGTGGGAGCTAGGGAGGGTTGCGAAGGGGGCGTTGCTAAACGATGACAGTCAGCAAATGCAGCCAATCAGCGAGAGAGCAGTGATGCGACAGCCCAATTAGAAGCGCTGGGAGGCGGGTACTCAGCTGTGATTGACGTAGTCTGTGGCTAATGGGCGGAGAGATCCCAGAGGCTCTTCCCAATGGGCAGCACGTAGGGGCGGAAAGGGGCGAGGAGGGAGAAGACGAGCAGGCAGACCGGCCAATCAGCATGGGGNCGCACCGCGGCGGCGCCTCAGCGGTGAGTACAGGACAGGCCCTCCCCATTTCCCTTCCCGCCTTCCTTCGGGCGGGCTGTGGGCCTCTCTCAAGACCCTTCCCGCCCTGAGGACCCTTACACCGCCTCTGGGGGGGAGCCTTTAGAGCCGAGCGCGCGCGTCCCCTCCCCCCTCCCGGAGCTGCGGTGCTTTGGGGAAGGGGGGGGCCGGGCCGTCGGGAGGGGCCCTTAGTGGCGCCGCGAGGGCCATGCCCCAGCAGCGCACGGGGCTGCTGCTGCTCCCCCCCTTCCACCCCGGCGAGCGCCTTGTCCCGGGGCAGAGCCGAGCTTGCGCCGCCCCCTCCCCGCCGCCCGCCTCACGCGCGGCTGTCGCCCGCGGAGGCTGCGCCCCGCCGCCGCCACCGAAGGTGTCCTCCGCCGCTCCCTCCAGTTTTCCCGGCAAGGCCCCGGCGGGACGTGCGAGGCCGCAAGCCCGGCACCTTGGTGCGCAGCACTGTGCGCTCGGCTAGCTGCCGAGTCCGAGGAAGAGCCGCCCACCCGCCCGCTCGCCCAGGCCGGGCGAAATGTACAACGGTAGAAAGACCCCGGGGAGCCTTTTTGTGGCTGGGGAGGAAAGTCCTTTTATGTGGCATGGGGGCAGTCCTGAGGTTATATTGATACTACTATAAACCGCACTGAAGGTGTTGACTATGATGCTAGTTTAAATGTGTGTATGCGGGTGGGAGGAGTGACCGTGCTCAGAGGTGTCTCCCGGGCGGGGGAAAAATAAAAAAAGGAAAAAGTTCTTCGAACTGTTTGTAGGAAAATGAGCGAATGTTTGCTTTTGGAGACAACTTCACTGGCTGTCGATAACTCTACTTGTAGCATGGTATCTTGCAAGCGCAAATCCGCTTTATGAAGAATATGTGTAGGAGTATCTCCTACAGGGTAGAGCTGAACCTTGTTGAATAAACCAAGTTTCAACGAAGTGTTTTCTTAGCTAAAGTAGATGTGCTTACTACTTTAAGCAGTACTTCATTTTTACGTGTCTAACATTTCGCTACTTTAAGAATTTCTTAAACTATCTCTCCATACAGTTGTTCGGGGTTTTTTTACATAATCCGTAATTACTCTTTTTAATCACGACTTGTTAGGCTTTCATGAAAATGTTGGCATTTTCATCCTTTACAGAGACTGTGAGTCTTCTTCAGAACTAGTAGGTAGATCTTTGGGGTTTGTATAGCTCTGTGTTGGGATAGTCTTTTTTACCTGATATTTTCCAGTAATAGTGCTATCCAGATGAACTGGATTTTTTTTTCTGCTATAGGTGTTATAGAGGTAGTAGCTTAGATTCACAGGGTCGTTAAATATGTCGGCAAATTCAAACAGCTTTGTAGTTAGTTTGTCTACGCTGAAGTTGCTCAGCAACTTCTCCCTCTTCTATGGTGACTTTCTCTAATGGTACAGAATCCTTGGAACATGCATGCTATTGAGAAGCTGGATAAATGTTCTCATCTGTCCATTGCCTCAGTAATCCCGAATTTAAAGATAAGGTCAAATTTTCTATGTGATCCATAGTTAGTGTGGGGACTGCCATGTAGATATACCTCAGGAAGTGGTTTGTAAGTGTTTGACTTTTCTCCTGTGTTTAACTAAGCTGCAGGTAAAATTCTGTGGTAAAGAAATCACCCTGCAAAACGTTGAGGCTGCGTAAGGGGGAATGGTGCCCATAGTAGTAAGTGTGTGTTACCTTTTCTGCTCTGAAGTTCTGGGGGGCAACAAGACTCTTTGTAAAAACCAGGTGAGGTTATCGTTATGCCTTTTACTTTTATTGTGGTGAGCTATACTACATGTAAATGTTTTGTGAATGTACAATTTTATCTAAAACTATACGTATGTATAGAATTAGCTTAAGTTTCAGTGCTAATTGATAAAATTCTGATGTGCATGCTTCTCTTGTGAACTTGGTCTTGGTTTCTGTTTTCGCATAATGTTCTTATTGGGATGCTTAGTAAAGGAAATCTCTTTAATCCTGTAATGTGAAAGTACTGGAAAAAAATTAATTATAAGACAGTTAGTGTCTCTTGACTTATGAGTTGATGTGTTACTTAAGTTTCTGTATAGCTGCAAATGTAGCTGGAAATCTAAGCTTTCATTTAAATAATATCAAGTGTTTGGAAATAGAAACTTCAAAGCTGCGAATTAAAAAAACTTAATCTACCAGAGTGCGGCTGAATACTCCAAAAAAATCATTTGGGTAGAATTGTGTGTCATGATTTTGCTTGGTGATGAGTTGTTGGAAGATGACTTGAAGAGGGTAGAGCTTCAGGAGAGATTTTTTTTATAGTTCTGAGAAGGTGTCTTTTACCTTAGATGTGTCTCCAGTCATAGGAAGTAGGAAATTAGAAATAATTTTGTTTTGCAGAAGCAGTGCATAGTATACATTATATATAGAGAGAACTGCATCTAGAACAATGGGGTGAATTGCTGCATCCAGAATGATAGAAAGTATTATAGGACATGCTATAGAATAAGTAATTTGAAAATATGTCCAGAGAGGGTTTGTTCTCTTGGGTTTATGAGCAAGTTTTTTTGTTGGGGTTTTTGCTCCAGTAAAGCTTGTGCATTTCTGCTCACAGAATACACTTGTATTTACAAGTAAGCAGTATGAACTGGAGATCATAGAGTAAGTCTAAGGAGCTTAGTTATTGACTTGAATGAGTTCATTAAATAGTCTACTTAACGGTTCAGTTACTTAATTTTCCATTTTCTGCAGAGCGCTTAGATGCAGAGTCTTTTGTCCTAGTCACTTATTACTATTATCGTATTTATTTTCTTAAAATGTCTTTTTATACATAGATATTGTCTGGTTTGTGCAGTATTAGTAGTAATAGTAATGATTAACAGTCATTTTGCAGCTTCTTTGCAATGGCTTTCCTCAGTAATTGCTCTCTAGTTCTGCTGTTAGATTCACAAATTCTGTCTATACTGAAGATTTACAAATTCTGCAATACTTCTGCTTGGAAGTGTACCTTAACAGCTATTCCAATTTTTTTATTATTACATTTTATTTTTCACTCAGCCTTTTTCAGTGTGTATTTTCTGGATCAGTAAATGCATCATTGTGAAGAACTGGCATTGTTTGTCTTCACATGATAAATTAAGCATATTTAACACATAGATAAGGGAGGAAGTACCTGATACTAGCAAATATATACCAGTGGTTTTCTTTTAACTTAAAACTTTTCAATCATCTCGGTACTTCTAAAATGTGTTTGCCTGATTTATCACTGTAATTACTTTTAATGATATATTTGTTGTGAATGCATAAATTTTACTGGTGAAACATTTAGGCACATAGTATAGTGGTAGACTTGGCAGTGCTAGGGTTAAGGTTGGACTTGATTATCTTAAGGGTTTTTTGCAATCTAAATAATCCTGTGACTGTCTTGGGGAAAGAATAGCAAGAAGATATCAGTCTTCAGTTCTAATAGCAAGAACATAGCACGGAGATATTGAGCAGTTAGTAATGTACGTTTGCAACTGTTGAACCAGGTGTGGTAGAGTAAGACATGAATTGGTGCTAGAATGGTCTTCCTTAGCTCAACAGTTACTTAGTTTTCTCCCTTTTCAGATAAAATACATAGAAGTTCACTTTCAGCTAACCGTGTGTGGAATAGGGACTGAAGAATTGGTTTAATTTCTTGTGAGTCCAAACTAAACTTTCCACTACTATCTGCTAATAAAAGTAGAGGCACTTTTTGGTACTTGAGCCAGCTGTCACTGTCAGACAAGTAGTTGCCTGTTGGTATTTCTGCTTGTGAGGTGACTAGGGTAGTAGTAATCAGGGTATTCTGATTGCTATTCAATGTCACTTTCAGCAGACAGTATAACTCTTAATGCTTCCTTACATTTCTCTGCTTCTTCGGGTTGCACTTCTTTTTGCAGAGAAGTGGAGCATGCTTTGCAGGAAAGAGTTCATCTATTTTATTTTTTCCCCTTTAGAGCAGTAGGCAGTGAGTACTTTAAATAACTTTTCCCTTTGCTACCTCTTAGCAGTAGGAGGGAGAGGGTGGTTTTGCACTTATGGTTTGCATCATGTTGTAAGGGGAATGTTCTGAGGTTTTTAAGTTTTCATCAGTGTGAGGGTTGTGGTTGGAGTTTGGATGTTCCCTGTGTTTACCATGTAGTGAGCTATGGAGATGACCTTTTCCAGTTTCAGCGAGTCAGTACGGATTGCGTTTCTGGGCCTCGCCAGCTTTAGTAGTTCTGAAATCAGATATCTTGCATGTATTTCCTGGTTTAATGTCTGTGGATTAGAAAAAAACCACAATAGTTCTTTTGTGGAAAAATCTGGGAAGAAATTTGTTTTCTATCTGAGGCTTCCATTGTTTAAAATTTTAAAAATTCTATTAATATCTATTTAACAGGATAAAACGAATCTGAAAGTAGCCCTTACCAAGTTTAACGCTAAGCTCTGGCGGGAAACATACTGCTTGTCAGGAGAAATGGGAGGTACTGTATGGCAGCAGTCATGCTGCATGTTATAGGACATTAGTCAGAATAAATGTGTAAAGCATAAACTGGTAGTCGATATATTTTGACCCTGCCAGGCAGAAGATTGAAGGCTGAAAAGCTAATTAACGGATGAAAGGATAAGAAGCAAAGTTGCAAAACCAAGAGTTGATAATTTTAGATAGGCTGACAGGATTAGGCAAAAGGTGATACAATAATACCGTGTTGCCTGTGTGAGGGAAAGACCTCTCAGCCATCTAAATGAGAGCAAAATAAGAGTCATTAATGTTTTTACTTGCATTTAATTTTTATAATTTCATTGTAGCTCTTCACAGCGTTATAAAATGTACTGCAGTGAAAAACAGCCTGACAGGCTAATGAATACAGTAGCGTATTCATTATTTTTTCTTTTGGTAGTGAAGTCTGTTCTGTATTAGGATAAATTTATTCTTTTATGCATTTGATTTGGTAGTGGACTGCAAAGAACATCGTTTTTATGAATACTGTTGACTTTCTTCTGTGAAGTTTAGAGATTTTCAGATTCTAGCCTCTGTTGTACTATTTGAAAATGCTTCTTCCTGTTCCTCTGATAATTATAATTTTTTTCTTACTTGAGTCTTTTTTTCTTGCAGCCAACATTGTTTGTGCCTTGAAGTTCTCTACTGTGTTCTTCATGTGGCAAAAGTAGACTTTGTGAGAAAGGTTCGTTCACCAGTTAAATTGGCAGTATGATTTTAAAATAAGAAGAGAAATGTTTGAAAAGCGATATGCCAGCATTCCTGTTTTAAGACTGGTCTATGAGGTGTGCATATGATTGGAATTGAGAAGCATGTGGGCTGCTCTGAGACGGTTGTTAGGACTTTCCTGGCCTCTTGACCTCTGCAAAAATCTAACGCCTGTGTAACACGTGGTAGTAAAGAGGTTCACCTCTAGGAGATAAAAGTACCTCTCCAGGGACCAGCCCTTTTGCTATGGACTAAAAGTACTTTGGCCCTCGGGCGATTCACCACTGTTAATAGGAGTAGGCTCTCTTGTCCTGCTGATTCTTAAAGCCAAGAGGTGTAAATTACCGAGCAAGAATGTGTCAGCATGGTCTCAGTATAAACTTGGGTGTCTTTTTCAGCAATGTGAGGGTGAAGAGATGCAGGTTGTTCATCCAGTTCTTCAGTTGTACATTTGAAAACCCTTTACTTCTCTTCTGGGACATTTTTTTGATCTTTAGAAATAATCTGACTCTTTCTGAAGACCACTAAAATATTGTAAAGTACATTTTTTTTCTCACTACAGCTGACAGTAGAATCTGCTTTTTTTACAGCAATACCATAACTTTGGGATTTAAAAGTTGTTCCAGAAGTTAGATTTTGTAGAAGGTTGAATCACCTATACATTCTTTCCTGACTAATACAGTGAAACATGATTTCACGTGTCTGAGTTTTCTGTTGCTTGCACACTTTAACTTAAGAAACTGTAAGTTAATAATATTAGACGGTGAAACTAGCTTGAGGAACAATGTCTTTGATACAAACTCAGAGAAAGTATTGGTATAAATTTTTGATTTAAAAATTTTGTCTCTGAGATAGAAGAAGGGAATGTGTCTCCTCCCTCTATCTTCTTACAGAAACCAAAATATACCGCAGTCCAAAATGAATTATCATCTGTCCTTGACCTGAAGCAGCTGAAAATCACCTGAAGAAAGAAGGCCCCAATAACATGTTGCATGAAATAGTTGCTTTACAGCATTGTCAGCTACTTCTGTTATTTTTAGTATCTTTTTTGTGAGCCTTTCTAGGATTTTTAGGCATTGATGTTTTTTCCAGATTCGTTTGTGTGATAAATCCGTATTCTTCTATGGCTGTAAATGCAGTTTTACTCTGTATTGGAAAGATGCTTATTTCAAAATTCGTGTTTGGATTTCTTGTTTTGTATTTGCAAGTTCAATTTAAACTGCTTCTAAGTAAGAAGCTAAAACAAGAGCACTTTGGCACAAATGTGTGTCCACACAGGAAGTTTTAACTATTACAGCCATTGTAATTTAAATTCACATCCTTCCGTATGTATTTAGGTTCTGCGAAGCATTTGTTTCAAATGAGCTTTCTAATTTTTTCTGTTTGTCAAATGGCTAAGAATCTGCAGTGTCGGATTTTAATTGCATTGTACCAGCTGTCTGTTCTTGCAATTAAAAATGCAGATGAGTGGGGTTTTGTTGTTGTTGAAGAGAACAAGAACGGAAAAGAATAGAGCCACAGTTTTTCCTTGTGACTGTTCATCAAGATGCAGACCATTTTTCATTGACGTTGCAAAAAAAAAAATTCAATATTTTAATATTTTTGAAAACGTTATCACATTGGGAAGATTTTAAAGATTAATGCTATCTTTATACTAATATTCCCCTGCCCGTCGTATTAAGTGTCTTTGTTGGGGATTGTGGTGATTTTACACAGGCACAGCTTGTGTTTCCTAGCCCTTCAAAACAAAGTGGGAGTCTAAAATTTGAATTGAGGTTGGTTTTTTTTAAATACAGCCGTGCTTTTTGCTTGGATAAATGTTTGAGAGTTTAGGATCTGCTAATCTACTTTCTGTGGCTGCTGTGGTGACAGCATGAAGAACATTTGCAGATTTTAGGTTTTTCAATGTTTGTTATTTAATAAAATGTATGGGAACGTTACCTGTTTCTGATGGTGCTCACTTTACTGAAGAGTGCTTGAAAGTGGGGGAAAATGTTTTTTACTGCACAGATAGGCTTTTTCACTCACTTTTAAACTATAAAGTTGCAGTAAATTATATGTTTCTAACTTTCATTGCTTGACCTCTTTAATTTTTTTAAGTGCATGGAGAATTAACCAGAACTGGCTGATAACCTTCAGTTTTGCTGAAAGTTTAACTCCTGTTTCTTTATATTCAATGGTCAGCTTTCTTTTCCTTGTCACTGGCAATTTATGTATTGCAGAAAATGGATTCGAATTGGGAAAGACTTCCTAATGATTGAAAAGTAAATCAGCTTGTGGAGAAGTGTCTCAGGGGAAAAAAGGTGAACTTCCATTGTGCCTAATAGTTTTAACATCGGCTAATAGGCAGTCGAAAATGCTCCTGACAGTGTAAGGTACCAGTGGTGGCCTCAGGGCAAGAATACAGTGACATAATTGGTCCGTTCTGTCTGCAGCTCCAGCTGTGTACTTACACAAGGCTGGATAATGGTACTTTCACCAGTTTAAGTAACTAGATAAACTGGTACTGCCTTGTGTATGGATACTGTATATTGGCTTAACTTGTTCATGCTTTGGCTGGGTATGTAACTAAACTGAAAGTAACATTAGTTTTACAGAATTTTAACTCAAAAATAACTCGCAATTTTTATTACTACAGTTTCAGATTGAATAAAAGATGAACAAAACCTAACACAGAAGTGAAAAATACTCCAAACTGGAAGGAAATTTAAAGGGTTAGGATTTTAAATATGGTGGAAGAGCTTGACTGTGAAAATCGCTTGTCATGTATTGCAAGTAGGTAGCCTAAAAGCAGAGTTGGATGTTTTTGGTGGAATTAATACAGACTGGTTACCTATCTTTAAAATGCCATGTTCAGAGGAAATTAGATGTGAATGTTAAAGAACGGCTTTGTGCCAAACCCAGAAGACTGAACATCTAGGGCTGTGATGTCACACATACTTGAGGAGGTCCAAAGCACTTCTTGCAAGCAGTTCCACATTCAGTAGTTCTAACTGTGCATGTTTATCAGAGGTTGCAGTGTTGAAGACTGGGATTGTATAACTAATCACGTTTTATTTGCTTTGTTTAAAAAAAAAAAGAAACCCAGACAATTTTATCTATTATAAGGCAGAAGGAGAGAGACTTTTCTCCTGGTCTGATTGCAACAGGACACGAGGGAATGGCTACAAGATGAAGGAGGGGAAATTTAGGCTGGAGATTAGAAGGGGGTTCTTTACCCAAAGGCACTGGAACAGGTTGCCCAGGGAGGTTGTGGAGGCCCCATCCCTGGCAGTATTTAAGGCCAGGCTGGATGTGGCCCTGGATGACCTGGTCTAGTGCATGTGGCGTCCCTGCCATGGCAGGGAGGTTGGAACTAGATGATCTCTAAGGTCCCTTCCAACCTCAGCCATTCTATGATTCTATTAAAAAAATAGTGTCTTGCCCAATTTCTTTGAAGAAGATAAAAAAAATTGTTGAATATCCAGCAGATGTAGGAAAATTACTTTCCTTTTCCTTTCTTAGGTGTCTAAACAGCTGAAAAGTACAATTGAGATTAATCTCAAGCTGTAAATACTGATGAAGCTGAACTTGGCAGCTGATTATGTTGGAAGTTGTTATTTGCAATTATAGTTTAGAATTAGTTGCTTAACAACTCAGTATTTGTTTTCTTTGACAATAACAGTGTTAAGATCTTGGACTTCTGTATATATAGTCATGTTAGTAGGAAGTCAAAATACCTTTGTAGAAAACAAACTCGGTTGTTATTACTGTGTAAGATAACAAACCAAAAGGATAGTTTAACGGAGGAAATTTTGATACTCTTCTAATTATAATAATTATAAGGAAGATAGTAAGAACTAGAGAGATTGAAAGCTTCAATATCTTCCAATCTTGCGATGAATTTGAGTGATTTTTAGTAGTGCTGTCTTTTACTCTTGTAACTGCTGAAGTTAATATTTAAATGTGTCAATGGATAAGCCACCCCTCCCCCTTTCCTGTGCACATGCCTGCTTACTACCTTATCAGTTTTAATTTAATTACTACTGCTGGTTTTGATAAACATACTATTATATAGGTCTTGTTGACTGTTCCTTGTGGCTCAAAAGGAAACCTTGGATCCTGAGTTGTCTTTCATGGTATTAACAATATGATGGGATGATCAGCAGTGAAGAAGTTATAAATAACTTTCAGGTTTAAAGTTGAGCTGTTGAGAGTAGGCTTCTTTCTCAACATTTTGCTTAAGGTGTAGAAAAAAGTTTAAAGTCTATGGTCTACTGTAACATCCTCGCCTCCTTCTCTTCCTTCCTCTCCTCCTGGAAACACAAGTTCTCTTTTGCAAGTGTCCCCAAATACAGCCTTACTACCATTTTACTGGTTTTATTTCAGCAGTGCTGAATCACTGGAAATTCTGATATACATGGATTGCTGACACTCTGAGTATCTTGACTGCGTCCCCATTTTTGCCACTGGGACACCATTAAATTACATGATAGGTATAATGCTTATGGTAATGGCCGCTTGTGTGCCATTAGGATTCCAAGCATTTTTATCATTATCAAGTAGAAACAGTATTAGCAGTGTGAAATAGCCCCTTTTTTTGTGCCTGAAAAACGTTAGTTTACAAGACCTAAAAGAACAGAACATGAACACTTTAAGAGTGTGGGGTTTTTTTATAGCAGTAGCTTGTTTCCAACTTTGCTAAAAAATGTGTAATTTTGTTAGCTGGGTAAAACTTTGATATAGATGGGGAAAAGTAGCCAGGCTCAGCTTGGCTCATCACAATTTAACTCCTAGATGCTTTTTAACAGATGAGCAGGAAAGTACTGAATTTTTATGCTGCTTTGTGCAGTAGAAAAGAAGCAAAGATGTGTAAACAAAACATTTTAAAATACACTTTTACATTTATTTTTCTTTTTGTGGGAGGAGGAACATGTAGCACCTTCAATGCTGTTTATGTAAATGTTTTGGAACACCTGGGATGGTGGCGATGCAATGTTCTGTCTTCAGCTCATATTTCAAGGCTGTCTTCAGGTTCAAGAGCTAGAAACAGGTTTTCCTAAATAGACAGTGTGTCTTAGGACTGGTTTTCATAGAATTATAGAATGGCTGGGGTTGGAAGGGACCTTGAAGATCATCTAGTTCCAACCCCACTGCCATGGCAGGGACGCCACATGCACTAGACCAGGTCATCCAGGGCCACATCCAGCCTGGCCTTAAACACTGCCAGGGATGGGGCCTCCACAACCTGTCTGGGCAACCTGTTCCAGTGCCTCACCACCCTTTGGGTAAGGAACCCCCTTCTAATCTCCAGCTTAAACCTCTCCTCCTTCATCTTGTAGCCATTCCCCCGTGTCCTGTTGCAATCAGACCAGGAGAAAAGTCTCTCTCCTTCTGCCCTATAATCCCCTTTCAGGTACTGAAAGGCTGCTATAAGGTTGCCTCTAAGCCTTCTCTTCTCCAGGCTGAACAACCGCAATTCCTTCAGCCTGTCCTCGTAGGGGAGGTGCTCCAGTCCTTTGATCATCTTTGTGGCCCTCCTCTGGACCCGCTCCAAGAGGTCCACATCTTTTTTATGTTGAGGAGCCCAGAACTGTACGCAGTACTCCAGATGGGGCCTTATGAGGGCAGAATAAAGAGGCAGGATGACCTCCTTAGACCTGCTGGTCATGCCTCTCCTGATGCATCTCAGGACACGGTTAGCCTTCTGAGCTGCAAGCGCACACTGCCAGCTCATGTCCAGCTTTTCGTCAGTCATGACCCCCAAGTCCTTCTCTGCACGGCTGCTCTCAACGAGTTCTTCTCCCAGTCTATACTCATATATACTTTGTGTGGTACTGAGCTGCCTTTTCCTTATCCTGCTTTTGAAACTGATAATCTGCTAGTCAGGTGATCAAGTGAATAATTTTTTTTTTTTAAGATTATATAGGCACGAGTTAAGAAATATTATTAATTTGCTCAGAAAAAGCCCCATAAAAGTGATCTGAGACTATCCTCTTGCACTTGTTTCTCCTGTATTCCTTAAGGTCAAGTCAAAAAGGGAGACATTCTTTAATGAAAACAAACACAACAAACCCAAGGTCACTAATGATTGAGTAGACCATGTTTTATAATTGTCAGTGTAACAAAAAACCCTGTCTTCAGGAGTGTTCTGTTTTATGGAATTGTTTTGCTAATTTGCATTTGGACTGTTGATATGAAGACTTAACTGCTATGAATTATGGCTTTATGTTTGGTACATACAGCTTAATGACATAACTTCTTTGTAGTCCTTCTGGTGTATTCCTTTAGAAGAACAAGAACGTGCAGGCTAATGTACATGATATTTATTCTAAGTTAGTTATCTTGTCATTGAAAGTGGCTTCATTCTATCTAAATTAACAGCTGAACTATTTTCCATATAGTACTAAAAAAAAAAATCACTGCAGAGAAGCTAATATTGAACAAAATACGAAGTTATGCAGCCAACAATGAATGTAGCATAATGGGCATTTTATCCCATGTCATGTTTTACTGTACAAAACCACAGTGATTTTTATGGAGTGCTTAGCTGTCACTGCTGAATGCTGTTTTCTGGAGATTTTATTTATTTATTTAAAAATAAGAGGCTGAGGATTTCTGCCTTTTCCCATTCCTTCTGGCTGCTTTCTTTAGAGTCATATCTTTAGTTGAAGTGCTAATCCTTCCTGGATTTCCTTCCACCTAACTAATTGCAAAGAGATGGTTCTAAAACACTGAAAGAAAGAGGTTGTATATCCTCTCTCAAACACTAGTAGCATCTCTCCTCCTACTGAACTGTTTCTGATTGATTACAAGTTATATTTTCCTCTTCAGTCTTAGAAAGTGAAGTGGAGAAGAGCTACCACTGTGAGACATGGATTGTTTTGGATAATTTTTTTATAGTAAATCATGACTGTTACAGTGCCAGTGTGCTGTTGACGGAAAACGTGAAATACTTCTGTATTGTTTTGACTTTGTGAATGACTTTAAGCCAATTTCCCAATATCCTAACCGGGTATGTGGTATTTTTGTAGTTGTGTCAGCAACTTGTTATTTTGAAGTGATGTTTCTAGACAGCTTGAGGCCTTCTGAACAGAAAGTGTTCTCAGTTACTTCATCAGAATTATTCCACAACACAAGTCAGAACTAAGCTAAAATCAGAATTTGAAGAAAATATTTTCTTGATGGCAGCCTGTTCCCTTCAGTTCTGTGCACCTATGTATTTCAGTATTCCTACAGAGGAGGTTTATGTGAGGTGGCCAGAAAGGAGGTATTTGGTGCACATATAGAACTTGGTGCGCAAATGTGGGAAGATGTGCAGCACTCTAAAAAAATACTTGAAGAAAAAAGCTCATCTTGGAGTCGTGACTTTGTTCAGGATTTTCTGCTACTTCATAGAGTCCCTAACGCAGCTAAGCAAATTGCTGCACTTGACTATATTGGAATTAGAAATATATATAGCATATTTGGGGTGGTTACACTGTATATGCATGCAATTCTAGTCTGTCAGAGCAGAATTCTATGTATATAGGCCAGGAGTATGTAGGTATAATGAATTGTTTCTGTTACTGCAAGATGATGGAGACTGAATCTGATCTTTGAGTGCGCCTGGGGTGCCTGAACTAATATGTTGTAGTTAGCTGATTAACACTTGGTTAGGAACTGTCACAGCTCTTGGAGGGAAGGGGGAGATCCCCGCCTTTGTTCTGTGAGAGGAATCACAGCATCACAGAATGTTAGGAGCTGGAAGGGACGCAAATTGTGGATGAGTTGTTTGTTTTTCTCTTTTCCTCCCTTCTATTCAGTCTTCTTCAGCTCCCTTCCGCATTCTGCCTTTATCCCAGATTGTTTTCACTGGATTCTACTCTTGGGCCACTTTGACTTGGCTAAGTAACATTGTTACTGCTATAGAAACATAGGCCTAAATTTGTCAGAGTAACAGAAGAAGGATCAGTCTTTTGTTGTCTTACATGTATTAAAAGTTAGATAGGTACTGGCAGAAGTCTTTTTTCAGTTAAGGATAGGAATCCATACTCCCCTTCATGAATAAAATTCTGTAATGAGATAAGACAGATTATTGGCATAATTAATAGCAGTTCTCTCTTTTTCTATGGAGACATTAGCAGTCCATAAGCATGTGGTGGTTTGGCTGGAACTTTGCTTTTGCTAGATACTAATACAGTATTTCAGTATCCAGTTTGCAACAACACCTTTCTGGGAAAAGCTGTGTGTTGACTAGCTTATGCAATATTTCCTAGTCTCCAACTTCAGATCCTATGCCATCGAAAACTGCACAGATACTTCATTAGTCTTTATTTTCACTGATACTCTCACTGGATGGACGTACATGTCAGAAACACATGGTAAAACTGCAAAGTCAGCAACAGCCTCTGACTCCGCCTATGAAGTATTGTGTACTTGACAGCATAGATTAATAACAACATGTTAAATGGTGTGGCTGTATATTTCTGAGGTGTTTTCAGAAGATGGGTGGTAGCTTAACATTCATTCAAGGAATCCATTTTTAATTTTCTGTAATTTTGCAATGGGGAAAATTCAAAACTTAAATACAACATTGGTTGTTTTATTTCTGCATATATTTTTCAATATATTTCAGTTGTAGAAGTATTTCTTTAATCTCCTGTTGCCCAGTTAAGTGAGGTAAATGCAACTTTAATGCTTTACTTAGTCTGCTAAGATGAAATTGGTGCTTATTTTTTCAGTGAAGGAAATATTACAAAGTGGTAAATGTTATGGCTTCTTAGTCATTTCAGAGTATGCATTCACTTACTGTGACAGTATTCAAGAGTTTGAGTTTTATTAAACTTTGTCTTCAGAGCCTTAATTTCTAAAAGTGTTTTAAAATGCCTTGCCTGGTAAAAACATTCTCAATTGAGGTGCAGACACTCAGGCTCCTAATGCTTATGGGACATCATTATATTAAAGTGATGATGTACTTAAGGTAGATTTTTCACTTGGAAAACTAGTTGAGTGAATGAGAAGACTAAACATGTTGTACAACTGCTTTGATAATGCTTTGAAAACTGTTTTAGTTTTATTCTTATACATAGTAAGTAAACAGTTAAAACTGTTGTCAAAAGGATAACATGGTGATTACTGATGAAAGAACTGTAACTTACTGTCAAACAATTAACATTTTCAGCAGATACAAAATTTGCAATACCGAGTTTAAATGATGGCATTCATTTTAGAAGGTATTGCTTTATACCTTTGAGGAAATCCTAGCTTTTTTTTTTTTCAAGTTGTTCCAATGACAAAGTTTGTAGAAAGTCTGATAGTGACAGTAAGTCCTTGGAAGGGGAATTTCTTGTTCAATATCAGTTTGAGGTTTCTGTCATATACCACTGTACATGGTACCTTGTTACACTTCAGTGTCAGGCTTGTATCTATAGTATTTAGTGAAGAATAAGAGCTAATCAGCTACCAGACTAAATACTATTGATACAGGTATAAAACACCTCTTGAATGGTTTGGTGGGTCACAGTATAAAGATTCTTATTTTTTTCTTGGTAATGATTGTTGATCTTAGTTGTGGGTTGAGTAATAAGTATGCGTAAGCAATAAATACTGTTATATACATTTTTAACATTTTCTGAGGTAGTTAAAGATGTATTTCCAGCAGTGGTGAAACTTTATTCTGTAAAAGCCTGAATTTACTAAAAGTTGAGCCCAAGGTTCAGCAAGTAAATGCTTTTTGCAACATGAATAGCCTTAGAAAACTTTCCTAGATTGAAGTGGCAGTTGATGTGGAAGAATAGTGAGGAGAAAGGTACTTCTCAACTCTAACCCTAATGGTGGCTATTTGTCCCCATCTCCCCATTACTGCATAAATTAGGGAAGGGTGAGGGAGAGGGGGCTGTATTGCTGCTTTGGAAATGACACTCTTTACCATACATTTTTTTATTAAGATAATTATGACTTTTTCATAATGCTTTGCTGATAAGGGTTGTTGAGCTTTGAAAACAATTGACTTTTAGTTTTGTATGTTGTTGTTGGTTTTTTTTAATCTGGGAATGCCCACAGTTGGCTGACCTTTTTAATTTATTTTTTGTGTCTTTTTAGGGTATCGTTTTTGCACTGAATGTAGCCAGGACGGATCCTTGTGGGCTTTGGCAGCCCTTGGAAACTGTCAAAGGTAAAAATCAACCAAACTTTAATGTTGCATTTGTGAAAGTTGGAGGTGAGAAGAACATTAGTCTATACTAGTTCTTAACAAACTATAGGATATATTGCTCTTTTCACATACTTTCTAGTGTGTTATTTCCTGTGGATTTGGGTATGAAGTCTTTTTCTGTAACTGCCTGATTTTGTTTTTGTCAGCTAAAGTTGGTGTGTGTGATGGTTTTCTTTGAAAAATAATTATGACGAGATTTTAAAGTCTTTAGAAATGGGGATTACTTCGTAGCAGCAATGAAGTTACATTTAACTCTTTTTTATCTTTCTGATGCTCATGCTTTCAACTCAGTACCTCTCAACTCACTGTTAAGTGACAAAAAATACTCCATTATTTTTCCATACATTAAATTTTATGTTGCTTTTGTACATTCTTAACAGACTGGTGTAATGTAAAGCTGTAGTGATTAAATAACAGATGGTCCAAGCATATTACTAAAAATAACACTTTTTTTGTCTGTGTGCCTGGAGACTAATGATTGCAATCATGTATCAATGCAATTGTGTCAAATAAGCACAGGTTTTTTTAAGACATAGTTCAGTACAGTACTGCCTCATTTTAAGTGTTTTTTTTCAAGTATGCAATGTGTACAAGATTACCATCCTCCAAGAGCACTTGTGTGTCTGTTTTGGTTCGTGCTCTTGTGAGAGAGTTTGAGACCTACCTTCAGTTTCTTCTTACTGCCTGTAATGGTGGCAGTTTGCAGAGCCTTCCTGTCCTTCAAGGGTTTCCCATTGGGCTATATCCAGTTTACATTTTGGAATTTGCAAGAACCACAATAGGTTTTACATTAATAGCGCTTCTTTTGCTGCGCTTTTCAGAAGCCAGAAGTATTTTTTTTTCTTCTATATCAAATAAAGAACAGTTTTCCTCTTTAGTCCATATTTGATTGCTGCCAGCAGTCTGAAAAAAAAAAAAAAGTGTTGCTGTATGGTATGCCTATTTCAAGAACAGCAAATTTGAAGACATTTGTATTCCAGCTCTCTCTTGCTAATACAGACCTTGTGTTTCTGGGTGGAAGACTTTTCTACCTGGGGGCAACAGAGGCCTAAGGAAAGTACCTTGTTCTTTCATTTTTAGGGATTTATAAGTATATGGAAATTTGGCTCAAGTTTTACTTTCCAGAGTGTGCTATAATGCAGTAGTGAAGAGATAGTATCCATAAGGTGCTCTGCACCATTCTGCTTACACTGAATTTATAACTTGTAGCTGCATTCATCATCCTGATACCACTGAATGAAATGTGTATGTGTCTGCTGCAGAAAGAGACAGAATATAAATAGGACTAAATATCGTACTGGATTGTCCCAAAGCCATATTGTTTTGACAGTACAATATTGTAGTAGGCATTAAAGTTCAGAAGAACTACAGCTACTTCACATTGGTGTTTTTACCTTTGAGAATAGATTCTCATCACTGTATGATATTTTAAAGAGTTAAATAAAAATTGTTCCCAACTTTAGATGCTCATCTGCTACAGCGTATGTGGACATACCTGTGCATTACTATTTGTCAGTCCTTCCTTGGAGTCCTTGCTCAGGACAAAGTTGGTTAATTTTTCTAAAAGGTATCAGGTGAATAAAAGAAATCTGGGAGATTTCAATTCCATCTGAAGTAGTTTTGGTAGACATATGCAAGAATGGAAGAAGATCATCTGACATTTTTCAAGAGTGACTTTGATAGATGTTGGATCTGAAAGTCTAAATAGACTGTCTATAAACTATGTATTTTTATCCCCTAGGAGCCTGGCAAATTGCATAAATATTGGGAATAAGTAAATAAATGTTATTTGGCATTTGGCCTTTTTCCAATCCTGTAGAGCACTAGCACAAATTTTGATTGCCTGTCTATCCTCTGTCTACAAAATAAATTACTATGTGTGACCTTCAGCCCTCTGCTCAGGAACTAATGAGCTAAAGAGACACTGTCAACAACATGGAATAATTGTTATTTCTTCACATGCTGGCATGAAGCAGTCACTTTGTTGGCTCGGAAGTCATCCTCAGTTGCAAATGACTGCTACAAAAGTCTGCCACAGAGGTAGTTTTCCATGGATTTGGGAATCACCAGATTCCTAGTTTTAGCAATAAATAAACTTGCCATGCAGGGCTCTTATGCCAGTGGCTATGGGAATCAAGGATTCATGTTTGCAGAAAACATAATTATAGTATTGAGTTTTTGATGATAGTGTAGTTTGTTGCCCAATACTTTACCTCCTGAAAGAAGCCAGGAAAAAATGCAGTAGGACAAAATACAATAGAAGGGTAATGTTCAGCAAAACTTCCTCTTGCAACACCTCTTGCAGTCTGCAGCTTAGAATCTTCCTATGCTAGGTGCAAGATTGTCTTTTTTTGGTGGATTTTCTTTCCGTCATGTAAATTTTTCCAGTAAATTACAGAGCCTTTTAAAAAGTTCACCTTCTTGCTCTGCCATGTGAATGAGTTCACTCTGAGCATTGTATGAAATACTATGATACATGTTTTGAATATTAAAGCTGATAAAACATGAATTACAGGACAAATGAAGAGTTGGGTGAATAAACTGTTTGCCTTCTCCATTATATTTGCTTTTTTATAGATTTCTTTGGTTTTCTATTTCCTACTCTGATCTCTGAACTACAGATAGTTCCAGTATATTTAATCTAATCTCTCCTCTATGGGAGACCTTGCTTATCCTTTTTTCTTGTAGCCTTTCATTTATTTAATTTCTAACATTTCCTAATTCTACTGGACTTTTTTTCTGATATGCACTGTTTAGTACTTTTTTTGTCATCTTCCACATAAAAACTGGTGTCATGTATTGCCATTTTCCATTCCTCTGGCAGTGAAGGCTATCTCAGAAGATAAACATGGCAGTTTTTCAGAGGTTCATATTTGAGTTCTTCTGTTACTCTTGAATGACCAATGACCTGTCCTTGCAGTGGTCTTGGCCTGACCTAACCTGTTGTGGCTTATTTTACAAGTTTTATTTAATGCTTCTGTAGGTCAAGTTCAATCTTGTTTGTTTCTCTAATTTGAAGCCAGTTCAATGCCACAGCAGTCCTTAAGGCCAAAGCTGTTTTGGCTGCTAGACGTTAGATTATCTGTCTAACGGTCTGTGTCACTTTCCACTTACTTGAAAGTGATATTGCAAAATTGTGCTCAGAAACTTCCAGCTCCAGAAGCTTTGGAATGGGTTTCAGAAAGTCAGTGTGGTGAAGTACCATGGACAGGGACTGCTTGACCAGTCCTCCTCC
This sequence comes from Galbula dea, assembly GCA_013399015.1. Taxonomy (NCBI): domain Eukaryota; kingdom Metazoa; phylum Chordata; class Aves; order Piciformes; family Galbulidae; genus Galbula; species Galbula dea. Next base: position 457,240 of record VWZX01002922.1, on the reverse strand, counting down.
CCTCCGGCTGCCGGACCGAAGACAGCCTGGCAGGGAAAAATACTTATATGCAGAAGGTTCTCTGCATAGATGCATAACAGAAGCCTTACTTAGCATTTGATGCCTACGATTTTTGTTTATATGCTTCAAGCAGAATACTCAGTGAGGACTGGGATGTTTTATCCTCATTTGTCTTTCCCCAGAAAAGGAAATTACTATGTTGTAAGTCTTTACATCCCTCCTGCTTTGCATGAGAACAGGTGATATTACTGAATATCACAGCTTGTTGGTTAGATTATTTAATAAGTTGTATATAACATTTTGTAGCATCAGGCCCTTTGGTTGTAGAACATTCTTTATTCCCTGTGTCAACTTAATAGCCATGAAAGGTGTGGGCTACCTATGTACAACATACAGAAGACATTAGCAGTGCAGACAGCCTTACCTTATGAACAGGCTTTAATCTTGAAATGAAGGCGATGCATCTAGATGAACCATTTCCAAGTTTTCTCTTTTTGACTTCATTAGCACATGCACTCCTAAAGTTGTATGTTTCCAAGGCTTGGAATTGTTGCCATGAAGGTGACAGAGTTGGCAGCTGTGTAGCAGAGGGTAAGAAATGAAGCGGAGAGACTTTAAATGTGTTTTAAATACTAGTGCAGTTGAAGAGTTACAGCATCTTGGAAGGGACAGCTGTTAAAGGCCAACAGCTCTTGGCTTTAAGAGAGTTCTTAATTCAGTGCAAGCACTTATTTTCCACATACCTGCCATGTTACAGATCTGCCAGTAGCATCTTGCGTTTTGAGAGTGGAGTGGAGATATTTCTGCTGAGTATTTGCTGGTGTATTTGATCTCCTAAACTGGTCAATTTGATCCATTACCTCTGAAAGACGGCTCATCCTCTGGATTAGAAGATATCCTAACCTTTGTAAACGAAGTTACTAACTGTATAGCATTCTTCCATAGGTTTCTTGAGGGTTCTAGGAATGGGGTTTGTAGTGTAGATTTTACTCAATTGGAACTTCGCTGACACTGTCAAGCAAGTTTAAAAATGAGTTACCAAGTAGTGTTGAGTATTAGAAACACTAGGAACTATTAACCTGGGTTAGGTTGGGAATGTTTATCTAAAGATGAATGACTATATTAGCTTTATGAACCATTAAGGGCCTATAATGTTCGTATTTCTAAAATGAAGTCAAGGAAGAATTCCCTAAAGTAAGAGTTCAGAGGTACTGTGGGATCACTGGACTTCTAACAACTTTTCAAACTAATAACCTTTAGATTGTCTATAAGCTGAATCTGTGAAGCTTATATTTGCACAAAAGCTATTTTGTAGTAAGAAAGAATTTCTCAGCTCTAGTCTACATCGTTATTCCCTACTGAGGGTAGCTTTAATGAGTAAATACGATGAATTTTAAACGTTCAGAAATGATACATTTTAAAATTAAAAAGAAAGTATATTCCTGCTAGGTGCATTTTTTTCTCTTAATTAAGTAACATGTTATCCTGAATAACAGTTGTCTTGTGTAAAACAACTTCAGCAAGCATGTAGAGAATGGGAGCATTAAAGGTCATAGCCTTAGAATTGTTATTTATGTGCACTTCAATCTTATGTAACACTGTCAAAGGCAGAAGCATCGTTGTTTTTAAAATGTATCTTTTTTTTTTATCTTTTAGGCAGCATTTTGCATTTCTGCAGAGCTTTGCACAGATCCTGTTCCCATGCAAACTGATGAGGGAGAAATACTGGAGGAAGGCAGTCCCAAGGTCAGTGAGGTAAATGCCATTGTGTTTTGGAGGAACAAGAGCTTGTGTGGCTGAAATTGGGCATAAATGGAGTGAGCATTGATTACTGGTGGCGCTTCTAGTAGATACCTACGTGCAAGTAAATTATTTTTATTACCCTGATGACACTTAAAAACCAAAAGTTTTTAAAGGCCTTTAGTAAGTCGGGCTTTCCTGTCTACTGAGGACTGGAACATGTGTCTTAGGGTACTCTCAGGAAGGAAAGAGGAAATGCTTTTAAACGAATGCTAACCTTGATTGTATTCTATTTGTTACAACTGGGAGGGCTTGTCAAGCTTTCTGTCCTAGCCGTCCACCATCTCAACTGACTTAAGGAATTAGGCATGTGGGGAGGTTTCAGTGTTCGTGGATTATATTATATTGAATATTATTATATTCAAAGTCTTCTTTTTTCCTTGTACTTGCCAGCATGTGCTTTTTTGTGAGACTGGAAAGTATGTTGCTTTTACAGGTACCTCTGATGCTCAACATACATTGCTGAGACAAGAGGCTATGAAGTATGCTGTTGAATATAATGTTGGTTGTGTCCTGCTTTTCGCTTCCTTCCTGAAGATGCAGCTGTTGAATTGCTAATTACTTTGGTTTGCATAATGACATAGCGATTTTCCTATTCTTCCATAGGTTTATAAAATTATTCTGTAGTCTTGACTATCCCAATGGGTTAGTGATAACTTTGCAGTGATCTGTGTTATGTGTGTGGATTCTAAATTTCACAAAAAACCTGAATCATTATTAGCTTGCTTCTAGTTTTGTGTAAGATTCTGGCTGAAAAAGTGAAAAACTAGTGGACTAAAATTAAAATCTATGGTGTTTTCTAGCAGAGCTTTTTTGAGAGATAATACCAATTTATGCTCTGTTAGAACAAAGAGAGGTTTCTAAGCTGTAGGCATAAAGTTAGAAGGTAATTAAGTATTAGAGAAAGGATTTGGCAACTGTCCTGCATGTACTTTAGAAGTTGTGTTAGTTTTAAGTAGTTTTGAAGAAAGCCTCACTAGATTTGGAGCTGACAGATGAAAACACATCAATGGATGTTCCTGCAGCCGTCCGGGGTATTGAATGCGTATCTTGACAAGGATGTGATCGCAAGGTTCAGTAGGGCATAGACATGTGAGAGGAAGCACTGTGGTGCAATTTATTACTCATTTTATTATCATGGTTACTGGTGCTTCCTTTTCAGCAAATAGAATCTGTGTATGTGTACTTATTTATGTGTATATACACAGCCACATGGTGTGTATCTGTGTATATATATGAATACCTAGCTTTCATTCTTTTGTCTGTGTGGCAGGAAGCAGATTGAAGTAACTGTCTTGTGAAACTTACTTTTTCCTCCAATGAAAATTTTTCTTTTCTTCGGTATTCATAGTTCTGGATGTAATGACGAAGAGTGTATCTTTATTCAGCATTAGATGTTAAAATTTACGTAGCCTAAGTTTCAAAACAGATCTTTTAGACTGACTTTGGATACCTAGATGTGTTTGCAGTATTGCTTTGAAATGATTGTCATTTAGAGAACTTGGGAGATTTGGAATCATATATCTAGTGTTCAGTGTTATTAATTAGAGCTATTATGTAGGATCAGTATGTATGAAGCAAAAGAGACTCATGGCTACATCTAGTCCTTCTCCTGTGATACACAGGACTGCTCACTAAATGTATTTTTCAGTGTTTCATTAGTCTGTAAATTATTATCCTTTCTTTCCTGGTCTCAGGAGGGTTTTAAAGCTGTAAGACTTGAAGCATTTGTCCTAGAAAAACTTAGGCAAAGTACAGTCCACTGTATTGTCTTGTATTGTTAAAACGATGTCCTTAATTTAGAAAATTCAGAAATGTTTACATGCTCTAGTGAGCTGTTTTCATAGAGACATTTTTCTAAGACTTTTTTTTAAAAACTTCAGTAATATAGCTCATTGAATTTCCTTTTGTCAGGACTTTTTTCTTTCCCTCTCCCCCACCTCATCCAAGCAGATGACATGAATTTTCTTTGGAAGAAGTTCATTTTGTGCTTCGAAGACACTAATATAACTACCTATTCACTCATATTTTGTTTGGACCTTTAATTTCTCTGCTTTTACCCATTCCAAAACACTGTCATCTATAAATGAAAGCTAAATACTTAATTATTGTTACACTTACTCTTCAGATCAGTAGATATTTTCTTCCATGTTTTCTAGGTGTTTTTTTAATACCCATATTTGAGTACAAGCAATCCTTTCGGACCTCAGTCAGTTTACACTCTCTTCTCAGAAATGCTATAATTAACCTATTCTTTTGCCTTCAGTAGAATTTTTTTTTGAGCCTATAATTAACATCTGAAGAAGCAGCAATCTTCTGTATTTTTACTTCCTATGAATGTTTAAGAAAGTCTTGGAACATTTCATGTATTAACAGCTCCTTTGAAGCTCTTCTCTTAAGTATCATAGAAGTTGAGTCCGCAGCTCATAGATCATACGAGATTAGTAAATGCTGATTAAGCGCGTTCCAGCTTCTTTGGCGATGGTAAGTTAGATTACATCATATATGTCAGATTTAGTCCCCTTCCTAGCCTTTGTTCATTTCCACCCAAAAAGATTTTTGCATGTGATACAAAAAATGAAATTACTGTTTATGGTGATTCATAGCATCTTCTAGTGGCTGCCTCAGAATTATGAAATAAAAGTGAGTAAGCTTTCTGTCTTAAAATTACTTCTTCAGCCTTGGAGAACTTCAACAATAGTATTAAAGCTATTGTTGTAAAAGATGGAGGAAAATGCTGTAGAATTTATTTTTATACTTTTTTTTGTTTTACCTTAAAATACAAATATACAGTACACAGATTCACACAGAATATCCTGAGTTGGAAGGGACCCACAAGGATCATCAAGTCCAACTCCTGTTTAGGCACCTGACAACCTCAAAGTCGCACTATGTGCCTAAGTACATTATTCAAGTGCTTCTTAAACTCCATGAGAGTTGGTCCCATGACAACCTCCCTGGGGAGCCTGTTCCAATGCTCCACCACTCTCTGGGTGAAGAAGCTCTTCCTAACATTCAACCTGAATTTCCCCTGGCACAGCTTCATGCCTTTCCCCTGTGTCCTGTCACTGGTCGCCAGAGAGAAGAGGTCAGCACCCACCTCTCCCTCTCTGGTGAGGAAGTTATAAACAGCTATGAGGTCTCCCCTAAGTCTTCTCTTCTCCAGGCTGAACAGACCAAGTGATTTCAGCCTTTCCTTGTATGTCTTCCCCTCCAAGCCTTTCACCATCTTTGTGGCCCTCCTCTGGATGCTCTCCAACAATTTTGTGTCCCTCTTGTATTGTGGTGCCCAAAACTGCGCATAATACTCCAGGTGAGGCTACACCAGTGCTGAGTAAAGTGGGACTAGCACCTCTGTTGATCGGCTAGCAGTGGAGTGCCTGATGAACCCCAGAACCCTGTTGGAATAACATAACACAAGTTAAAAACAATTTTGCATTCAAATGGCAAATGCCCAGGTTTACATGCTGGAATGCCTTTGTATCAGCTACACTTGAAGCTTTTCTTTGAGTAGTAAATGGCCTTGCTGTGTTTGTGCTTGATGCTTTTTTTTTTTCTTCTCAGAATGCAAGGTTCTCGGGGGTCTAGTAGGTACTTCCCTACCTCTCAGAATTTCTCTCTTACTCAGTTTTGGTCTTAACAAGAAGTGGGAAACCTTTATTTGGGTTTCTTGCAGAATGTTCCTGTTACTACTTCACCTGAATTTAATTTGAAAAGCACTTAATGAGCAGACGTGGAAAATTGTCTTCAGATTCTGTAGCTGAATCCCTTCAATGCTGTATTGTATTTTCCCAAGAAGGATCTTGGCTAAAATGTCACCTGACAATTACTCTGACATTGCCTTAAGATGTTCTTGAGTTAAAATTAATGTCTTATTTTTCATAAGTATAGATTGAACTTGTAGGAAAGAAAGTAACTATACTAACTTCTAGAAATATCTTTGTTATATTGCTATCTAGATGTTTTGTCTTTATCACCATGGAAACACATGCTCATAATCTAACTTCGTGAAGGCTAAGGCTCATTCCATGAAATTCTGTATCTTGAGTGCTAACAACTGACACTTCTGACTCCACAGAACAACAAAGCAAGAGGGGTTCCTGTTGGTGCATATTGCAGGAAAAGCAGTGAGTAGAATAGTAGTCTTGGTTACCTTAAATTTGAGATCCCATGATCAGTTTCAGTATTTGTTTTTGAAGTCTTCTAATAGAAAAACTGTCATTTACTGCTTTTTATGTTCTTGCCCCATAACATGGGAAGAGGCAGTATCTTAAGTGCAGTCCTAACCACTAAGAAACCTTGGTGCTTCCCTTCTGGAATCACAAGGGCATAACTTGAGAACCAAATTTATTGTAGATTGAGATATACTTGAATGAACTATTCTGGGATGTCAGGAATGACATAAAAATCATATTTCATTGAGATACCATGAATGTCAGGATATAAAGATTTGCGTAATGCAAGAATTAACTTTCTTACGGTGTCAAAGTAGTCTAAAAAGTTACACATGAAGACTATCCATACAGTGGAAAACAAACTACGTACCCTGCTTTGTTCCTTGTGAACTGGTTTAGGTTTATAGCTGTTTCAGATTTTCTGGCATCCTGGACTATGTATATTCTGAGATATCAAGACCAAGCCTTGAAAAGGAGATTTCTTTCGGATTTTAAAGAAGGCAAAAGTTTTGCCTTACGTAGAGCCAAACAGGTTACTTTAAAGACAAAATATTTATGTGCTTCGAACTAATTGCCATTATGTGAGCTATGATTAGGAAATTTAATTCCTACAGCCAGGCATCGTGAAGAATGATAGTCTTGCTTGACTCCTATCAACCTGGTGGCACAGCTACAAAGGTTGACCTTCATGCTTGCTTTGCCACTTGTAAAATGAACCCCAGTGGCAACTTCTTAGTAATTAAACTTAAGGAAAGTTGCTGATGGACTCAATTCTCACTTGAAAAGTTTGTTTCCCTCACTGTTACTGATACATGCAGTTTTTGTTCATTTGGGGTTTGTTTTGTTGGTTTTTTATATTGTGGTAGTTGGGTTGTGCTCTCATTCTTCTCAGTTTTGCATATTAGGGGAAATTATTCTCCAGTTCTTCCTTTTGGCAAGATATCTTTTTATCATTCATTAAATTGCTTGCCAGCAGACAGGGGGTTTGCACATGCTTTTTCTTCTTCCCTCCCCACCCTGCCCCAGAGGCTACTTTTGGAGAAATTAACGGTCATGGTAGTCTTGCTGCCAGGTCTTTTCATCTTAACTAGTTCCATTGTTTGATCTCACAGTTTCTTTCTTGCCACTATCAGAAAATATTTTCTGTTAAATGGCATCAACATGGTAAAGACAGCTGGCACCTGTCAATAGCATGCTTTTGATTCCAATAATTATCTAAAATTAGTGCCATAAGGAGAGGAAACAACCTGTACAGAAGTAAGCTTTTTCAAATAACAGTAGCTTTTAGAAACACAGTTATTTTTGGCAGATGTAAAAGTCTTATTTGACAGGAATATTTGGTCTATTTTATCCATATGATCTGTCAGTGAATATCCTACAGTGAGGTATCCTTTCACTTCATAAAATAGTTGGGGGTATGAGGTGTCTAGTTTCTGGCTTTTCAGAATCTCTTTTTCACACACACCCACCAAAAAACATTTGTACTTGGAACCCTACACCCTCTACTATTCTTTGCATTGTGTTTGGTTTTGGTTTTAATTATTGTATGTTGTGGTACTTAATTTGCCCCTAACAATTATTAGGCTTTTTCCATTAACAGCATTGGTACTCTGAAAATATCAACAAGCACTGTGCTTGTTTGTGGCTGATTTCAGCTGTTTCCATCTGTTAAGGATTACTACACAGACAACACTTTGCTTCTCAGTTGTTTGTTGCTGTAAAATATGGCAGGAAAAAGCTAAAATTCTATGCCTGATTTGAAGTATTTTTAGATTTGTTTCAATATTGGCAGTAGTTTTGAGCTTATGTTGCAAACTTCTTTCTCAGAAATTTATAAATTTCATATCAAATGTAAAATTTTCCTCTCGTCTCCTTGTTGTTCCTTCATCTTTCAAAGTAAAAACCTATGCAGACAAGGGAGGGACTTAGAGATACATAGTTTATAGAACGGTATATATGAATCATGATGCTGATTCAGTGTTGTAGAAGGGAAAGGAGGAAAATCAGCTAATTCTGCCCTTTTAATGCTTTTTATGATAAACAGGTACACAAAATCTTGATGAAAAATGTGGCTGCACACAATTTGTAATTCTCAACTTGAAATAAGTACAAGAAAGGGAAAAGGGTCTTCACTGTATGTTGTTAGATAAATGTATTTGTATTCAAAGTTTTCATTAGTATTTATAGAAATAATTACTGAACTGAATAGGTAGAAATTCTAGAAATTAGAATACTTTTCCATACTCTGGTGGCTTTTTGAAAACCAGTGACACAAACATTGAGACTCGTCCTGTTCAGTCTCACTCTCCAGTGCTACTTCTCAAGCTGTCTTGAGGTTACCTGTTAATCCTTGTTTTATTTTCCTTTCACGTTCCTGTCGTGTTGGCACTGGCTGTGGTTTTGAGGTTTGTTTGTGGGTTTTGGGTTTTATTTTATCCTGAAGCATTCACACAGAGGTGATGATAAGGTTAGAAATTATATGACACTCAAGTATCTTAAGTTCATGTTTTTCTTTCATATATATTGAGAATAAAGAAGCATAAGCCTGCCTGAGTAGTATTTGTGTTTGATCTGTTAGGTTATACTTTTTTATATTTATGAAGAAAAACATAAAATTCAGAATGAAGTGTTAGGATGGAGTGTTGCCAGTCAGGAGGTATCTTTCTGAAAATCATGAATGTTCCACTAACTGCATTTATAGGTAAATTACGCTCAGTTTTTGAGAGTGGATTTTACTTGATGCTGACAGTATAACAGAAGTTAAATTGGTGCCTTCATTGGGTAGGAATTAGAACTAAGGCAGTCAAAAAGAAAATATTAGTTGGGTAGTTAAACTTAACACAGCATCCAAAACTGTGACTCCTATATACCCAGGAATTGTAATACTATTTAGTGATACAGAACTGGGTTTCTATTCAGATGGCACTAAATAATTTAAAACATTCAGCCTGAAGGCCTACACAGTAGTGAAATGAAAAAAATGCTTTGTCATTGTAACTAGAAAAAGCTGTTTTCCATTCTAGTACTGGCCTGGTATGTAATGATCTCAGACTCCATGCTTTCTATGCAGTATGAATCCCAGCTACTCTTGAAAATTTTGGCTTGTTGCAAAGAGGTGAACTTTCAACCTCAGTAGACTTTCTTTTGAAGACTTGACAAGTTAGAGTAGGTTTCAGTTTACTCACGTGACTGTTGCTTCTCCCGTGGGTCCAGGAAAGAAATTTGGGGGTTTTTATCACTCTCCATATCTTCAGAGTTGTATTAGTTTATTCATTTTTTTTATGTCTGCTGGTGGGTTACACGTGAAGCTTCCAGCATTCTGTTCCCTGATATACAAGGTATGTTTCACTCATTTTTCTGGAACGTGAATTGTAGAAGCAGCTGGTCTTTCTAATGCTGACCTACAACAATACTAAGTTCCTAGACTACAAGATTCAGAGTGTCTTGTAGAGTCAGTTAGAAATAGAGAGGTATTCTCCCTAACAAATCAGCTTATGCTTCTCCCTGAAAGGGAGCAGCTTAAGAACTGGTCTGAGTACAAAGACATTGTTTCGCAACAGAAACTTAAGAAACTGTCATCTTCATCATGCTCTGCTAACTTCCTTTTCCTAGCCTGAAAATGCTAGAACTCCTTAGGAGAGTACTGTCAAAACCAAAATCTTTGTCTATCATGTATTTAGGGGAAAAAAAAAATCCATTAATCTCTTAGTAAAGTATGAAATTGCTTTAAATCTTAAGTAGTCCTCCCTTTTAAGGACATATTATTGATTTTTGTAAAAATATTATAGCATATTCCTCTTGTTTTAAAAATTAACATAGTCCATGAAGTGGTGCAGAAATTTTGGGTTAGTTTTTCTCTTCAGCTTTAACACGGTGACCAACAAAAGAGCCTACTAACACTTTTCTGCAAAATGCTGCAGAGTTGGACCTTTCTGATTTGGAGGGGTGGGGTGGAACTGCTTATGGGTTTATAATTTTGAATTTCAAAATTTTAAAATCATTGTAGCAAAGAGCTATAGTTATGGTATGTGGTTTAACCCCAGGTGGCAGCTAAGCACCACAGAACTGTCTCACTGTCCCCCCAGTGAGATGGGGGGAGTATTGGAACAGTAAAAGCGAGAAAATGTGGGTTAAGATAAAGACAGCTTACGAATTTTATTTATTTTTAAAAATAATAAAAAAACAACAAAGGGAAGAAAATAAAACCCATGAAGAAAAACAACTGATACAAAACAAAAACAGTAGCTCACCACCAAATAACCTATGCCCAGCCTGTCTCTGAACAATGCCAGCCCCTGCCAACCTCTACACACCCCCCACATCCCTACCTCAGTTGTATTGCTGAGTATGATGTCATATGGTATGGAATATCCCTTTGGTCAGTTGGAGTCGGCTGTCCCTGCTGTCTCCCTTCCCACCTTCTTGTGCATCCCCATCCTACTTGTTGATAGGGTGGTGTGAGAAGCAGAAAAGGCCTTGACACTGTGTAAGCCTTGCTCAGCAATTGCTAAAACATCGGTGTGTTATCAACACTATTTTCAGCACAGATCTAAAAAATAGCCCCATACTAACTGCTGTGTAGAAATTTAACTCTATCCCAGACAAGGTAAAATTGTTGAGGACTGCGCAAAAAAGCCATGGAATTAAAGAAACAGTGCTGCTTGAGCTGTTGTAAAGGACTGTTGTTGATAATTTAGCTGCTTGAACATTTTAAAAGAAATTCAGGATCAAGTGCCAGTTGGGTCTACTTTCTAGAGTTAAGATGGATTACTTACCAAAGTGAAGACTGCTAAAATAGACCCAAAACTGAAAGACGACTCTCTCTGTTTTCTAATCTCAGATCTTCTACATTGAAGTGCTTTGGAAGCACAAAAGAGGTTAAGATAGTGTTGTATTTTTTTCCTCTGTCTTGGAAAATACCGTCATCTGCCATATTGACTTTGAGTTAGAACTGTCAACATAGAGTCCTTTGATCCAGCCTTTCCATATGTGCAGTTAACGTAGAGGAAATGTAATGGCATGGAATGTCATTGCAGTGAAGAGATGTGTATCTGATTTCTAAGGGAAAATACGCTTCATCTTAAATAAAACCTAGGTTAAACTCATCTCTTCCATTCTTTGAACGGTTCTTTCTTTTTCATAGTTGTTTTCTTGTTAGTTTTTTGTTAGCCAATAGTATCTCTCCTTCAGTTTGTAATACTTTGAAAAACAGACAAAAAGCATACACTGCTTGCTTAAAACTTTTTAAAAGCAGTTCTGCATTTGAGAGCTAACATAGTGTAGTCCCACTATGATTTGGGAGGCACTCAGGGACATTGCTTTGTAGCTTTGCTTACAAAGTATCTCTTCTCATGTGAGTGTACTGTGACACACAATTTGAGGGGTTTCTGCCTTTTCAGAATACTGCCTTTTGTTCTTTTCATTCAGTATTGGCTTTACAGAGTCGTTGACAGTGGTTGTGGTCCATGTCAATGTCACAGAGTTCTATATAACCAACCACTTAAACCAAAATCTTGTAGATGTGAAGTATTGTAGACCTCATACAATTGCATGACCCTACAAGAACTATTTCATTTTCAGTTCCTCAGATTTTTTTCTTGTCTCATTGGATGTGGAAGAAGTGAATACGGGAGTTTGTGCAGAAGAATTTTTACACTAAAAATAGTAGTGATGGTCTTAATCATTGCAAGTAGGTAAGAGTGTGTGGACATCTAAGGACAGTTGAACTCTGTAAAAAGGCATTGTGGTGTATCAGTTCCCCTGGGAGTAAAAGCAACATTAAAAGCATGTCCACATTTCCTGTCACTTGTTTAAAGTCCGTTCACTGAGACTTTTTGATAGTAGATAATACTGAATTTATGTTCAGGTAACTGGAGAAACTGAAAAGTAGGATCATTCTGGGCCATAGAAACACTGGTAGCTTCTATGTGTTTAGAATCCACACAATATATTTCTTTTCTGTGAACACAGAAAATCTAGTTAATTCTTCTTTCTCTTCCTTGCTTGTCTGGTCACATCTCTTAAGGCAGAATAATTTCAGCACCTCTTTGTGTGTACCTGGTTAATGTCACTTTCAGTCACTCCTAACAAACATCAGAAACCAGTATTTATGGCATTGAAGGTGACTGAATGTGTAGTACAGAAGTGTAATTTAGTTTTCAGTAATTCTGATTATCATCTGCTTTCTCAAGCCATTAAAAATTCTTTTCATTCATTTTGCCTGTTGTCCTTTTGTGGCAGTGCATCAACTAGCTTTTGAAATCTAAGTGGAAGAGAGCAGGTAATGTGTTTTCTCTCATCTCCGTCAGAGTGGTTAGCAATGTGTATATCAAAATACCAGCCACTTACAGGTGTCAGTTCAAACTTCTATAACTTGTGTGTCTGCATCAGAAATAGTAAATTAACTATAAAAAAAGTTGGCCAAATAAGAGTCACTGAACTGCATGTGAGTGGCTGTTCAAAGTAGTGGTGGTTTGTGAACTGTTCAAGGGCTCTTGGGTCAGATTTTTCCTCCAAATGGGAAGCGTAAAAAGAGGTTTTTTTCAGAGTTTCAGGAGTTAGCAGGAATTTTTGGCTTGTGAAATGCTAATTATTTTTAGCTGAAGAATAATACAGAAAATTAGTTAAAGAAAATGAGAGTTACTCATGTTTTAATGAATTCAGATTTTTCTGGGATCTCTACTGTGTATGTACAGAACACAGTAAGAAATGGGTGGAATGCATCATCAACTGTGGTGTAGGAAAAGGAAAGCACTTCCACTTATATTCAGAATGCTGCATACATATTGTGTCTGAGATTGCTGAACTATTATTCAAAGCTGCCTTGACAGCTTAAGAGCTGAAGTTTTCAAATGGCACTTCTAGATATCCTGTCATACCACAAGCTGAGTGATTTAAACATCTTTGGTGGTTGAAGGTGTCACCAGCAGAACAGTATTTTGTGAACAACTAGGTAGTTCAAGTTGCCTTACGAGTAAGATTCAGATGAATTAGTGTGTATATACGTAGAGAGATATATAGGTAGATAGATGAGCTGTGGTATTTGAAATACCTTGCAGCTAAGTAATGGGGGGGGGGGGGTTCTAATCAAACTTCTTTGTCTATGGAATACGAAATGTGTCTGAGGTCCTGACCTTTTTAGCATTTCCAAAGTGTGATTGTTTTCATTATATTGATAAAAGTATTTGTTTTGAGTTTAACAGGGAATTTGTGTTTAGACTGATGGGTATTTCACAGAATATTAGATAAGATAAACATTTTAAAAATTATATAGAAAATGGACCACAGGTTACTTCTGCAAGTACAGTGATGAATTAGCGGCAGTTAGAGGTGGAAGCAGAATTCTAGTCTTTTAACCTCTGCTGCAGGTTTGGTGTTTATTTTCATGAAATACAAATTACATATTCTGAGTTAAGTAACTTCTCTATTCTTAATTATTGAGCTGCCTTTGATAATCTGTCTTGTTGTTCTGTAAGGCTGATGCACATTTTAATGGTGGTGTACGTTAACATGTTGACATTTGTAGTTAATGTTGTAAAATTTCACTGAGTCAGGAATTAAAGTGCCATTAGGCAGCATATACCAAACAGGAATGCGATTAGTGATTTAAAAAGTAATTATATGTGATTTAAGTGTGCTTAATCATTCAAAATGATTAGCAAGAGCTATTGAATGGGATCTGTGACTTAGCAGTAGCATTACGTTCATAAGTTTTCGCTTGTCTTTTTACTAAAAGGAAAACCAGTTAGAACTGTGTGATGATAAGGTTGAAATTCTCAATCTAGATGCTGATGAGAAACTTCATCAAAATAGTGAGTAGGCTGGGAGATGGCTCGTATTGTTTTGGTGTTTTTTGTATATTGAGACTATGCTTTGGCAAAATCGAGAAGGGGGGAAACAAGGGTAGGAATAGGTTCAAATGAAAATTTAGTAACATCACAATGCTGTACAAAACAACAAAATCCTGAAAGAGACCAAAAATTCAGATAACCTTTCATGCATATCTTGTCTCCAAGACTTTCCTCTGTGTGGTTCAAAAAAATACTTCGATCATTTCTTATTTTAGGAACTATTTTTCCTATTATTTTCTTTCTTTTAAGTTTAAATCAGTATTTTTAAGGGTTTTTTTTTTTTTAATACTTTCATCTGTGTACTGAAGTTAAGGTTTAATCTAAAAAGTATATTTTGGGACTAAGTTGCTAATCGATTTGTGCTACTCTATGCATATTTTGAGATGCTATCTTAACATTAATTTATTCCTAAGAAAATTATTTAAGTGTTTGCAGATAAATTGCATTGATTTTTATTAAAAGAAGTTACAGTAAAGATTTAATTAATGTGTAACAGTTGAGTAAAATTTTCCCTGCTACATTTTGTCCGAAGTGCTCACAATAAAGCCAAGCAGAGAGGTGGCTTGGTTTTCATTTCTGGTGGAGATTCCTGTTCTATTAGACCTCAGATTGTCTCTGAGTTTTCTGACAAGTTCTTCGATCTGCTTTACATTTATATGGCTTCTACCAGTTAGCAGTAATGACTACTGACTAATTCCTTGGATTTTAATGATGAGGTGATGCAATTCTACTTAAAGCAAGTATTAGTGAGGTAAGAGAGAGATGCTGCTGGCCTGCTTACAATAGTGCTGTTGCTGTTGGCGATTGGGAAGGTGTGCTGGTGTTAAAGCAGTAGTTGTGACAAAGCACCAAATTTATAAGTCTTAAACTGGGCCTGCAGTCAACTCTGTTAAAATTAGCATGTGGCATAAACCACTAGAAGTAAATTGCCACAATCTGCAGAAAGCAATTTTTGACTTTGACTGGTCATGGAGTCTAGTTGTATGCCCATTAAGGCTTTCAGTTCATGTGTGCTTGAGATGCTAGCAATGAAAAGTCTTAAAATTGCTTTTATCTTCTGTTCGCTTGGGTGGCTGGTTGCAGTCTCTGTAATAAAATAGAAAACAAACAAAAAAAATCACAGTTATTAAAAGGAACTATGGAATGAGTGGGAAGAGCAATGACAGTAGCTCTCTGATGAAGCTGCATTAGTATGTTTCTGTAACTGGAGAAGACAAAAAGAGAAAATACTGTTTAAAATGAATAGCTTTTCTTAATAAGTACAGTATTTCTTACAAACATCTCTGTTTTCCTGAGAAAATGTTTGGTTTCTCTTAGGCTCAGTTTAGTTTTGGTGGGCTAGGATATGTAATAAAGGTGTTGACTACTGTTAGGAAAATCTGCTTTCTGGCATCAAGGTTCAGGAAAGATGAGGCTTTTGCCCTTGAAACTTTCTGGCTCTTCAAAGTGTAGCTGACTTTTATCTAGGAACTCCAGACTAGGTTTACTTATTAATGGAATCCTTTAGGATCTCATTGGAGTTATTTTTAGGAAGAGTAGTGTAAAACTGTAGCAACAGGTGTTGCACTTATGGGAAAAAAAAGTTTATTATATCTAAGCAGCTTCTGGTATATTAATTTTTATGAAAACTAAGTATTGAGTATCTAATTGTGCATAGCTTTTTAAACTTATGTAAAACAATTTGTCTTTTTATTATTTAGAACACCTCAATGTATAAGCCTTTGTCAAAATTGGTGTCTGGATTTTTAAGAAAAAGTTTTGAAATAATAAAATACAGAGTTCAACAACTTCCTCCCTGCTGTTTAAGGGTCTATTTCTGGTTCCTGCTGCCAGCTGCCAGAATCTTGATGCCTTTTCCATTGCTTGCCAGGAGAAACAGGTGTGGAGTGCACTTCGTTTTGGTTCCTGCTCTTGGAGTCAATGGCTCCCTCTGCAGTCCATTTAAGAGAAAGTGTCTCAGATCCTCTGCTGTTCCAACTTTTCTTTCCTTGGGAGGAGTACAATAGGTACTAGAGTCTTGTCTTACCTCTACCTTCCACTCTTTTTCTACATATTCAGGACAACTGCATTTTCTACATATGTTGTAAATCGGGAGAGACTAAAGCCTTTTTAGAACACTTGCAATTAACCGGATCTGCTGTGGTTGCTGTGTACTGTGTATGGCTGAAACTTAGTGAGGAGTCTGGGCTCCAGCTTCTTAGAAAAGAAGACTAAGAGTACTGGACATGATACATAGAGTGAAGAGAAACTGAGAGACTTGTGGAAAGAAACATGCATAGAAACTTTATAAGAGCTATGGGTGAAGGAGAACAAGAATAATATTTTCTGCTAACTGTGGCTATTATGTGCTGTTTCTCTTCATTTCATCCTCATGTAGTCACTTAATCAAAAACTTAAAGTAGCATCTTCCATCCTTTTTGCAATGGGATGTTACTATTGTCATTGCAAAAATAAGACCTAAATATTTTAATTCTTAAGTACTTTTTTGAAATCTCAGAAATAAATGAGTAGACAGCTGGGCCTAAGAACTGATTTGAGGAAAACGTAAACAACGTCAGTGGAACGCTACTGGGGCAATTTCCTCAAGTTACTAATTGTTTTCAGAAGGCTCTTTGTCAGATGTATCTCTTTAAATTCAGATGTAATTGACTGAAGTAAATAGTAAAGTGACTTTTACTTTTAAATGTCAGGAAAAGCCAGAAAGGGATTATTAATTTATAAGTTTATTCTAGAACTTTTAGAACACTGATTCAACTGTGTAGCATTTTCTAGCAAAAATATAAAAACCTGCAAATTACAAAGTGAAAAATAACTGATAATGAAATTTTCTAACATGGAAGCAAGCTAAAGAAAATTAGAGGCAAAATTCTGCAAAAAGAGGAATGCAAAAATTGCTACACTAGACCAGACACATGGAATGATCTTATATATATATAGCTTCCCCTTTCACTTTGCAAAAATGGTCTCAGTGCCAGAAATGGAAAAGCTTGTATTGCTATTGTTTTGTAATTCTCTAGTACACAAATGCATCTTCAGATGTATAGAGATATAAAATCCATGACTTGTGAAATTCAGTGTTGCAATTTGTTTGTACTGCAGCTAATTTTTTTTTCTGCTTCATAGTATATTTCCCAAATACTTGTATATCCTCCTAACATTGTGATTTTGTGAGTGGGTTAGCTTTTGCAAGCAGAGGGGGTGACACTTATTTCAACACTGTTAAGCTACTTTTTTTTTGGTTGAAATTTTTTTGTGTTTTAGGTTTTTTGCTTTGTTTATACCTCAGTCATGTGTCATCTTGTATTGAGGGAGATCTGCAGCCAGAAGGGTGGAATTTTATTCGTTTAAAATGTCCCTCTGCCTCAGACTTTTCGTTATTCTGAGCTGTCACATTTTTAGAGTGGAAGGGAGGTTTTGAGCCTTCACTGTGTATACTCATAGATGATATTCTAAAAGAGGACATAGTATGGTTCTGCTACAGTCACTTTAGTATTTCTGTACTACTATTCAGCATATGTTTGCTGTGAGATTCAGGTGGAAAGGGCCTTTTGCAAGGTCTCTAGTCTGACCCCCTGCTCAAAGCAGGGTCAGTTATTGAGACCAGACCAGGCTACAAGGGATTTTATGTAGTCTGGCCTTAAAAACTTGAAGCAAGGAGACTACAAAACTTCTCTGGGTTATTGATTCCAGTGCTTGATTGTCCTCATGGTAAAAATGAGTTATCTCCAGTCTAGACTTCTCATATTCAACTTACACTCATTGCTTTTTGTCCTGTCACAGTGCACAACTGTAGTGAGCCTGACTTCTCCTGGCTGAACAAGCCCAGCTCTCTCAGCCTCTCCTCCCAGGGCAAGTTCTCTGGCTCCCTGAGAATGTTGGTGGCCTACTGCATCCACTTGATGGATGTATTTCTTGTATTGAGGGTCCCCAAAGGAGCTGCATTAGATCATATCTGGAATAACACGCACTAAGTAGGTGCAATAATCAGTTCCCTCATCTATTGACAAAGCTTTTCTTTAATAAAGCCTGGGATACTGTTGACCTTTCCTGCCAGGGTGCCCTGCTAGCTCTTGATCAGCTTACTATCTGCCAAGACCTTTTCTGCAAAACTGCTTCCCACTCAGTCTCCAGCCTGTATAATTGCCAGGGCCTTTCAGGTGCAGGACTTTGTGTTTATCCTGTCTTGAGTTCATAAAGTTCCTGCAGAGTCCATTCCACCAGCCTGTCTAGGTCCACCTGAATGGCAGCCCTGCCATTTGATGTGTTGACTGAACTCTCCCCCCAAGTTAAGTATTATCTTAAAATTCTGACTACACCCTGCCAGTCCTTTAAGTCATTGGTAAAGTTGTCTGGTAGACTTGTCCTACAGTAGACCACTGCAGCACTCCCCTTGATATGGGCCTCCAGCATACAACCACCATTACCCTCTGAGCCTGACCAGCCAACTGCTTCTGCCAGTCTAGTTGTTCATCCATTCTAAATAGAGATATTTTATTCCTGATTCACTAATGCTCAGTTTCTTTAAGTTCGTATGTCCTCTTTTAGTAACTTAATGCATTTTATTGTTAGCTCTTTTTAATTGCTAATTAAAAAATAAAAAAACTAATAATTAAAACTAATTGAAAACTAATAATTAATCTTTTTCTGGTGTATTGAAACAGTTCCATGTTCATGAGTACTTTCCCTGCGACAAATTTTCTTGGTGGACTTCTCGTGAGAAACTGTCATTGCCTTTCTGTATGTTATACGAGGCCCAGTTCTTTTTTCCAGTACTGACACAATCGTACCATATCGTCTTCATTTTTCTGTAAAGCAGATTGTAGTAATTTTCAGTTACTTCTGCCTTCTGTCTGAAGTAGATTAGCACTTCTTAAAGTAGATGGCATTTTCTCGTTGCTCTAAAACAGATTGTGCCTGCACCTACAATCTTGTTGCTTCTAGCTCAGGTGATTTGTTGTTCTTAATTATTTGCCCATCTCTTTTTGAAATGGTAATTTTGGTAGATATGCATGCCAGATGATAATGTCTGGAACTCCTGTGTCGCTAGCATTCTTCATATAAAACTCATGTTTAAGCAACAGTTTTATTGGCAGTACTTCAGCATTTGCTTTGTCCCCATAATGATCTGCTGGATGTCCTAGTTCTCATTCAAACATCTTGTTTATGATCTAATAAAATAATTTTAGTTTACTTTCTTAATTTTTGTTGATTTTAAAATCATTCCTATTTTATACTTCAGTTTTTATGATCAGTCTTCTACAACTTCATGAAGTTGAATTTCTGGGGTTTTATGGCAATCTTATTAGTTTACATATACCATATATACTGCTTCTTGACTCCCAAATGCTATTATTTCATCATTCTTCCCAGTACTGGCCACAAACTGTTCCCTTGCTTACCATTTATATTCATTGTACTTGTCTTAGACCAGCAACAGGCTAAAATACATCCTGATTTCAGGCTGTGAAAGAGTAATTCTTAAACATTTACCCTCGCTCACAGAACCATGCTGTTTTGTGATGTGGCCACAAATCTCTAACTATTTTACCAGTTGTCACACTTGTGTTTTAACATCAGAATTAATGGAATGAATACCTTTCTCTTCAGCTAGGCAGTTCTGAGTCTGTATGCTAGAGCTCTTGAGAACCAGATATGGACAAAGGTACAAATACATTTTGTTGTGGGAATATGTGGGGTGTGGTGGTGCAATATGGGGAATATGTGAGAGATGGTGGGAATACATGGATAAAAGTCTGAGTTACTTACAGAGTTGTAATGCACATTTTTCTTGATTTCAGGTACTGCTTTTAAATGAAAATACTCTTTTGACTGCAGGTTGCATGGGTACATGTTTACAAATATGAAATTGCCTTATGTGCATTTGATTGTCTTCTGGATGTCATTACTGCCTTATAGTTCATCAGTTTCTCAGTTCATCTGTGTTTTTGTTTAGGGTTGTGCCTATGCAGGCAAGTAACGTTATTTCTGTTATCCTTGTTGGATGACAATATTCAGATTTTTTTTTGCCAGTATTTTTGACCTGTTAGCAGGATCAAGGTACATATGAGTAAACCTGACTCTTTTGAGGGGAAGGCAGGGGCACAAGGGAAGATGGCCACTGCATTTATATTTGGGTTGAGGGGTTTTTTTGTTCCTTCAGAGACTGACTAAACCATGTTTTATTCACTGACTGAATAGTGCTTCTCTTCTCTTTCCAGTTCAGTATAGTGGATCGTGGATTTGTTTGTGATTATTATTTAATTGCTTTGTTGTATGGTTTGTTGAGTATTGCAGTGTGGCTTGTTTGCTGGCTTCACATGAAGCAGAGCTAACTGTACAGCTGGATGTTTATATAAAAGTACTAAGTGCATGTGTCAAATTTTTGGATAAAGTATAGTTTGCTACCTATGCAAGAAATTATGGCTGAATGAAGTAATTAAATAAAGACTATGTAATTAATGAATGATTAAATATAATGTATTTCTGCTTTCTGGCCAAAGAAGTTACTGAAAACGTATGCTAAAACAGTATTCTAAAAGCAAACAAACTGAAAACTTTCTTAGTGCCCTTGGAATCTTTTAACATGTGAGCTAGAGGAAATGCCTACCTTATGTTGTCATTGGAACAGCATCTATTTGAGGTTCCCTTAAGCCTTTTTTTACCCTGCTAACTAAGCAATGCATGTGCAGTGAAAGTCTTTTCATAAAAAGTTGTATTTCACAAGATGTACTCTGCTAAGTTCATAGGAGTTTCTGTCTGTGGTTAATAAGTCTCTTTGAAAATTCTGATTTTTCTCCAGGAGACACTGATGGATGTAAATTTTCTCAATACCTGCTTTATATGTAAGGAAGAAGTGATAGAAGCCACACACAGTCAGAATGATAAAGGAAATCCATAACAGAAAAACTGAAAACCTAGATACTTGACTGATAGCCTTCTGCTATGGCCATTAAATTTTTTTTTTTTCCTTATAAGATTTTCTGGAAAATGCTGTAAAATGACACCATAGCAGTGGGGCTGGAGGTGAATGTATGTTGCTGAGAAGCTACACGATCTGTTCTGGACCAGCCACTCTGTTAAAGAGGCTGTCTTAAATTGCTGCTTATGGCAAAGGATCACTTTAGGTGATGTGCATTTTGCTCCACCAATTTCTGACCTGCAATGCTTGCCTTTGCAGATGGAACATGAGGATTTTGTAATGGAGGGGCATGGCAAGACTCCACCTCCTGGTGAAGAAAACAAACAGTGAGTCACATGTTTATTTAAAAAGGGCCTTACCGTAGTAAGTGGTGAGAAGCACTCTTGTTTAAATGTGCTGGGAGCGTTGGTTGTTCATTTAGTGCTCCCCCTTTTGATTCATTAAATATCCATATATGATAGTGGACGGTGGCTGGAAAAAAGAAAAGCAGGATGTTGACTTGCCTTAAATTTGAAAGCAAAAAGCATAGAAATATGCATTGTAATTCCAGAAGGTAATCAGAAGTTGCTGTAAAAGAATTATTCTGTAAGCTTGGCTCTGAGGTAGTCTGTATGTGAAGTTTTTATACAGCTCTTCTTCACCGAAATAATGTGAAATATGATAGAACCAGGGCCTTCCTTTTGTGTGCATATGGTAGATTGGTCCTCTTTGAAAGCCTTCTTTATAATGTTTTTTCATAAAGGTACAGAAATTGTAAACAAAATGCTTTTTCAAGGATGAACAATTAATTTAAGATTCTGGTATGCTGTGCTTCAGGGAAAGAAGCTTGATCAGAGAAGAAAATGACAAATTTCCATTAGCAAAAGGCTTTTTTCATATGACTTCAAACTGAAATCTAGTAACGCTTGGGTGTTTTGCTGGGGTTTTGTTCCAATGGGAACAACATAGACTTGTCTTAGACGTATTGCAGAGGTTGTTGTCTTCTGTACTCTTTTCCTTAGTTAATGCAATGGTAATTCAGTTTTGATAACCTAATTAATTTTGATTTCTGACCTACCTTTTGGGGCAAGCAAAAAGATGGTCTTTGGTAAAAGTGCAGCACAGAACTTCTTTTTTCCCTGTGGCAAATGGGATGTCTCCTTATGAGAAGGAGGAGATTCCCATTGATCAGCAGTATACTTGCTGCAGAAAGCTGGGGTTTGACTTGGGGTGAAGGTCTTTCTTGCCTTCTAGATAAGCTAGCAACAGTAAGTCCACCGCCTCTGCAGCAGTGAGAAACCATTTCTGAGGTAGCCAAGATGAGTTCAGGGAAGTTCTAGTGCTGAACATTCAAATTTTTTCCATCATGGAAGTGAGCCAAACTGGTCAAAGTAATTGCTGCTATTTCTTTCTATTCAGACTGCCTGACTTACTGTGGTACCAAGAGATAAAAAGCTTGTTGAAGTAGAAACTTTCAGAAACTTCTAGAAGAAAAATCAGTACAGAAATAAAAAGTAGGGGTTAATTTCTTCTCCTCTGAATTGTTTCCTTAGATCTCTAGTAGTATATTGAAACATATTATTAGTGAATAATACTAAGGATGTTATATTGGATTTATCATAGCTTTGTGTTTGCTGTCTTATTTTAGATGCAAGTGGAAGCTTAGAATTGCTTTACAGTTGACCTGATTTCTAATTGAAGCTTTTCAAGTGCTGTACAACATTATCTCTCTCTTGTCCAAAACTGTGATTTTTAGAAAGAGAGTATGAGGTTAGTGATAGGCAGGATTTTTATTTTAACTAACAAATTTATGTTCAGGTGGCATCTAGGATCTTGTTGTACTTGTCTTGCACTAAGAAGTATCATTCATAATGGTGTTGTTAATAATATTTTGATAAAAGTCTAGAGGTGCAATTTTAGTGGTGCAACTGAGAGGTGAAGATACTTGTGCAACTGTAGTGTAATGCCAGCAAAATTTTATTGTGGGTGTTACTCTTAAATTTAAATCAATCACTTTAGTCTTCCTACCCACAATCTCCAATTTTCAACTGCCTAACAAAGTTGCCTTGGTAGATCTTATCTCTTGCTGTAAGTGATGTTAATCTGGCATCTGATATAAACAAATGGTAACCACACAAAGAATCAGTAATTTGTATTCTTAAGTGACTCTAAAAAGCTGCATTGATTTTTCAAATATTTTGCTGTCAATCTCAAAAGAAAAGGAAAAAAATCTTAAATTGCCTCTTTGTATTATTACTTACTTGCATTAGGGATTAGTTGGACATCCTGGAGATGATCTAGTGAAGGGCCACAGAGAGAGACTGGAGCATCTGACATAGGAGGAGAAGCTGAGAGAGCTGAGGCTGTATAGCCTTGAGACGAGAAGACTTTGTGAAGAATCTTAACCACCAGTATAGATACTCACTGAAGAGGCAAGAGGCAATGAGCATAAACTGACATGCAGGAAACTTCACTCAAACATAAGGGGGGGGAAAGATATTTATTTAATTTTTTCAACTGTGAAATATGATAAGATGTTTGGAACAGGTTGCCCAGAAAGATTGTGCCGCCTTCATCCTTGATATTCAAAACCCGTCTGGACACACCTCGAGCAGGCTGCTGTAGTTAACCATACTTTGAGCAAAGGAGTGGGATTGATGACCTTGGAGATCCCTTCCATCTGCAGTGATTCTGTGTATCTGTGTTTACTGCTGTCCTCCTATATGGTTTGAAATATAATTGGAGCTTATTAGTGTGAAAATGAGATTATAAGAAGGAATGTTGTCAGATGTTCACTACAGAAATAGCTATACTAGCTGAAGATGCTTCCTTCCTCTTTCCAGCTGTTCATCAGACTTCCTAGATTTAACTGCCTGTGCAGCTATGCAGAGGGGAGGGTTCTGTGGGTTTTTTTGAGAGCTTCTAATTTACTTTCCTGAAAAGTTGGCTATGTTAATTTGATTACCTGTCATAGGCAGCCTGATCTGGTTAACTGTACTGAGGTTGTTGAGGAAGTAAATATTCAGAAGAAATGGTTTCAGCAGCTGACCTGTGAGGGAGCTAACTTGCACAGGGGTGATGGAGCAGTCTGCAAGCCTTAACCTCCTAGGCAAGCCCAGCAGTTTCTTAATATTAAGCTGCATTCCAAAGGGCTCAGTGTTTGAGTGGGCAATGAAAGAACAGAAATAAAAGATACTTCTGAGAGACTTGTAGTGGAAACAGTAGTTTCATGTCAAATTTCCTTTTCTAAAGTACAGCTTCATAATGGATTCATAATGGAGCCAGCATCTATGGATGACTTCTGGCACTTTATTTCTGAAATACAATGGAGTATCTCAACGCAGTTTGACTCAGGGATAAAAACTTGGCATTGCAAAAGTACCTTCTAGTATTAAAAAAACCCAAACAAACATACAAACAAAAAAACCCACAACAAACTAAAACAGAGGAGAGCCCCCCCCCCCCCCCAAAATACCAAAAAACCTGTTTCAGTATCAAAAGCCTTTCTTTTGCTGTACTAAGCAGTTATTTCAGGCAGACTTACTTACTGTTGCAGTATTTTAAGGGTTCTTTTGATTGAACTGTAGATGATACCTGAGAACTGCTGTCTACTAGTATCTGTCGGCTTTGAAGGGAGGAATTTTCCTGTTAGACTGTATACAAGGTCTTTAGAAATCTTCAATTTAAACTATATTCATGTTGTTAATGATATTTCAATTTAAGCTAATTGTGAATAAATTACTCATTCAAAATCCATAGTAAAAGCGAAATATGTAGGTTGTGGAAGCCTCATCCCTGGAAGCTTTTAAGACAAGGTTTGATGGGGCCCTGGGCAAGCTGATCCTAGTGGATGATGTCCCTGCCAGGCAGGGGGGTTGGAACTAGATGATCTTTAAGGTCCTTTCCAACTCTGACAATTCTATGAGTCTATGATCTCAAGTTCTGTGAAAGATTTGCAGTTTATGCACAGTTCCAGTGTCACAAAACTTCCATGGTTGTGCAGCAATGACGGCTGACACTCTGAAACCTACACTTCAAAAGAAGTGGGTCTGCCTGGACTACTGGAGCTGACAATGGCCATCTTGGACCACACTTGTACTCCAGCAGAGAACCCATGGACTTCTTGAGAAATTGTTTCTTCTCAGTTTTTAAGTACTCTGTAAATTCCTCCCTCCTCTCAGCTCTCTGGTATGCAATATAATTGTTTGTTACCCTTGGCCATGTTATTTTGTTATGTGGCTAATACGTTTGGTAAGAAACTCCTTTCCTTCCCTCTCAAAGGAAAAAATTG
This sequence comes from Galbula dea, assembly GCA_013399015.1. Lineage (NCBI taxonomy): Eukaryota > Metazoa > Chordata > Aves > Piciformes > Galbulidae > Galbula > Galbula dea. Next base: position 432,226 of record VWZX01002922.1, on the reverse strand, counting down.
GGAGAAAGATCAGTATCATTATATTAAATCGCAGATGGACATTGTTAGAGATGTTCTCTCATATTTTCATCCATTATGAAGAGGTTGACTTGAATACCGATGCTTAACAGGTATATTATCTCCCTACCCCAAGTATTTACATTTTACATGGCAGTAACTTCTTGCTGCCTTATCAGTTGTAATAGGGCTTTTACTTTTTCACTGTCAGAGCAAAGATTAACAGGCAAATTTGATCCAGAAACATCTTTCTAAAACAGTCAAATGTCTGCTGAAGAGCAGAGAGCAACTTCTCTTTGTACCTCTTTCTGGACAGGAAGAAAAAATTTGCTCAAGTTCTTAAATTGAGTTTGTGGTCCTAGCTCTAACAGCATTAATTAGTAACTCTGCCTGTGCTAATAAATTATCCCCTGCTGTCACCACCAGAAATGTATCCACCTTATCCGTTAGTGATAGGGATAGTGTAATGAAAAGTTATTCCTTTTTATAAGGAAAATGGAAATGTTTTACTATTCCTGACTGATGTAGAGAAAAGTCTGTTTGACAGTAGCTATTCAGACAAAAAGTGAGCCAAGTTCATAGTCATGTTTACTAGCAAGGTAAGCCAAACTGTTATTGCTGTCTGAAGTAACTCAGATGGCTATTCCCCACCTGCTGTTTCGTAGTATCAGGAGAGAAAAGCCTTCAACTATCTTGGCATTTTGTACATCTGGAAGTGGTAAGAAAGATGGCAAATCAAGATTTTGATAATTTACCAAGTGCCATTGTTTAAATCTACTGGAAACCCTTTCCCCGGCTCGATTTTTTTTTTTTTTTATATTTTTTTTTTATTTATTGTATAGATTCTGAGACAAGAGGTTTTCATGAGACCCTCCAAAATTGCACTTATGTCAGGAACAGATTGCAACCAATCTTGTGAGAATCACAAATTGGTTTAAATTTCATTATGTTGATTTACATTGTTCTTTGACATTTCAACAGGAATATTCCATATCTTCCTGGATTTCTGTGACACTACAGTTAAAAGAAAGCAGTAAATAAAATGGTCTAAGCTGAAAACAGGAATCACAGACTAAAAAAATAATTTAAGTTGGAAAGGACCTCTGAAAGTCACCTCAGCCAATCCCATGCTCAAAGGAGGGACAAATTTGAAGGTTAGATCTAACTTCGAAATTGTATCAGGTTTTGCAGGATTATTCTCGAGCCTTTCTTGGCAATCTATTGGAATCTTGATTGCCCTCAGGGTAAATAAAAATTTCTAATTCTTGATAAGAATTTCCCTTGTTGTAATTTGTCTATTGCCTTCATCTTCCAGCATGCATGTCTTCATTAAAACTTACTCCTATGTTTACACAGACACACAGCATTTAGTTTTGTTGGTTTAAAAACAAGTGAAAGAAGCTCTATCAGCCCTTTCCTTGTGCTTCAAATTCTGGAGCCAGGTAATAGGGCAGTCCTCCTTTGTTTTCAGCAGCCTGGCACCATTCGGTGCACATGTAACTGTCATTGCCACAGTGTCATAAAATGACCAATCTTACTCTTTCATAGTATTACTGAAAACTATCAAAAGGCTGCAGTGGTATATCCTGAAGATGTCTACTTTCATTGGTGAGAATGCCAGACATTATGAAATACTACACTGCTGTTTTGAAGGGTTTCTTCTAATGTTAAAATCCCATTAAGAACCCTAGACATAGCTGCTGTCCCTGTAGCATAAAACACTGTTCTACTGTTCTTACGAGACGAGAAGTAAGCAGTTAGCTAGATCCTTGTATAACAGGGGTCTTGTTTGATGTTTTAAGGACATTCTGTATTACAGAAAGCATTGAGAGTTATCTCAAGTACCATTGCATTTTCTAAATTTACTGACTGTACCAACAGTTTTTTTCAGAAGATTTGTACCGGAGTTTTCAGAGTAGCCTCCAAATCCTAATTCAGATTATCAACTCAGATTTGGGGTACCTAAATTTGGGTATCACCCCAGATTCTGTTGGAATTCATGGCAAGCTATATCTTTCCTTGGAAATGTCAACAATTATGTTCAGAAGTAAAGGTACAGGTGGTTTTTTTTTCTCATTGCTATTTGTTCTCTGTGTGTATAGAATAAGTAGCCCATTAGAGAAATGACATAAAACACTGAAGTCCTCTGTCCAGCATCCTAACAAGCCACTGCAGACATGCACTGCATCTCTAGCGGCCATACCAGATACTTTTGTCACAGTGTTGTGATTCTGTTAGGATGTCAGAATATGCTTCAGTCCCAGTAAGGGATTATTGAGGCTAGCTCAATATTGGCATCTGAGTAGGAGAGTTCTAACATTGAATTTTTTTTTTCTTTTATGCTTTGGAAATTTAAAAGGCTCTTTGAGGGGGTGTGGTGTCCTTAGGCTGAAGATGAAAATTAGTCCAACTAAGGTTTATAGAAAATTTTCATCACCTTCATGTTGTAAAAGTCTTTTTACTCCATGCCGTGGAGTGAGGGCAGGATGAGTTTGCATTTGAAGGCAACTTTACCTATGTATGTATCAAGGGGCCCTGAAACATAGAGGAAAGAGTTGCCCTTTGTTGTGCATTTGAGTGGGTAGAAATGGATGAGACAGCAGTGAATGCTGTATCTGTAGAGGCAGCTGTGTTATAGACATAAGCCTGATAAGTCAGTGATGTTGCAAAAACTGGCTTGCACCCTTACCAGTACTTCTGAACAATGTAACAAAATATATGCACAATTTATATTTAAGGACTTTAAAATGCCTGAAGCTCCATCATCTTCCATATTTTACCAGTCTAGTGTTACTTAATTATTTTGAAATTTTTGTAATTAAAGATATTACCTGCAAGACTCTAGCTGAGTATTCTGAGCAAAAATAATTTCCATTTAGGTGTTCACTTCTGCATGTCAGTCTTGGAAAAAAAAAGTCAAATGTGATTTCATGGTTTAAGGTTCCTTATGGCACTTCCTCAGTGATTTTTTTTTTCTTTTTAAATTATAAATAACAAGGTAACAAAGTATAGCACTGTGTGTTTTGTCATAAACAGATAAAAGGCTTTCCGTGTACCTCAGCTAACTTACACCATTAGTGTACTCTTATTTTGCAAGTGTTTTCTCAGTATGTGGGGAAAAAAAAAGAAGCCAGATGGCTGCTGAGGAAAACACAAAGCGGTTGGAGATCACAAAAGAAAAAGTCAACTTTGAAAGTTAGATTATTACTTAGTATCCTACACCACAGTGGTGTTTAACCTACACCACTGCTGAATATTGAGAGAGGAAAAGATTTGTGGACAGTGTACATTCTGCATGCAGATAGTTTGGCACTTCTTTTCTCTAGGATTGTATAGGGCTTTCATCCAGATGTCTTGTGGTAAGAACAGGGTGGTTTGTTTGGGCCTCCCTGCCCAAGATCTACTGTATTTATCCCTGTGTAGGAAGTGCACAAATCCTACTTCTGAATTTGCAGTTTTGTCTGATCAAGAGAGTTCTTTACATTTGTTGTCTTTCCCAAACAGAAGGAAAGATATTTTTCCATTCCAGCTTGCTTGATTGAGTAGGTAGTGTCATGTATTATCGTTTGTGTCATTGGTTTCTCTAGTTATTACAGTTGGTAATAATTCTGATAGCTAGCAAAAATGAAGGTATTCTGGTTTACTGCTGTCTTAAAGAGCTTACTGTACTTTGAAGGGGAAAGCATTTGCATGCTGCTCAAATTCCTAAAATCCCAAAGCCTTTATTCCACCCTTGTCCCCTAGTCCTTTTCCAGGATGCAAACTGTTTACTGGACAATCTGTTGACATCTCAAGTTCAGTGCCCAAGAAGTATTTTTGGGGTTTTTTAAAAGATCTGGGTTGATTAGTGGTTATTCTCTCTCCTTCTTCCAACCTGCCACTTCCTCAGGAACTGCCTGAAGTAACTGCCCCCTGATGTATCATTTATATGTATGTCTGGACGTTGCTCTTTTTCCAGCATTTCATTACTATTTGGTTGTCAGCTGTCAGGTGATAAGTTACATAGGAGTGAGATAACAGACTTAAAAGCAAGAAAAACCATTTAAGGGCTGTTAATAATTTTGACACCTGTCTAAGTTAGTATTTTATCTCTATTCTTAATGTAAAGATATTTTAACTTAGATTTCTGTGGTATTTATACCAACTTACTGACACACATTTTGATTTCCTAAAGATTCACTTTTTTGGGCTGTTAGCACAAGTCAGCATTATCATAAACATGTATGAATTGCAGTCCTGAAACTTAATTTTTATCCCCTTTTGCATCCAATTTAAGTTGCTTAGTGCTTTTTTTTCCCTGCTCTGTTCTCTCCAGAGAATAAAGGCGTTCATCATGTTTTTGGTATTTTTTGTGTGTACCCTCAGGTAAAGGTTGAATCTTCATTTCAAGGAGATAGGAAGGGAAAAAAGTCTAATGGTTGCATGTTATACTAGTGTTTGTGCTGCCTTGTTGTTTCCTGTGTCTAGAAAATAGACATTTTGGTGACTGTCCTCTAGGGCTTAGACATACCAGAGGTTAAAGGATAAAAAAGGTAAATGGTCTTACAGTGCAAGAACTTGGTTCTGAGTTGCAGATCCTATCTAGACCCTTCAGGGCGTGACCATTATTGGTTAAAGAAGGGGAAGGAAGGAAAAAAAAATACTGTGCTCTGTGGTCAACGTGGTATGAATTAAAAACTTGTTTACAGAGGTATTTTGGAGCTCTTTAAGCTGCATTACTCCACTGGCATGCTGTGATCTGGAGAGCTTGTATGATTTCTTTTACTCCTACCTAGGTGGAATTTGCTCAACTCTTTGCCCTTCATCAAAGTTGATAATCCTTGGGGGTCATGCTGTTTCTAGGTTAATGCATGCATTTGAATATTTGTGACAGTTACAGCGTGTAGAATTTTCTGCATGGATAGCTAGCTGTTCCTTTCCTGACATTTCAAACTGAAGGGCTATACATGAAGGCAAATTGCTTAGGAAAGATGTTCCAGTCACTTGGACAGATCAGTTTACAGATTTTTGCAGCAATAAATACTGGTTTTATTAGCAGAATAAGTCAATTTAGGGAAATCTTGTCTTACGGTAGTCCACTGAATATGAATTACTTTTATATTCTGATTTTTAGTTTGTGTTTTTTGATTAGCTTGGTGTTTTTTGTGGTTTTTTTTCTGTGGGTGGAGTTTTTTGTTTGTGAGCTTTTTGATTTAGGGTTTGTTTTTTTGTTTTGGCTTTGGTTTTAGTTTTTGTTTTAATTTAACTTATCATAGTATGGTTCCTTTAATAAGAACAAAGGAAAATGGGTTGGTGCCAGCACCAACTAAGATGCCAGAAATTCCTTTGCATAGAGGTTTCCGGGCCAGTGATTGAACTCCTCATACTAAAATTAAAGGCAAGTTAGAACAATTCGTAGAAAGGTACTGGTCTATCTCACCATTAGAAAAATAATTTAAAAAACAGCAAAAAAATCTNGTGGGGGGGAGGGTGGTGAGGGGAAGGACTAGAATAAGGCTAACTCAGTCCAAATACCATCCTTGTCTCTTATGAGACCTTCCATAAATATTTGTTAGAAATCTGCTTTGTGTAAGCAGACTAAACCAAAGTGTGTAGAGTATAGTGAATTTCACTAGAAGCATGTCTAAAAGGCTCCATATAAAGAAGTAGTTCTGTTGTGGTAAAGAGCTTATATGCATGAAAGATAAGGTTTTCATTACATATTCCATCCTGCTCAGATGAAAATGCTAGTGTTTTTAAAAAATGTTTAAAGCTTCAAGGCTTAAACAGGAGAAAGAAGGAAGGAGGTAACCAGTGGGGTTAATTACTCCTTTTGAAATGCATAGTAACAGCTATTGATGGAAGGTCAGTCAGATCAATTATCTAACTGGCATGGTAATTCGTATGCTGTAAATAACAATTGGAAAGCAACTGCTTGCTATACCTATGGGTAGAGTCATATCCTATACGGTTTCCCTGAAAATCTGTTTGAGAAAAGTATTACCTTTTCACTGGCATGGAACAGATAAACTTTTGCTATTTCATTGATATTTTGGCAGCATATAGGATTTCAGAAACTGAAGAGAGAACCTGTTAAGATACGATTATTTATATGCTATTTTTTTCCCAAGTACTGAAAGAGGTGAAGAAAGTTACAGAAGAGATCTACATAGAATTCACTATATTGGTAGAGACTTGGCTTCGAAGGAGAACTGGCTGTGCAGGAAGCTGGAATTAGTGCAGTAAAGTACAAGTCTAGTGATGTGTGATGGAGATTCATAAGAAATGAGCTTTCAGTTCTGTTGTTCGGGGGACAACATTGTTAAAAGGAAACTACAAAGGTTTGTCTTTCTCCAGTTTGGAATGGCATTAGAGGAGATTGAAGAAGTGGGACATAGTGATGTATTGTGTTTAGGCTGAACAGCTAGGGGAAGTATTGTGGCACAGTGAGGAAAAATTAGGTGAAAAAGTGGGTATTTGCAAAGTTTGATGAATGAAGTTTTCCTTCTGACTGTTTCTTTTCGGTGAGCACTTCATTTATGCATTATGGGTCAGAACTTTGGCTTGGCCTTGAAGTCGTGTAGGTCTTATATTTCACATGCTGTGAAGTTTTCAGGCCTTGTATTCTTTCTTCGGTCCCTGGCAAGATGTGAATGAGATCTGAGTTTGGTATGGCTCCAAAGTGCTGTTGCAATGTAAGTTTTGCATAATAATGCTGGTATGCTGCATTCCTAAAATGTGTTGATAGGTGCCTTTGTGAAACTGGTGCAAAAGCTGTTGTATCCTTTTCAGAAACCAAGCAAGCTTTTCCTTTCTTGGACCTTTGCGACATGGTACTTTTCTCCAAAGCAAATGTGTGTTATACTTTTTGACGATAGTTAAAAATCCCAGCCTGCTCTGTTTCCACAATTCTGCAGCATAAAATGTCTTACTACTTAACTAAATTTGAAAGGGGAGAACCCCAAAATAAACCCCTAGTTTTCCTTAGGTCTGAGTATTTTGTCCCTTGAACATTTTAAAGTTTTGCACTCCTGCAGAAGGAGAAGACATCTCTTTTGCACAATGACTTCTGTGCAGCTGCTGTGAATATTGTAAAATATAGTGTGTTAATACAGCCAGACTTAGCTATTGTCTTTTTCAGAAGTGTTGGGTATTCAGCATTTCTGCTCAGAGAAAATACGTTAGAAGTAATCTGAACTATCCTTTATTCAAGACTGAGGTGCCTGTGTCAAGTTCCTGGTTGTTAACAAACCTAGGAAGCAAGATGCTTTGAACTGTGGTTTTAACCATAATGTTTTTAATTGTTCTGTTGAAATAAATCATATGGCAGTTGTTAGAGTACTCAAGGAATAATTAAGACTCTTAATTCAGTTCTTAATTTAGGGGGTTCTCTGCTTGCTTTTTATTATTAGAAATTGTGCAACTGTGTAACCTAGTCCTCATATGCATGTCCCCACCCCAAGAGTTACTCTTTTAACTTCATCTAGGGAAAGACAAAGGGACTTTTCTGATCCCTGTTAACTTGAAGAGGTGTGCTTGCTAGGATTGTAATCCAGCTTAGTTGGTCCACTGGTGACTGACTGGGGAGCTGAGGAGGAACGAGCCTCCAAGTATCTTGTATCTGTTACTGCATCCCCCTTCTGAGAGTGGGGGAGGGAGGTCTAGAGAAATCTGATGAACTGCAGTAGGCTTGAGGGCACATAGACTTCAGTTCGCTATGGCAAAAAAATCTGCCTTTTTGACTCTAATAGATGAGGAAGCAAATTCTTCACCAGCAGGAGAAAGGACAGTTGGTGAGAAGGCATTTATGCTATGAGAAACTTGTTAACATTTGAGGTTTCTGATGAGGAATTGTGTCGGAAGGAGCTGAATTGATGTTTTCACTTTCTTAGCATCAGCTATGAAGAACTTTCTAGGGGAGAAAAAGTCTTCAATGTATTGTCACATGTGTACAGGCAATGTAGAAGGCCCAGTGAGTGGTGTCCAGGGTTGTAGGATGGTGAGGGCACAGCCTTCAAAATGAGTAAGATACAACATCAAACATCAGGACTTTGAGCTCAGACAAAATGCCAGCTCACGAGACGGAGTTTTGTGTAAGGACTGGATGAACTCGAATCCTTTTCTTCAAGACCTGCAGATCAGACAGAGCAGGTCTCCTTTTTGAAATGGCAGCTGGAGGGTACAGTTGATACTTCAGTTTGTATAGTGGACACTGGAACATGCCGATGTATATAATGTTGAAGCCTAATTATTGATTCTTATCAAAAGATCATCGAAGGATAAGCTGTTACTACACAGTGCGGGTTAATGTGAATTTAAAAACTCACTCCTCTCCTGTCTCTTGAGTGCAGAGAATCCATGGCCATAAGCATCTCTCTTAATGTGTGTCTTTGTGTATGTATATGTCTGCTCATACTGGATATTGCCCTCATAGGAGCACTGTGAAGCTTCATTAAAGTTTTTAAAGGTCCTCAGATGGAAAGTGCTTAGAAATGAAGTGTTTGTAATCAGATAAATTAGTAGCACATAACAAGGATGTAACCTGTTAACGCTAGCTATTAACAGTGCTGTTAGCATCAGAAAGCTTAATGCTTAGGTTTTAAAGTGCAATTGCCCTCTGAAAAGGGACTTGCAGATTTGTATATGCTGTGTATTTTTATGCTTTACTCCTTTGTTTTCTAAACTACTGTGCTGTTGCTTCTGCCACAATTTTGTATGGGGAAATACTGCGTTAAAAACTACGCCCCACAGCAAACAAACAAAAAAACCACCACACCACAAACTAAAACAAAAATCTCCAGAACTTGTGAGCCATCTTACACTTGGTCTGTTCAGCCTGGAGAAAAGGAGGCTGAAGGGAGACCTCATAGCTGTTTGTAACTTCCTCACCAGAGGGGGAGGAGTGAGTGCTGACCTCTTCTCTCTGGTGGTTAGCGACAGGACGCGGGGGAACGGCATGAAGCTGTGCCGGGGGAAATTTAGATTGAATATTCGAAGGAGCTTCTTTACCCAGAGGATGGTGGAGCATTGGAACGGGCTCCCCAGGGACGCTGTCATGGCCCCTACTCTCATGGAATTTGAGAAGCAATTGGACAAGGCACTTAGGCACATGGTGTGATTATGGAGTTGTCCTGTGCCTAAACAGGAGTTGGACTAGATGATCGTAATGGGTCCCTTCCAACTCTGGCTATTCTGTGATTAACCCATACGCCAGCAGGAATATAGATAAAGAATGGGTATATTTTAGTTGACAGCTTACTTGGAAAAAAAAAACAACCATTTTTTCTTTTTTTTTAATGTTAAAATAAGGATTTTGAAGTGTTTCCGAATAACATTTTAAAGGAAGATAATTCATGGGTAATATTCACCTTGTGGAGTCCATGGGTCTGTATGGAAGACAAGTCAAGGTAAAACCAATGCCAGTAGTCCATACACTTTTAACAGAATGATAAATAATCCAAGATAGTGTATCCATACTGGAGCTATTTAAGAATTGCCTATACTGGCCCCTCTAGGTTGTTTTGGTTCACATTTGCTTGTCCCACAAAGTTTTATGATTAAAAAAGGTTTGTCAGTAGAACTTGACAAGGTGATATTTTGTAGCAGTGATTTACACTTGATACACAGCAGCTGAAGTGAATGGTGGTTGCTTTAAGTCATCACAGTATTTATCAAGATCTTGAAGTAAAAGCTTCCAGGACTTCAGAATAGGGAGCTGGCAAGGTCTACTGAAGTTGAGAGGGTTTATAAGTCTAAGTAAAACAATTTGCCTTTTGAGAAGGAGTAAAAATATCTGTAGCTTAGTACATATGTCATACTCGGTGTGAACAATGCATAGGACATGCAGCTACAGTTCTTAGTGTGATTTTTCAGAGGGGGATAGCTGTTTCATAAATAGGCATATATATTTGCTTTTATGAAACTTAGTATATGTGAGATGCCTAGCAATTGGTTTGGCTTTTGTCTTTAGATATTTAAAGCAATTGTATTCTCTTCAGGTCTTGCCACAAATAAGAACATGTTCCCTGAGATTTCACCACATTTCTTAAATTACCATGCTTGGATTAGCCCTACCACAAGGCACCACAAGCTGTTATATTCAGCAGGCTGATTCTCTGCTCTGGTTTAGAGCGAGCAACCTGAATAGCTAGCATCTAACTGCTTTTATTTCATTAAGTACCTGTAAATGCAACATGCATTAGCTATTTCCAGAGTTTCACGAGCCTGCAGAGATAGATGCAGGAGTGGTTCCAGTGCAGGCTGTAGTCCTGTTGAAGAAATCCCGTCATTTGGGGAATCCCTCTCATGAATTTCTGTACGTACAGTGAAGGTAGTAGGAGCAAAGTGTGTCAGAAACGGAGCTGTATTAGCCATTTATAGTTTCCTGATGATTTTCTGAAACCGTGTTTAGTCAGTGACTCATGTAGTATGATAATATCCACTAATGGTTTTTATTCTCATTCATAAGATGTGCAGCTTCTGCCTCTCCAGTTCATTCTTACGCAGTGCCCTCCTGTGACTTTTCGGGTTAATTTCTTCCTGTGGAGTTTTTTTCACTGTTGGTGTGGTCTTTTTTACTTTCTACATAATTCTGTACAGTTTTGCACTATAACTAAAAACTTGCACTATGCTGGGATTCTTTTTCAGCTCCTGGACCATTTATATATGGAATTTGTGGGAAGAGACTATCGACTGTTTGCCTAATGACTTGAGTTACAGCCTGAGACTAAAACAGTCAAGGCAATAGAAGGGGGCCGAGTTTACTGTCCTGCAGGTGTTCGTGCCTCTGACCCCGAGTCTCAGCTTTGTGTGCATGTCCTGTAGGCAGTCCGGTTACAGCCTGGATTACTCGCGGACTGAAGATGAACTTTATCTCGTCCTTGAATCAGGACGGGGTACTTCTTAAAATGTGCTTTCCTCTCGAGCTAAACGCTGGGATCACGTGCCCTCCGATGTACCACTTTTCGTTTTAGCTAGTTTTAAAGAGAAGAACTCCAGCCGAGTTGCTGGCCGTATTATCGCGGCTCACCGATGTCTCCGTTCCTATGCGCGGCTCTTACGCGGTGAGCGGAGAAGCAGCAGGGCGGGCGCGTTCGCGCGACGCTGCTGGACAGGGAGAATCTGTCCCCTGGTGCAGGCAGGCAGAGAGCGGTCCCTTTAAGGCGGGAAGGAGGCTGGCTGCAACTTGTGATTGACAGCCTGTGTGGAGTCACGTGACCCGCCTGTATTTGAAGGTCACAAAAAGCAGCTTCCTTTAGAGAGAGCAAGAGGGAGAGAGAGAGGGAGCGATCGAGGGAGTGTGAGAGAGTGAGGGAGTTCAAGCCAAAATGGCCGACAGAGCCTCTGCTGGTTTCTGAACATTTGAAATAAAAACAAAAAAAAAACCAAACACAAAATCATTTTTGGATCTTTTTTCATTTCCATTTCTACCTTGTATGCCTCAACTCGCTGGATTTAAGCACTGCTGCACTTTATGAGGTTAGTGGTACATTTATATTTTATTATTATTGCTGGTTTTACCTATGAGTAGATGTTTAAGACCCGGAGCTGGCCGTTTAAATCCGTGGTTTTGCAGAGTTGGTTTTTTTTTATAGCACAGACAGTTGTTTCAGATGTTGTCTGGTGTTACATGTGAAGCACCTTTAGTAGATTTTTAGGGCTTTTTAGAAAGGAGGTCTATGTAGAAACGTATTGTGGATTTCCAAGAGATTTGTAAAACAGGCAGATTACAGAAGATCGTATTTTAACAAGCCGGTACAAGATAGTACTGAAAATCTTGTTTTATTTGAACCGAGGCTTTTTTAAAAGTGTCTTCTTCCCCACAGTACCCGAAGCTCTTAAATCTGCTGCAAAAATTTGCATATATAAAAATGGGTTTGCATTCTTTGCTGCTGCTGGGTCCGACAGGGGACAAATGGGGAAGTGTTCTCACCGGGCCATTCTTTGCAGGGAGAAAGTGGGGGGGAAAAAAACCAAGAACCCTAGAATCAGGCACCCGCACACTTGCAGTACCAGGTCTGGGCCGGGAGCGCAGGGCGGTGCGGGAGCGGGAGGGTTTCTGGCTGGCGGAGCCCGCCGCGTCCAGCCGAGCCGAACGCACACAGCCGCCGCCGGCTTCGGCGCGGGCTGCCGCTCCCCTCCCCTTCCTCTTCCCCCGGCGGCTTCGGCCCTCCTCGGGACCAAATGGTCTTGCTGCCCCATAAACAGGGTATTGGGAGTTCTGGCGGGCTAGGCGTGCTCGATAGTGCCGGTTTTCAAATGGTCTTGCCGTGTCCAGAAGTAAGAGGACCCTTCTCTGCTTAACGGGGCTGGCGAGTAATAAAATGTGGGGCAGATATTCAGGAATGCACGCTTGGAAAGGCAAGATCCTGGATGCTGCTGATGTTTTTTAGACTTTTGCTCTGTTCTTTACAAAACGCACGTTCATCTGCATATTAGTAAATGTAGCTAAAAAGTGTTTTCTCGCTATTTTTCCTTCTCTATTATTAAAAATTTAAATCCAAGTTATATTTGCATCTCCCTCCAGAACCAAGCACAAAATTAAGCTGAAGCTTGCTTTCTGAGAACAGGCTCCTCCTACTGCATTGTAAGAGTGTGATGTAATGCCCTTTTCTATGAGGTTAAATGAAGAAAATTCTCTGTGATGGTGTACGTTATTCTTCTCCTCTTACTGGTAGTCTTTGTACTGTGATCTTTTTTGTAGGTGGATAATCGAGCCGCAGATAAATATGTAAATAATCTTGTGGACCTATTTTCACATTGCAGTGTATGTGTGCATTGATTATAGTTAGCAGGTCAACTTTAAACCTACGAGGCATTTATTTGTGGCCTAATATCCATACAGTTAAATATAAATGGTGGAGATGGATTTGGATTAATTAACTGAAAATGTGTCTGGCTGTCCTCACTAGTCTTGTAGTACTGCATATCAGGGCTGCTTTTTTTTTTTTTTTTTAAATCTACTGGCTAGCAAATACTTGAAGTAGTTCTGCAGCATACTGGGTTTCTGTTGGTTTATTTTTAAGTTAGACCAAGCCAATAGAAAATAACTCCACTCAAGTTTGATACAGTGTATTGTGCTGACAATTTTGGTAAAAGTTTGGTAGTCACGGATAACCCAGTTTGTGTATGTTCTCCCTGTTTAGGGTTAATGAACATACTAGATTCCGTCCTTGGGTTATTGGAAAATATCTGTGCAAGGGAATATTACAATTACATGAGGTCTTTGACCTCATGCAGGTTGATAACTTGTTATCCGAAGCCTTTTTTGGGCTCAGTGGAGATCCTGGTGTAGCCAGAATATGTTGAATATTCCTGTTGATTGACAAACTTAATTAGCCATTAGAACTGTTTTCAAATGCAGTACTAAGTAGTAGTATTGTTAGATGTAGCACTTACAGACCCAACATCAACTGTGTAGTTTATGTGATAATTACTGTAGCAGAGGGTGACTGAACCGAAGAAGTAACAAAAACCTGAATTTTGTCCTGAATTGGCAATATTGTAGGACATTCCTGTCCCACAGTCTGTGCTTGAGTAAAATACTTGTCTTTCCTGTGTCTTTTTCTCTTTCATGCATTAGTGTCTGTTACACACTTCCAAATTGTGTGTATAACTTGATTGTTAGGAAGATAGAATACAGGATATTTTCTAGTAACTGCAACTGCTCATAGCTGTAAAAGTTGTCATAGATCAAACAAAAAGCAGCTGTTCAGAATAGTAGAAATGATTGTAGTACAGAGTCTGTCAAACACTTAAGTGTGCTTGTGAGACAGTACGCTGTGAATAGGAGGGACCAATTAAAATAATTCCTCATATAAATATGTCTTTGACCCATCAAATCTTAGTGCAGGGTGTGTTGAGGACTCTGCAGCCTGTGAAATAGTAGGATTTTAAAAGTACAAGTCTGGGCAGTTCTCAATACTGTTTGCATTAGGTATGTTCCCGCAGTGCAAAGGGAATGAAATATTTAAAATTATTTTGAGAGACCTGACTCGAGTTGCAGTTTCTAGATCAGTTTGAAGTTTGCGGAATTGTTGGGTTGGGGGAACCTTTTTTGCTTTGTTCAGTTTACAGTGATGACACTGGGTTCAGAAGCTTTATTTCATTTCTGTGTTTGCGTTTGCATGTCAATTGTTATTGCTATCTACAGGAATCAGACCCTTTCCAAAGCAGACTGTTTTAGTAGGTTGAAAGCTACAGTGAAGTCTGTAGTCAGCAGAGCCCCTGGGGTTTTTTGCACTACATCTAAGAGATTCCTGAGAAATAATTGACAAGAAAAGCCTTATTACCACTGAGTTTCAATATATAGCTGTCTGCAGTTCTAATGGAAGAAAAATACAGGGAAAACAAGTGTCTAAAAAACCAGTATGCTTACTTTCAGGAGTGGGTTTTTTTAGCCTCTATCTCTTGCTGGGAAGGGAAAAAACAAACAAACCAAAAAACTTTAAGATTGTACAGTATTTTCTGGCTGATTTCAGCTAAACTTAATGTTTTTGAGACTTTTGTCTTTTACTTACTAAGAAGTGACTGAGTGGAGGAGAGAGCATCCAAATCTATAAATGAAAAAAAATCTCTAGAATTAGTGTATTACAGGAAAATAATTTTTATCCGTACTGTTTCTAGTACCCCTGCAAAAACTTGTCATTTGCACCTTGAAGCAGAATTCTTTAATTGCAGTCATTATGGATCGGCTTTCCTTTTGGTGACCAGAATGGAAGATGAGAAGTTCAGTTTACAGTGAGTTTAGAACAGTTTGTTGTAATCTGCACATTTGATAGTCTTTTCAGCTGGCAGTTGTTTTAAAACTGAAAGGTTTTGAGAGTGGTTTTGCTTTGAGGAGAAAACCTACCTCCTTCCTAAGACCTGTTTCAACTTGTATTGGTTTCCAATCTAAAACGGTCAAGCTTTGAGTCAGGGAAGTAAGATACATACGATGATTAGCTCTAAAAAGCTGTACTTCATGCCCTTTCGGGGGCATCAGATGTGGGCACCAGGGTTCTAGTTCTGTAACCTTCCTGAAGGTTTTGTAAAGGGTGGTATGTAAAGTTGGGGCAAAAGTAATGTGTCTTTTCTCTTAGAAGAATCCTGCTGAGGAAGCTAGTGTGATTTTAAGTGGTTAAGCTTTAAATAGTTGTAATTATTGCTGCAGAATGAATTTGATAAACAGGTATTAGCTTTAGTTGCCAACCTAACAGTGGCATTTAGTTAGAATAGTTATCTTGTTTGACCAATATTTGAAATATGGCACATGTAATCAAAGTTGAGTGTCAAGATAATGCTTTTTGGCCATTTCAGTGTTGAGGGCAAATATGGAGGCATTGTGGAGATGTAAAATACTATATGCTGAGAATACTTGTTTTGTTTTAGTGATGGTGCCGTAATTGTTTTGAAGGACACAGGGGAAACGGTGCCTTTGTGTACTTGTGGTGAATTCCAGCTCCAGAGCTGTACTTCAGCACTTTACACTGCCTAAATTCTTTTTCTCTTTTGTATATAGGCTTCCAACCCAAGAAGAGAACAGGGGTTTTTTTGGTTGTTTGGTTTTGTATCTGGTTTTGGTGGTTGTGTGTTGGTTTTTGTTTTGGTTTTATTTGGTGTTGGGGGAGTTGTTTTTTTTTGGTTTGGGTTTTTTTTTTTTGGTAGAGGTGAAGCATATATTTTCAGAGCAAAATGAATATATGCATACCCTGATATTTGTTATACTTGGTGCCATTGACACACTTCTGAAATGAATTCTTAAGGCTGTAATTTTAAAGGTTATTTTCCTGTCTGTGCAAAGTACACTGGTGTTATAGTTCAGGGCTGAAATGCTCTGGTGTTACTAGGATTACATATTTATAATTAGTTCTGAAAAGTTATGTCTTTAAGAACTGGTTGATGTGATATTTGGATATTATAGTATGGGCAAATTTAAAGACAAATGTTGATGCTCTTTCAAAATATTATTGTTCCAGGAGTACTTGTAATTAGCCCATTTAATCATGTGGGAAAACATAAAACAAGATACAAACCCTGGAGTTTTTTTCAGGTACATAAGCGAAGATACATTTATAAAACACAATATGATTTTTAAAGGCAGAACAAATCAAACCAGGGGTTCAACAACACGGAAAAATGTGTGCTAATACATCTGGAGAGACACTACTGAGTTGAGTCTTTAAAAGCAACAGGTGGTAAGCATGAGAGCCGAGTACAGTTCCTTTCAGTGCTACAGTTTGTGTCTGAACTTAATTAGGCAGATGCTTGTTTATGTTAGGTGGAGAAAATTATCTGAAAGTACTTCGATATCAGTCGGTGGGGAAATGCTTAAAAATACAAAGCACATGTATTAATACAAATTTATGTTAAACTGAGTCTTCTGGAAGTGAAATGTGGTGTTGGAATTTACTGCAGCAACAAAACCAAAACAAAGCATCAAGATACAACTGTGTTTTATTTCATGCCAGCAGGAGAGCGCTTCTCTTTTTAGGATGGCACTTGTGAGGCCTTAACCTCAGAGCATTTTTAACAGTAGGGGAGGTCAACAAATTTTGAGGTAGCTCAAATAGGAGGAGCAAAACACCATCAAGTCACTTCTGCTTTTTTGTATTTTTTTATAGATGACCACATTCTCTGCATATTAATAAGCAGGTTTAAAATTTGTGTCAAAAACATTATTTTGACTTTAAGTTCCGTCATAGTTGAGTGTGTTTTAAAGACATTAATATTTTTAAATGAAGGTGGCTATTCTTTTCATTCATTAAGGGTGCACAAACTCCACTGTCCATGCTTAAATTCTGAAATATAGGCATAGTGCTCATTTTTTCCAGTGTTCTTAATAGATGCAGAGTTAGGGCTTCCTGAAGTACAGATATGGGTATAATAGCTGAACCCCAAACCCAATTTGAACTTGAGCATAATCTTAATTTCTGAATCAGAGGAGAAATGTTTTTTAGAAAAATAAAACAATGTCAGAATTACTGTATTCTCAGCTTTTTTTTTTTCCTTTTTTAAGCACAGCATTTGTTCAACAGCACGATCATAGGATACTGTCTTATCTGTAATTTCACAGCAGCTGTTGGGCACAGCCTCCCTGTACATGAGAAAATGCAAAACTTCAGCCTCAGTGAGACTGCTGGAGTTTATTTTTTTAAGAATGTACACATAATAGCCTTTGCAGTTTGGGGCTTTCTGAGTTAGTTGATCTGTTGAAAAGAGGAAAGGTTAAATATATGTTCTGTTGATGCTACTTAATCATTAATTAGAGTTGAGTTCAATTGTCTCCTTTTACATGTGTTCTGTGGTAAATACACACAGATGTGTTGTCACCATGATTCAGTTTACATTTGTGAACTTGGTTATGCCTGAGCCATCCAGTTCTTCAGAACGCAGTGTCCTCTGTCACTTAAACCTTCCTTTAAAAAGTTTTCCATTTTTCTTCCATTCTTTTCCATTTTAAATTTTACTGTTTGTAGTGGAAGACATTGCAACTTAATGAGTCCTAATGCAGAAGCATTCTCGTTGCAGCTTCTATATTAGCATTTATATCTTTAATCGTATATAGTTTCAGTTAAACAATCATGCTAGATTGAAGATCTGATTTAAAACATATGGTTTTAATTCTCTGTTGGTACTCTAGATATACTTGTCTACAAAACAGCTTGCTTTAGCAAGAGGGTGACTACTACCAAGAACTTGAATCAACTAGAGTGAGACTGATGTGTTCTGATAAGTCACTTTGCCAGCTAAATATACATGTTTACACTCAGCCTTTTGCTGAACAATTCTTAGAGAGGATGATTTTATCACAATATACAAATGAATTTTGATACCTTAATGCTTGGAAATTACAGTCTTGGTAACTTGCTGGATTTGTTGTCAAGGCTGTTTTTACCTCTTACTGGAGAGAGTTTGAGGACAATAAAGATATTAGGTACTATTAGTATTATTATTCCACTGTTTTATTCAAGGGAGTGTCTGTGTTAAGTTAAAAAAAACCCCAAACTTAAAGAAAATAAAAATACATATAAAAGTGGATAAAAAATACAGTGCATGGAAGTAGAGGATATCCTATTTAGGTTATACATATGTCATTCTCAATCTAGCTGTGTTTTCTCTTTGTGGATGTCATTACAAGTTCATGGCACTGCTTGGAATCTGAATGTTGACTAGGTTCAAATTACCTGTAAAAATACTTGGTTAACCTGAAGTAAAACCCCAAAAGCTTTTCTGAACCTAGTGGAAGTGAAAGCTCCAGCTACTGTTACAGAAGTCAGTTATAGCAATATTAATGGACATTTAAAATTGAATAACCTGCCTTGTCCTATAGAGTCAAATTTAACTCTTTTGCAAGTGATATTCAAATTATCTGTTTGATACATCTCAACCAGACCAAACAGTGCAGAAAGTGGATAAGGCATTAGAATTGTTTTATTTTGTCTCTACCTGTGTCCTTTAATCCTATTCAGAACAGATCTAGATTATCCTGGCAGGAATGCTTGCTAACTAATATACTGGACTTGCTGTAGCATTCTTGAATGCTGCTTCTGATGGAAACATACTGATGATAGTGTGATGTAGGAAACCAAAAGCAAAATCTTACCTGGGTAAAGATTTAATCTTCCTAATAAATTGTTTAGATTCATTTCTTCATGATGGTACTTCTCTAACTTTCTAGGGTTTGATCAGCAAATAAGTTTTGAAAGCCACTAAATTACAGTGGAAAGTTTAAATAAATTATCTAGGATGGGAGAATTGTAAGTCGTACATGCAGGTTATTTTTTCAGCAGTTTGAACCAGTTGAGTCATTCTTGTGCAAAAACTATCTCAATTCAGATTTAACCACCTCATCTGTGCAGGGTAGCAGTTTTGGAATGACTGTTTCTGATTAGGTTCTTGAGTGACTGTTTTAATCACAAAATAACACACTGTTCTGAATGAATTTACACTGCTGTGTTTGAGAGAGAATTTTGCTTTATACTTAAAATTTTCTACAAATAAATTATTTGTCCTGATACAGTAAAACTGTAGGAAGTATGTTCTCAGCAGATTTAGCAGATTTTAGGTAAAACAAGACGAAAAAAGTGAAAGTGAATGGAGGCTAAATTTTGAGAGTCTAGAATTTACGTTGGCAGATTAACTACCATAAAGCTAGAGTTGTTTAGTTCTTTAAGCCAGCTCTCTGTGGTTGTGCCATGAATAACTGAACAGACTAATTTTTGGAAGGCTTTTTTGCAGGGGTGGATTTAAAGACAGCATATACTGTTTTAAAGGTGATGAGCTATATTTGTGTGATGAGATCATTGGAGTTCTGAAAAAACTGAGGTTAGCTAGTGTCAGTCTCTGTTACATTCTGCTTTGTTTTAGGTAATGTGAAGTAAAACTCTTCTACAAGGGACTTGCAAGTAACACGGTCAGCTTAAGTTTATGTAACTTCCCATGATCGTAAAAATTGCTCTCAAACTCAGTTCAGGTTATTTGTTTGGGAAAAGCCTGCACAAACAAAGCAAGTGCCATTCTTTAAGATAAGTGTACAGATTGAAGAGGAACAGCAGAGAAGTACAGAGGCTCTCTGAAGGCCACACAGAAAGTCAGTGGCAGAGCCAGACCTGAACTCAGAAGTTCCTGGCTTGTGGCCTGGAGCTGAAGCCAGTCGTACACAGCTGTACTGAATTGTGAATAGAATGATGCTTTCTTTTTCCTTTATGGGAACAAAGCTGATTTAACTAAAACAATAATGTGGGTTAAAAGATGGAATTGTGTATTTTACCTTTCTCAAAATTTCAAATGTGGAAATTTCTGTTCTGTGTTGAAACTTGCATTCAGCAGTTGTGGATTTCAACTTGCAAGAAGTACACTTAGTGTAGATGGGCAACAAACTGTAGTGCACTGTGTTGAGGTCAAACTAAGGGCTTTCACTGAGGGTAGAGGACTTCAGGGCCTAAAAGCTGCTCTGCATACTACTTTCAGAAATACTAATGGTATTTTAAAAAAATCTCTGAAAAATACATTATTTTCTTTGGTTTTTTTTTAATAGAAGTGAAAACCTAGTTTAGAGGCAGTCTTCCTGAAGTGACTGCTTATTCAACTGAAATTCATATTCTATTTTTATTACTTCTGCAGTTTTTAATGAAGCTTTAAATGTTATCCTCCAGTGCAGTATGAAAGAAGACCTGCTATAGTTTCCCTGACTAGTCATTTTCTTCCTTCCTGAAGTTAAAACTTTGTGTAGCTTTTCTTGAATGTATGGACAATTTTATTTGAGGAGTTCCCTTCAGGGGTGTACGTTTTGATATAGAGTGAACATAACATTACATGTTACTTCTCTATACTGTTATATTGGCAGGAATTAGTAAATCCATTCCCATAGTAAAAGGGACTTTGGTTGTGGTTTTGGGAGATATTTAAACTGGATGTTTATGAAGTTAGCTGCACAGACCTGGGCCACTCCAGAGATTGACATTGTTGTGGCAGTTCTTGCTTTTTTCAGCTGTTACAGCTGGTAATACGTTCTAATTAAATTGTATAGTTCTTCCCAGCAGATCTTCCAGAAATACTGTAACCATGCAGTGATGAAATGACAGATTTGAGTTGCTACTAGGTCACCACCTGAAACAGTGTTATGGACTAGATTCTTGTGATGGTGGGAGACCCAGCTGAGCTTGTTTCATTTTGAGCCGTGTTGCCCCCTGTAATTTAAATCGGCAGTGATACCTTCAGTGGCAGAATAAAGTTCTTCCTCTCCCCTCTTTAAAACATGTCATTTAAGAGCAAACTTACCAAAGGCTGGCTTAAGTTAAGGATGATATTGCAAGTGGTGCCCAATGTATTTTTTAATATTCTTTAGAAACAGCGTAAGAAAATGTTGGTGACTTACTTTGTACGCTGCCTAATTTCAGTTGGGCAGGTGTAAATTCACTTACTGACTATCTGAAATCCAGCTGACATTTTCAGCATAGGTCTGGTCCTTCATCCGAAAGTTGCAATTTTAAATACTTATGTGAGTGACTGAATTCTATATTGCTTTTACTATAAGATCATGTTAACCTTTTTCCTAAGTAGCTGTGACCATTTTTTCAATACAGTGGTTTCATAGAGAGATGGTTTGCACTGGCAGTATGAATGGAAGCATCAATAAGCTGACAAATGAGATTTGAGGTTCTAGTGTTTAAAGGGCTTTTCTTTCAGCAGGAAATAGTCTCCCACATCAGCTTACACATTTTAACCTTCAACTTTATATAGCAGCAAAGAGTTGACCTGTCTTTATGTGGAGCCACTTTTCTCAAAGAGGATCGAGAGAAGGTTTAACTGACTAGACTAAGTGCAGTTTTTTGTAGAACAGTGCATATCTTACATTCCTGTCATGCAGTCATACACTGGGTTTGTATAGTGTCCAAAAAATAAAGCTGCTTTGTTCCATGCTTTGTAAGATTCATCTGTGGTAGATAGGAAGAAATAAATGGTAATTAAAGACAGAAGTCTTCGGATTTACTGGTAAAAATTACTGGTAAAAATTATTGCTGGAAAGAGGTGGAACTTCTGTGAATCTATATGCTGAATGCTTTAAATAGTTCAGATGTACCCATTTCTGTGTTAGGACTGATGTTGAAAGGCCGTATTTTTAACCACTCAGCAGTAAAAAAAGTGTCAGCTACTCTTTGAAAATGTAGTCTCTAAGTTTTATGCATTTCTTTGTGTCTTATGACATCATTGTTGAACATTAAAAATGTGTGGTTTTCGTTAAAAATAAGCTGTTAAGGTTTCATAATGTAAGAAAGAAAAAATTACCTTAAAGTTGCAAACACTACTTGGGTTGAGAATGTATCAAGACAAATCACCTTAATGATGGAACTTCAGGAATGTGTTAAATGGTAGATTTCACTTACCACTAAAGTATCCACTTCAGTTTTTCCCTTGTGACTTAACATTTTTATTTTCTGTGTACCATTGTGGTGGTGATCTTTTCTAATCTCTTAGGTGGTAGTTCAGTAGTTTCCTCCCTTTAGATTCTGTCCTGGATTACCTCTTGCTTTACAATTTTTTTCCCTCTTCCGTAGCAGAAAAAGAGAGCAGTACATGTCTGGAAGATTAACCATAGCCATGTTGTACGTGGTTTACAACTTCCAGTCATCTTAGAATTTTGTATATTGAAGCAACTTATGTGAATTTCCATGTTGTCAAGAAGCATAAGCTTTCTGTAATATCAATATTACAGAGCTGACTTAGTTTACAAGAGACAGTTCTTCTTTGATAATAACACAGTTAATTAAAAAATGTCTTTATTGCTTCTTGAGTATGAATAGATAGTAGATTTTTCAAGCAAGGCATATATCCAGTCCTCTGATGCCTTACTGCTTTTTAAATTTTCTAAGTTATCTTAAGCTACTATATGAAAAAGCAAGATATATTTAAATGGGATTGAAGTTAGGAATTGATCTGGTGCTGCATCTATGAGTGATATAACCAGCAAGTAAAATTCATCACTTAAGCTGTAAATTACCATTCCCGGAAAGAGGCAGAAATGATAACCCTCAATCAAAATTTCAAAAATCATGTCGTCTGCATTCAATACAAATAGGAAAAGCTCTCAGATGAGTGACTGCTGAGATTGGGCAGACACCAATTCCACAGAAATAATAGCACAGTTAAAAGAAATTCTTTCCCTGGTGGGAGACTATCCTTAGTTTAGACAAATGCCTGAGGTTACAGTGAACACTTTCCACTTAAACTTTCTAACGTCTTTGTGTAAGAAAGAAGGAAATGATTATTTACTTAGCAATTAGTAAGAGTTTCATGTCTAGACTAGATGGTTTAATCTATCCTTTATTTTCAGAAGGCATAAAATAAAGTTAACCTTTTCAAAACACAGCTAGGGAATGGTGCACAGTGTCAGGACTATAAAAAGGGATAAAACAAATACAGCTTGTTAGATTATTAAATGTGAGAGGTGGTAATCATCTCTGCCTACTAATGGACTATATAGAGCTTCTTTTGTTTCTACCTCATAACTGTTGTAGCTAGTTAAAAAGGTATGATTGTATAGCCTGTAGAATGCTGGTTTTCAACTTTTCTATTCCTTTTGAAATGAAGAAGAGACATTTTGACATTTTTCTATATTGCCAATATATAGGTGTCTCAGGTCACCTGTGCAGGGTGCAGGTAAGATGCACTGCTCTGTTTAGCGATTGCGTTTTCCCACATGTCAGGTGACAGTACTTTATTTGTAATGCAGTGGCCACTACTTGTGTTTATTTTGTTCCATGGATTTTAGTAACTTTCTGGCTTGGTTTTGGTTTGTTTGTTGTTTTGGTTTTTTTCTCTGTTAGCAAAAACACATGAATAAACAGTAGTATTTCTAGCGTTAACCTAATCTATCTTCAGAGTGGTTTCTTTTTTAAAGATGTGTTTGTTTATCATTAGGCAGTTGCAGTTTTCTCTGACCTTAGAGAGATCTTGACCAAACTTCTAAAATCCTTGATAATGCCTCCTATGGAGAACTAAGAGCTGTCTGTGTCTTTGCGAACACAGCTTGCCAGAAACCAAGTTGAAAAATTAAAGAACAAACAGCACCACCTCTAAGCCTGAAAAACCCCAGCAAAAACCCCACCTCACAAACAAAAAAGTATGGAGGTATTTACCTAGAATTTTTCTGTCGTATCAGTTAATGGAAGCAGATTAGAAATTCAAGGGTTTGAGATGATGTAAACTTTCAAATGTTGAGGCACATTTACACTTCTGTTCCAGCATTACGTGCCATACATTGTGCTTACAGACATGAAAATAGGGGGCG
This sequence comes from Galbula dea, assembly GCA_013399015.1. NCBI lineage: Eukaryota > Metazoa > Chordata > Aves > Piciformes > Galbulidae > Galbula > Galbula dea. Next base: position 408,480 of record VWZX01002922.1, on the reverse strand, counting down.
ATTTTCTGTCTTTGCTGTGTGTGGAAACTGAATTTCATGAGCTTTCTGAAGTATATTGTACGTGTTTTCCTAGGAGATTCCTAAAACGGAGGAATATTCCTTGAAACATACTCAGTCATGTCCTAAAAATGTAGACCTGTGCTATAATTGCTTAGAAGTTTAATGTTGGCCTTTAGAGTTACTGAGAATTTGTTCTCCATGAGGAAAGAAGGCAGCGCAGCTAATGTCAAATAAAGTGTTCTGTGATTAATTGTTCTTCAAAAACACAGTGGGAATTTTAAGTCTTTGAAATTTAGGAAAGTGTCTAGCAATGCTACTATTATGTATTGGTTGCCTGTGTCTTCCACTTTTTTTGACACTATCTTGGGCAAATAGCAAGCTACTAGATTCCAGGGAATGTTGGTATGATAATCTGATGATATAGATTATATAAATATAAAATGATATAATTCAGGACAGTGATCAGTGTTACATATGGATGAAGAATTCACAATTGCAGGTAGGCAAAAATAGCATTTTAGGTAATCCAGGAGTGCAGTTGGTGTTTGTTGAAGCTACATGTCTTGGTGAGGATATTTGGTTCTTTCTGCCATTTTGAGATCTTAATTAATCATTTTCTTGGAGTGCCAGATCAAAATGATTGTGTCATGTTTTACGTCCCCAAAACTCACGTAATTATATGAGACAAGTTTGGAGAGCCTTTAAATATTTTAGCTGCCTAAGTAACTACATGAGGAAGGATTATTAGTTTCTTGTAGTTCAAAACAAGTCATGTATTGCACTTCTCCTTTGTTGTTGTTTTCATTTTTCCTGTTTCCTATACAGTTTCTTTATAATTCTCTAGTTTTCATTCTGTGTGCCAGTGAAGAATTTCAGCTTGTCTTAATTAGTCACAAGTCATGACATGAAGTATTGAGTTGTGATTTTTTTTAAATAATAATTTATCAGTCTTGCTTTAGAATGGAAAATGACTGATGGAAAAGATGGCCAGCTGGTTGCAGTAAAAGAAGGGTGAGAAACACACATCTGGCAAGTAACTGCTTCTGTACCAGGCTTACATTTGTGTTGTAATGTACATCGTACATACATACATTTGTGCTTAACATTTGAAGGTTCCCTAAGAGAAACACAAGTCAGTTTTTCAGTGCCCCTGAGGTCTTGCTGCTTTAAAAATAGATATTATTTAGCATATCTCTTTATTTTGAGCAAACTGCAGTAGATTACTGCACTAGGTTACAGTTCACTAAGTCTCATGTTTTGGTCTTCAGAGTGTCTGTAGCAATGCATCAAGGAGAGGACTTATGAGACCTGATCCCTGCCTGTCTGCCCCAACAACAGGTGCAAGCCACAGAACAAAAGCATGATCTGTTAACAAAATTGCTCACTTCAGTGTCATGTATACATCTTACAAATATCACTCAACAACATATAAATGGTGGCATGCATCTGATTATAAGAACTATTTAAAGGAGACGGCTAGTTGAATTTCATTAATGAAGGTAACTTTTAACAGTGTTTATATCTTCATACAAAAGTAGAGAGGGAGGAAGTTTATTTTGTATATTGTAAAGAGTATATCTTAAAATGCATGCCAGATTTGATGTGTGACAGAACAGTCTGGTTTAATTATACACTTATTCTGTTGTGAAACACCTGGCCTAAAATTCAGCGCTGCTGTTTCACCAGATTTTAGGTTTTCGTCGTCTGTAGTTACTCTGTAAGCAAAAAAAATATGGACTAGTAGCCTTATAAAATAGGGTGTTTTAGTGGTACAGCACGCACTGTATCTCTGTAGTACTGGCATGGGAATTCCTTACTTTATTGTTGTCTGCAGTGGAATCTTGGTAACTTTTGAGTACAGCCATGCATGAGGTGCACACATTTTTGCATGGGATGTCCATTATACATAAAATTAATTAAAAGCGAGGGATCAGCAGCTTTATCTGTAAACATAACTGTTGAGAACTAAGTGCACTGAAAAATATTTTTGACTGATCATTAGAAGCAAAGCATAAACTTAGAAATACTGTATTCTAACGAAAGGATCACATATCTGTGCCTTTCCAGACTTGTGAGAATAATTTGCTTAGTAGTTGTTTGTAGGAGATCTCTTTGTCTGGAGAGCTTACACTGCTGCCACTGTTCATACAAAGCTTCTGTGACTGTAGACTAAAACGTTGTTCCCTCTTTGGTTCCAAGTACATTTGCACGCTTCTAAGTAGTACTTGATCTTGAGCTTCATCTTGCTTCTGATTAGCAACAAGTATGTTAGGATCTTCAGGGCTTTTTTGTTGAAGCTTGGATGACTAGTTTAATCCGGGAAAACTCAGCAACATTTGGACTGTTGCTTTCCAGAGATTTAGTAAGGGTGGCAAGTGCAGCACTATTTACTGAAGCCTAGCTGTTAAGTCTCATTAGTCATCTGTTGAAGGCATAATGCTTGAATGATAACAAACTATGTTAACTAGCTGTTTTCCCATGTAAGAGAGAAGAGAAATTGCTTTTGTGTGGTGCAAACCATATATCAAATATAATACTGAAGTGTTCTCTGGTTTTGTGCTGTGAGAGAAATTGAGATAAAATTCTAATAGTGACACACAACATGATTGCCCTGTGAGTAAGTTTCTTGTGCCAGATAATAGCCTTTTGAAAAGGTAAAAAAACCCCAAACCAGCACCGAAGTCCAGGCATTCACTTCATAGCAGAAAAACATACTTTGTAATTTAAAACACAAACCAAAACCCTGTTCTTCAGTCTTTACTGAATCTTGTTTAAAACCAAACAGCCAACGTAACAAAACCCCGAAAACTGGCTGGTCTAAAATATAAGTTACACAGTTTTTCATTTTTTTAATTGACGTTTTAGCAAAAAACTTCCCTTTTCTAACACAGGGTTCACTGCAAAGTGATCCTGCAGTGTTTTTAGTGCAACTTGATTTGTTTTGTCTTGTATAAAGAACTTTCTCCAAAGCAAAAATATTTTTTGCAGTCATATTAATGTCAGGTTCTCAAACAGAATTTTAAAGGGAACTTATGTAAGAGTTCAGAGCTTGTCACCTTTGTGACTTTTTCAGTCTGCAAATGTGGAAGCACGCAGAAGCAAACCAACTTCTGTACATTTTGGCGTGATTGTCTTTCACACTAGAATTGTTACAGATTGATGTCTCATAGTTATGGTCATTGGAAAGAGTAAATAATTGTAAAGCAATAGTGTTTGTAGGAGGTCAAGTATGAACATATTATATTAAGTCGTAAGACCACTGAAGTACTTGATTAGGTACCAGCAGACTGGAAATCAGCCAATGTTACCCCTATATATAAGAAGGGAAGGAAGGATGATCCGGGAAATTACAGGCCTGTTAGTCTGACTTCTGTGCCAGGAAAGCTGATGGAGCAGATCATCCTGAGTACACTTCTGCAGCACTTGCAGAGCGGCCAGGGGATCGGGTCCAGTCAGCATGGCTTCACAAAAGGCAGGTCCTGTTTGACTAACCTGATCTCCTTCTATGATAGGGTGACTTGCTTATTAGATGAAGGAAGGGCTGTGGATGTTGTCTACCTTGACTTTAGCAAGGCGTTTGACACAGTTTCCCACAACATTCTCCTAGAGAAGCTGGCTGCTCATGGCTTGGATGAGCACACGCTTGGCTGGATAAAAAATTGGTTGGATGTCTGAGTCCAGACAGTTGTGCTCAATGGAGTCAAGTCCGGTTGGCAGCCGGTCACGAGCGGTGTCCCTCAGGGGTCAGTGCTGGGACCACTCCTGTTCAACATCTTTATTGACGACTTGGATGAGGGCATACAGTGCACCCTTAGTAAATTTGCAGATGACACTAAGCTGGGTGGGAGTGTCGATCTGCTTGAGGGTAGGCAGGCTCTGCAG